>JACGDI010005755.1:642386-656767 GCA_014898725.1 Jacaranda copaia
TAAAATGCGCCCGGGAGTGCAGGTTACGAAGCCGCGTCTTGTGCCGGTTATAGTGGGCTACGCCCTACGAGCGTATTGGATCATGTATTGTCTTGAATGTCTTAAATGCGTGAGATAATTTTCCTTGGCCATAGAATTTTGAAAAAAAATTAAAATTAAAATAAAAATAAAAATTATACGAGGTTTAATTTAGATTATTTAAATCTAAATTATTGAATATTTGAATTTGAATAGCTCATACCAGATTTATCATATTTAAATAATCTAAATTAATTTAGATTATTTAAATAAAAATGACATATTACTTATCATAGTAAATTTAATATATTCTCATATATATTTTTACCTCCTATTTTTTAAACATTGAAAGTTTTTGTTAGGCAAAATATCTGGCCTTATTTTCTTGCATTTTGGGCATTTTCTGAAAAATATTTTAAGAGAATGAAGTTTTGGGAAAAAGTTTTGAAGAATGTGTTTGGCATTTTTATTTTTTATTTTTTACTTTTGTTTTGAGAAAAGAGAGAAAAGGAATTAAGAATGAGTTGTTTGTTTTTTTATATTTTTGAAAAAAATAAATTTTACTATAAATGTAAAATTAGTTGATTTTTTGTTAGGTTTGTATGATGAAAATGATATGTAAAGTAACGTAGATATGTTATATTTTGATATTATTTTTGGAGGAATTTTTTGAGTAGAAAATTTTTGTATTTTGGAAGAAAGATTGAAGAATGTGTACGTATTTTGGATGTATTTTGAGAGTTGAAAAATATTGTGGAAAAAAGAAGGAGAATATAGCCTCAAAGATTCTAATTGTTTTCATGCTTTTTAAAGTCTTAAAATTTTAGTTAATCTAATATTGTTCAATTCAAATTTAATTCTTTAATTAAAGAAAAAATCTTTTAAAGCTCATATCAAATATTTATATATATATATATTATCTATATACACATATTAATTAAAAATTTTAATCTCAAATCTCACTTATAAAAATATAAAAGCAATTTCAATGAACTATTTTATCACTTGACAAAACATTTACATTTTTTATTCTAAAATTTCAACGGGATTATTTACCCATTGAGTTATATCTCCAATAAATATTGTTGAAAATGTATTTTAGACCTTGTTTGTTTGAGATTTGCCAAAATATTTTTCAACTCTCAAAACATAAACAATCCAAAATACACTCAAAAAAACCCAAAATATCCTCATAATTCATTTTCTACTTATTCCCCAATATTGAACTCAATAATTTTTTGTCTCCCTTATCTAATCTAGATATACGCATACACAAATAATTTTAAAATATCAATTTTACTCTACCAATCCAACATAAAAGTAATTGATGTGACATTTTGTCTTCTCCCAAAAGTCAGAACACAAACAAACAGACAATTTTCTCTCAATTCATTCTTCACCTACCACCCAATCCACAAACAAACAACCATCGCATTCATCAACCCCACTTTCCAAAAACTATTTTGACAAAAAAATTTGTTTCAATTCATAAACAAACAGGGCCTTAGTCATCCTTGTGTGGTTTTCAGGTTATAGCATTGCATGAGTAGTTCTAACAGGTGTTGCCTGTTGGTGAAAATAAAAATAAAAATAAAAATAAAAAGAAAAAAGATAAAGTGTTGCCTGTTGGTGGGCCTTAGCAGACTTCGGTTGACACCTAAATAAGAGCCTCCATCTATCATGGGTTCCATTAATAGCCCATATTCTACATAAAAGAATAAATATGCCATTAAAGGTCTATTCTTTATACGTATGGTGTGGGCCCACCGTATTTCTTTAATTGTTGACTATAGTTTATGGGTGTCGTGCCCGCGCACCCTCTGGTTGTTTTTATGGACAAGTTTGTTGATTTTGTGTTGGTTGGAGTTTTGCTAATAATGGTGTGCGCATGGACAAAGGTAACGAGATTAAAATTGACATCATCACATATATTGTGTTTTGTTAAAGCTTTATTTTGTTTTATTTTATTTTATTTTTTTCCCTTTCCTTCTGTATTATATGGGGTACGTAACGTGAAAAATGAAAAATCGTTTGATTAAATTTTATTAATATTTAACGATAGAATTTTAATACATATTATCATATACTATTTTAATTTCGGGGGTGTTTGGTTTAATTTTTAGTTCACGTTTTCAATTATTTCAGAAATGAAAACCATCACTTTTAACCATTTTCATCCAACATTATTTTCTTTTTTATTTTCAAAATATATTCTCCAATTAAATATATATCTTCTCTCTCTATTCAATTATTTCTATTTCTCTCTATCTACAACCTATTAAAACCAGCATAATTATTACATTTCATCCAAATATATTTTCATTTTCACATTACATCACATCACATAACTAATTTTTACCAAAATAAAAATGATGGAAACTGAAAATGAGTGTGGAAATGAAACCAAACAGCCACTTAGTGTCTTGCTGTCTTAACTTAGCATCGTTTCATTTTTGATTTCAAATCACACTTGTTTGAATTAACATATGTTTATTATAATTTGAATACGTAACATTAAAAAAAAATTATTTTATCAAGATATAATGAGCAATGTATTTTATTAATTTCACACAATTTATTTTCATTTGACTTCTTGACTTTCATGAACTAATGTTGGAACAAGCTTCTAGATTGATAATCACCACCACTTCCTTTTTTGCTTGAAAATGGCCTTATTGATATTGAGAAGGGTATTTTGCTTAAAATAATGGGTTCAATGACTTTTATCTATTGATGGGCATAAAATGATGCAATCTTTGCTTTAAAGCTTTGGTTCTTTGGATGGGAAGTTTTCTACTATGGGCATCAATGAAAATATCAACAAATGTCATTACTTTTTACCCACCAATCTTAAACAATTGTTTGTTAGACAATGTGCTTGTTGATGTGGGCAAGTTTCAGTGCACAGGGCAACAGTCTTAGCACTGAAGTATGATTTGTACTATTAAATAAAAAAAATATTTAAAATGTTATTTTATACATTTATATGTATGATTTGTACTATTAAATAAAAAATTAAATCGTAGCAACGGTAATTCGTTGAAATAAATAAGGTGATAGTACCGTAGTTATAAAACTTTTACTCACATTCACTGCATAAAATAAATGTATTATTTGTATTTATTCTGTAATAATTTAAAATTTTAGATTGAGGACAACTATACATCGAGTTATCAATTTATTGGGCTTTAGTTATCAATTTGTCAAATGATCAAACTTCCAATGTACTTGTTTTCCCCCATAATCTAACTTAGTCTAAACAAATAATGGATTAAATTGGTTATAATTGCACCATGCCTTAAATTGTCTTAATGGGCCTTAAATGGGCCGGCCCTTGTCGGACTCTGGCCCAATAAGAGGCCGATTTCATTTTTTGGAAACTCAATGGGCGTGGAACTCAGCTCATTGAGAAAATAAATTTAATATGGGTTGATGACGTGGCAATTCCCTCACTGTCCATTGGCCACTTTTATCCTTCACTCTATGTCCCATATGGTAAATTTAATTTCTACGAATCAAATTAATTTGGAATATTAATTCTTCTAAAAAAGGCCTTTCTTACGCTGAATGGCTTGTCGTCCTTCTTAGTAACTTAGTGATGGAGTTCGAAACAGTAATTTAGATTTTTTATTATATTTTATATTTCATTTCATATTTTAATTTAATTAAATCGATGTCAAATAGGGCGTTAACGAATTGAATGAACTGAATATTTGAGAATTTAAATTTGATTTGATTTATTTTACTCGTATTTATATTCGTATTCGAATTTGACTCAAATCCTAAATTAAGCTCGAATTCGATTATAGTAATATATTGGGATTCGATATGAATGTTCGATTAACTCTTTTTTTTACTTGAATTTTGAATCATTTATTAATTTTTCACCTTTTATTATGGTTACAAAATGAAAATATTTGACTTACCAAAAAAGCAAATATCAAATGCATGCAATAGTTGACATAATATTCAATGGTTTCATTACTATAAATAAAAAAAAAATTAAGTTTTGAGAAATAATAATATATAATAAAATATATCCAAATATTTTATCAAATATCGAATTCAAATATTATTATACTGGTCTTGAATTCGAATTCGCTAAATTTTGAATTCGAATATTGAATTATTTGATAAAGATTTAATTCGTTAACAATCCTAATGTTAAGTATATTTGATTCTCAATAAATTATTTTTATAAGAGAATATTTAATACATATATTATATATAATAAAAAATATAACATAAATTGAAATAAACTATATAAACCATCAACACAAATTATAATTTAATAATTAATTAGGTGACTTACCACTTTTATAGTAGTAAATATTAAATTGAAAATAGTTGAATAGGAGGAGTAAAATCCTACTGGACAAACAATGGCAGGACAAAATATTATACATATTTTATTTGACGTATCTTTTTAGCTTTCATAAGCTCTGACGTCCCCTTACGGCCAAAAAGGTGGAGGTATTTAATATACATTATTTTTAATTAAATATTAATTTCCTACGAGACAAGAAACCGACGTAGGAGGAATGATGAAGACAACTTGCTTTCTTTGCTAGCAATATTACAACATAACAAAGTCATTTATATTAAATATTGTAAATTGTAACTAATTTCATCTATGCTTTCTAAATAAGTTAAGAGAAAGATATCATTAACCCAAATTCAAAATCGTGTTTGGATCTTGTAGATTTTTAATTAATTTGTTATACTTTGACACTTTCGTGTAAAATCATGACAGTTTTATGGATTTTTAATTTATTAATTAATGTATTTATTTTTCTGTTGATGGCTATTTTGGTCAATTAATTAATATTCTTGATCTGATAGTTTACCATACAAGGCTATATATCTAATAAATTATTCGTGCATGTGAAACATGGTTGCTTTTTTTAATTTTTGCGGCATATGAATAAAACTTAATGCTAACATCATAGCAAATTAATTAAGCAAATTTAGTACTTAATCATCTATCGTGTTTCTCGTTATAGTAAAATAAAGTCGCCGTACATGATATTAGATATATTGTTAGTGATATATATAGCTGATAGAGCCTGATAAAGACAAGAGAAGGTAGAAGTAGAATAATTCCCGATCCGTCTTATTATTTTTGTTCACACAAATTTCGTTGTTTGTAAAATTAAATCAGAAAAATAATGGACAAATTGAATTTATACTAAAGAATAAAAAAGGATTACGATTTATCAGAGAAAATGAATCCCTAATAAAATTATTCTCCTTATTCTTCTCCATTAAAGGCTTGAAGCTTGTTTTTGGATATATGGTGCAGTATCATTTGACTTGATAAAAGAACAATACGAATTTTTTTTGAATTCGAGCATTGATTCCGAGATTAAGGGATTTGTTGACTTTAAGATGTATATGATTTTTGCAGTAGCAATACTTCGTCGTAGTAGAAACTTGAATCTTTGACTCGAGAATATATGTGTACGTGAATATTTTTATGAGTCTCTGAAGTTGGACTTCTTTGATAGTTATTTATTTAATATACATGTTAAGAGATAATGTTAAATATTTTGACTTGACTTATCCATGCAGATAGAAATGCCACGTGTCGCAATTTAATTAGTCTGAGATTGTTAGGTTACCAGACTTGATTTGATTGGCGTGATACATCACTTTAACACTTGTTGATATATAATTTGTGTATAAAATAATATTAGGATATTTTAATTAAAATTAATATTAAAATGTTAATTAAAATAAATTCCAATGCATAAATAGAAAATTTTAAATTAATAACTAATATATTATTTATATGTATCATTTTTTAATTGGCTTAAAAATTAAGCCATCTACAATTTTATGATTTTTTTAAATATTTTTTCATTATTATATAGCCTTGCACTTTAAAGAGAGGATATACCAATTAAATTAATTAATTACTTGACATTTATAGTTTAATGTATATAAATAAATATATATAGGCTTTGTTTGGTTATGTTTAACATAACCAAATATATCTTTATTTTTCCTCCAAAATACACATTATCTAATATATACATACATATATTATATATTTTTTATTATTAAAAAAATCACTATATTCCATTTTCAATCAAAAAATCTAACAAAAAAAATATTAATTTAACTGCTGAAGTAAAAAATGTCTCGTTCAAAATATAAACAAACATACCAAAAAATAACTTTTACATTCTGCAGTAATTTATTCCCCAAAAATATATAATAAACACATAATAAAATTAAATAAAAAACATAACCAAACACTGCCGTAGCATTTGCAATTTTATATGATCCCCAGTAAACCTGGAGGCGGTTTTGTCACGACAATGGCATTTGAACATACGTTGGAAACTGGAAAGCGGAACCAGAAAAGGTGTTCACCATTAGGACATGCATAAGCCAACTCTCAATTTCTTATAGCGTCAAAGTAAGCAAAGTTGCGTATTACTATTCTAGAAATAGAAAAATAAGAAATTAATTTCCATATAGGCATGTAAATAAAATATTCAATAGAAAGATTAATATGATTCTTTAAAACAGGCCACTAAACTCATTTATAATGAACTCTCTAAGTTTAATAAACACAAGCTGATTAAGATCTTAATCAGTGTAATATCAATTTTCACAATAAAAAAAAAAATCGAGCATTGTCATTACACAAATGCTCTCTAAAAACAAAATTTCAAAGCTCAAAAATTTCTAAAAATAACATTGAATGCAATTTTGCGCATCGAATACGAAATTATTGCTGACTGTGCTACAATTAATATGAAATAAATTGTTCAAATATGCAACAAATTTAACATAATAAATTTTAATAATTTAGTAATACTATTGAAAATAATTTGCAAAATATTATCCAAAATTATATACTATTACACTTTAAATAATAGTAAAAAATTTAATTAAGTAAAATTCATTTTGAATCCTTTATTTTATTTTTTATTCCATGTCCCGCATTAATTTTGGAATTGAGGTATATAGGGCGTGTGTATATATATCCGTCGTATTCTCTCAAGTAGAGTCACTGCCAAGGCCTCAATTTCAGTTCCTTTTCTGCTACCATTCCCATTCCGATTCCAAGTCTCTCAAGCCTCTCCGAGATGCCGACGCAAGTGATTCCCGAGATCAGCTTTCCCGGAATCCAATTCCCGGTAAAGGAAAGCGATTATCCCTCCTTCAAAAGGTATATTTACTGCACTTTGGAAAGGCTCATTTTTTAAGCACAAAAATTGATGCATGCAGCCATGATGATAACCTGCAAAAATATTTACGTCTAAATATTTCATTCTTTTTTTTTTTTTTAAAAAAATTTCAATACGAATTCGATCCTGATATTTACATATACACACGCAGATTGGAGGGAAAGATTGCTATAGTAACCGGCGGCGCAAGGGGTATTGGAGAGGCAACCGTAAGGCTCTTCGCCGTACACGGCGCTCGAGTAATAATCGCCGACGTGGAGGACTCACTGGGAAATGCACTCGCCAGCTCGCTATCACCTGTGGTTACCTACGTCCGCTGTGACGTCACCTCTGAGGCGGACATCGAAGCCTTAATTAACTCCACGATTTCCAATTACGGGAAGCTCGACATCCTCTTCAGCAACGCCGGCATCCTCGGCAACCAGTCCAAGCACAAGAGCATCCTCGATTTCGACGCCGGAGAGTTTGACCAGATTATGAGGGTCAACGTCAGAGGCACAGCGCTTGGGATGAAATACGCCGCTCGTGCTATGACTCGCTATGGCGGCGGCGGCGGGTCGATAATCTGCACGGCGAGTGTGGCGGGGGTGATGGGAGGGCTTGGACCACATGCGTACACGGCGTCGAAGCACGCTATTGTGGGGCTGACGAAAAATGCGGCTTGTGAACTGGGGCGATATGGGATTCGGGTTAACTGCATTTCGCCGTTCGGAGTAGCGACGAGCATGCTGGTGAACGCGTGGCGGAAGAACGAGGAGGGCGCCGCCTCCGCCGCCACCGAGGGTGTTAGTGAGGAGGAGGTGGAGAAAATGGAGGAGTTTGTGAGGGGTATGGCGAATTTGAAAGGGGAGACGCTCAGAGCAAATGATATTGCCGAGGCAGCTGTTTTTCTTGCGAGTGATGAATCGAAGTACATTAGTGGTCATAATCTTGTTGTCGATGGTGGTGTAACTACGTCCAAGAATTGTGTTGGATTATAGACATTTTAGGATCGCACAGATGTTTTATTTCCATTTCTAGTAAAATTCTTCTGTGGTTCTGTCTGATGATCAACTTAATTTTGTTTGCAAATCTCACAAAAATGTGCATAATTTCTAAATTTTAATTCTTTTTCTTGGAGATCCCTGTAAATATCCAGAATAATTATAATTTATTGATGGCCAAAGGGTCCAACTACTTTTTGTGCGAAGTGGGAAAGAAATATGTTGAGTGGGAGAAGATTCAATCAAAGAGTTTCCTACTTTATTAATTTGACCAATCTCATTGGCGCATGTCGACCAAAAATCGTTGTTTTTGACCGAAATGACGTCAAATCAAGGATGGACCCTCTCTTTCGTGGGGTTGGCTACAATTTGATATCTCCATCTTTTAACTTAATATTTTTTTAAATCAATAATAATGAAGTTAATTTATAATACTAATCTTTTCTAATTAAATTAAAAGTAAAATAATTTTTTATATGAAATACCTTAAATATTCTTATTAAAAGTAATATATAACTAAAAAAAGGATCAAAATATAATTATCTAAAAAATAGAAAAAAAATTAAATTGAACCAATTCAACCCACTATCCCAATTCCCAAATTCAACGTACACGTATCAAAAGCAATTTCTATTCTTCAAATCCCCCACCAGTATTCCAATTTCTGTTTTTGTCTTTGTTCGTAGAGTTGGTCTCTTTTCTGGAGCTCCCGAGATCTAGTACTGATATGCTACAAAGGCCGAAGGCTCATACCAACTTCCGACGTCTAGTCTGTAGTTCAAAGTCCGAGATTGTCATCGATGATCTTGACAATGAGATAACTCCCGATTTCATTTAGACTAGTTCTATAAAACTTACCCGTAGAAAAAAGGCTGGCTGCTGTCACGTTGGAGCCAATTGGCATAGTAAAATTGTACGTCGTGGACCATAACGGTGCCGAGTCAAGAACGGAAATTGAAACATTGGTTGGGGGATGACACGTGCCGGGTGAAGAACGGAAAATTGGAATACTGGTTGGGGGTTTGAAGAACAAAAACTATTTCTGATAAGTGTATGTTGAATTTGGGGATTTGGATGATGGGTTGAATTGGTTTAATTTGAAATTTATTTATTTATTTCCATTTTTAGTTAATTATATGTTGATTTTTGTTTTAGTCATACATTAATTTTTGGTAAAGATATTTAAGGTATTTTATATTAAGAATTATTTTATTTTTAGTTTAATTAAAAAAAGTTAGTATAGTAAATTAATTTAATTACTATTAATTTAAAAAAGGTATTTGTACACATATTAATTTTTTAAGAAGTGTAAAATATTAAACTCAAATTATAAGTATTAAATCGTAGCCAACCCTCTCTTTGTTTGTTTTATTTCAAACTTTTTGTTTAGACATCACGTGTATATATACTCATATTCTTTACCAAATGTTGTCTTAACACAAAATTTTGATTCTGATCCTAGAGTGTCGGCATATGCAGAGTTGGACTCAAACGGTGAATCATAAGATGTCAGAAAACATAGCAAAAGACAATAGCTCATGGTTGGCCCGAGCCAACCATGTAGGGCCAGATAACCTGGAGCTGGGCTAAGGCCTGAGGTGCAAGTAATTTGGGCTAGGAGTTAAAGGGGGTATTAGACTATTTACTATCATTTAGGTCATAATTTGTAATTTTAAATTATAAAAAAAATATATTATCTTTCACTGGGTTTTAATAGAACATCTGAAAGAGACTTTGGCTTGTCTATAACTACGATAAATTTATAGATTTTTAAACTTGTAATTAATTTCCAATATAATGATATACTGATTGCTTTGCTTAAAAAAAAATAAAAATGTATTGGATATGATTGCATATATCAGCATCTACTGCATTTTCCTCAAAATTCAGAGGATTCAATTTATTAGTAGATCATTTTAAATTAACTCATAATATTTGATCAAGACCCCTTGGGGTTTTTAGCTGTAGCTATATATATACCTGCTCATCCAAAAATATCTGAAAAAGTCAAAAACTCCCATTAATTTTATGTTGATGGCTACGTAAATTTATCATTTAATTAATATTCTCGGACAGTTTACTAAGACTATATCGAGTAAATTACTCTTGCATGCCTAACGTGGTTATATTTTTAATTTTTGTGGCACATGAATAGAGTTTGTTGATTAGTGCTCAGACATCATGGATAATTACTTTTGCAATGCCAATGATTTAGTCAAATATCGTGTTTCTTGTTAAGTTTGAATAGCTAGTTTTAATAATAGTATCAAATATCTATTCCCCCCCCTCCATTATCAAGGAATTGAGGGTTATAGGACTTTTACACTTGGTGATAGATGAAGGATAAAGAAGTGTAGGATTTTGACGAGGGTAAACATTGTTTTGTGAGGGTATTGGGTTGAAATCTAGCACAATCAACCAGATGGCTGGTCGAGAAAGGTATTTTGCATGATATAGGGGTTGATTATTGCAACCAACAACAAATGTTAAACTAGTCAAGAAATTCTCGGTTGATACACTTTCATACTCAAGTAAAATTGACTAAAAAATAGAGTAGCAGAGTGTGGGCTTAAGGTGATAATGTGCATGCCTTGTTGAAGGTTGGTAATGAGTTATTTATAGCCTCCTAAATGGGGTTGATATGTTCAGGATGCCCTTGATGTACTAGAAAGGTATTTGTCCTTACTTGAGGATGTTTAGGTTTTTTCTAGCTGGTGTATTGTTTCAAGTGGCGCTGCCTTCAGCTACTTAGGATAAGGTGGTACATTGGAAGCACGCATTAGTCTGAAACGATTGAAAAAGGTGGCATGGGCCGTGGCACGTGTTATTAATGCAGAGGTATGCCATCTAGTAGATCATTCAATGCAGTTGAGAAGCTATTGCCTTAGATCGACCTCCCTTCTCAAGATAAGTGCCTTTGGGAGACTTTTTACATACTCTAGTCGACAAGATGTAATTTTGTTGTACTCCATTCTTGGCCGATTGATGAATGCCACAACCTAATAACGATTGATGAATGCCACAACCATACGAACGCTGATATTCACTACGGTAGGAAAGGCGCATGAGGTTGAATGTTGATTGATTGTATGTTTGGCCTGCAACAAGTCAGGCTTGTAGCTAATTGGACCGTCTTGCCCTAGTTTCAGTTATGTTCAAGTGTTATTGGGTTGGACTTGTTAAATTATCTCATATCAGATTTGAATATAAATTTTATTTTTTCACCTATCTTTAATTTGAAGCGTTTTTTCTTAAATTAATGTGTCGATAGAATAATATTTTGAAATGATTATATATCTATACTTGACGAAAAATCTTATCATCATCACTATTGCGATTAATTCATAAAAATTTAACTAAATGAAATATGATTATACTTTAAAAAATAGTAATGTTTACCAGTAAAACTATTATAATTTTGGGATGACAGGCTAATTACAGCGTATATATATCTGTCATATTCTGTCATGTGGTATCATTGCCAAGACTTCAACTCCAAGCCTCTGAAAGCCTTCTCTTTTTCTATTCCTCCTCCCTGATCACTAACATGCTGGATCAAGCGATTCCCGAGATCAGCTTCCCCGGACAGGAAGGCGCTTCTCCCTCCTTCAAAAGGTAAATCAATTACTCCACTTTGCATTACAAAAAAGTGATTTTGGATCTAATGTTTTTTCTTGATACTTTTTCTCTCATGTTTAATTTTCAGACTGATTTTTGAACACTTCAATGTTTCTTACATATACGCACAGATTGGAGGGAAAGATTGCTATAATTACAGGCGGCGCAGGAGGCATTGGAGAAGCAACTGTAAGGCTTTTCGCCGCACACGGCGCTCGAGTAATAATCGCCGACATCGAGGATTCACTAGGAAATGCACTCGCCAACTCGCTATCACCTCATGTTACTTACGTCCACTGTGACGTCACCTCGGAGGCAGACATCGAAGCCGTAATTAAGTCCACGATTTCCAAATGTGGGAAGCTCGACATCCTCTTCAGCAACGCCGGCATCCTGGGCGGCAAATCTAAGAACATCCTCTATTTCGACGCGGACGAGTTTGACCAGATCATGAGGGTCAACGTCAGGGGCGCTGCGCTCGGGATGAAGCACGCGGCCCGCGCCATGATTGCCTGCGGCGGCAGCGGGTCTATAATCTGCACGGCGAGTGTGGCGGGGTTGATGGGCGGGTTCGGACCGAATGCATACACGACGTCGAAGCACGCGATCGTGGGGCTGACGAAGAATGCGGCTTGTGAACTGGGGCAATATGGGATTCGGGTTAACTGCATTTCGCCGTCCGGGGTGGCGACGAACATGATGGCGAAGTTGCTGCTTAAGAAGGAGGACAGCGACGGCGGCGCGGGTGTTAGTGAGGAGGAGGTGGAGAAAATGGAGGAGCTTATGAGGGGATCCGCGACTTTGAAAGGCGAGATCCTTAGAGCAAAAGATGTAGCGGAGGCAGTGGTTTTTCTTGCAAGTGAAGAATCGATGTACATTACTGGTCATAATCTTGTCGTGGATGGTGGTCTCACTACATTTAGGAAACGTGCCGGATAATTTTAATTACGGTTTAAATTTTCTATTTCATTTTATGAAAATACGACAAGTATATTAAATATTTTTTTATAAAAATAATTAATTAATAATCAAATACACTTAACATAAATACATTAGATTAAAATAGGAGATGAAATAAATGATCCAAAATGTAGGAATTGTGTGAATTTCCATGAGGCGATCAATTTGAGAATTAATTGTAAACTTTAAAAGATAGTGTCGAATTGGGCCTGCAATGGTCATCTGTTGAACAACCCAAAAGCAGTGGAACAATTGGTTGGTGAAAGAGCTGGGCTTTATGGATGGGGCTCGTGTCAAATTATGGGATGGGAGGGCCAAATATATTGATAAATCATTCGGATTGGGTCTACGAGTAGTGATAATTGTCATATGAAGACTCGTCTCCATTACAACTTTCATGAATTTTCTTAGGAGTTGCTATCATCCTAAGTGAAGGCAATGAAAATAACATATTTAAAAGGACATTCTTGGAGGGTTTCATAAGAGGCTCGATTTGATTCCCAACCATGAGAATATGAGATGAAAAACTGCAGCTAGTATTGTGACCCTACGAATACATAGGATAGAAATTGTTTTCTTTTGACAAGATAAATGATTAATTAAGGTGTCGTCTATCATCATCAATGACAACCACATAAACACCCAAAGCTGAAATTAATGAATCTATAGTAGAGACAGTCATTATCTTAATATAACAATGTTGAAATGCATGGGCCCTTGTGCTTTAAATTGATTCAAATATTAGGTAAACAGCTCCAATGCCGACTCTATATTTCACAAACAGAAATATAGCCTAACAAAACACACACACACACGCACACAGATATATATATGTGTGTATATTATATGTCCCATATTTCAAGCCATGCATGCATGTACTGAGATTTTCTTTTCTTTTCTTTTTTCTTTTTTGGATCAGTCATGTACTGAGAATTTGAAGATATTGGTCCTCTGAAATTGGGTGAGAGACATGAAATAGTGGCCTGGAGAACTTGCCCATAACAAATGTTTGTAGATAAGAGACGTAAATGCAATGAATATATATGTAATTAATGCACACATATCTCATTGTAGTTGTAGGGTTCTGTAGCAGTTTCTATCTGACAAGAAATTACCAACTGATCCAACAAATGGTGCATGGGTGCTAACATAAATCCATTCGGGGGTGTTTGGTTTTGTTGGCGGGGTGGGGCGACGTGGGTTCAACTTTGCATTAAATTCATTGTACGTGCAGTCTGCAGTCATGCGTACAGATAATGGTTTTTGTCCATGATTTGAAAATCGGACCGGATCGGTTGATCCGATGATCGGTGGTCAGTTCAGTCCGATTAAAATATAAAAATTAGTAAATATCAAAATCGATCAAAAATCAATTTAAATTGATTGAGAATCGGTTAAAATCAAACCGGTTCAATCGGTTCACTTGATTTTTTTTTTAATTTTACATTTTTTTACAAATAAAAAAGTAAAAAAAAAAGGAAAAATTATGATTAAAGATTTTTTGGACACGTAATTTTTTGAAATATGAATTTATCTTGAAATTTAATGAAGTGGTAGTTATATATAAATATTTATGTTTAATTTATTGTTTTATTTTATT
>JACGDI010005755.1:658648-702197 GCA_014898725.1 Jacaranda copaia
TAGAAATGCTGTAGTCACACGAGGTTTAAGAGGGTCTAGCTCAATCTTCAGGTGCATTGCTAATCATTCCCACAGGTAAACAAAAATTGGCTATTCTGGATGTGGTGGAGCCTGCAGAATAAATCCAGAGGACTAACAAGTAATAATCTGTCAGTTGCTCATCCATTGTGTATATGATATGATAGTGATGACTGAACCACTAAAATAATTGGTTTTATGCATTTAGTTGGCAAACCAGGCGATGCCACGGGAACTCCATAGAAACAAGGCTTTGCTAGTGCCAACAATGCCTAGACAACCAAGATGTAACTGATGCCACAAAAACTTCCTCTCTCATCATTAGTACCAGAAATGATCAATGAATGAAGATATTTTAGGGGTTTCTTCCCCCTTTGCGATTGTTGGTTTAGCTCCAACGGTCATCCAGCTTTAATTTAGACTTCCATTGGAGGACTATTCAACTGAAAAGGAAATAAGTATTTGAGGAAATGAAGTTCTTGCAACAGGAAATATTATATCGATGAGTAGTAACTGTCTGTTAACTAAATTAGGTGACAGGAAAAATCTTTCGCACGCAAGTCCTCAAACATTAACACACAACAATGAACCCATTAAAACAGAATAGGTTACAACAGAACAATCTATGAAGATCTCTCAGATGCCAAATCAAGCAGTGTGCGAAAGAATCGGTGAGGATACATGGGGGGTTGCTCAGCAAGTGCCTAAACAGGAGAACCAAATATAACCGGTTAGGGATTACTTCAAAGTTTAAATAGAAAGTTGACAGAATAACTAAATCAGCAATGATCCCATTTGAAAACTGAATTTCTACTGAAAGATGAAACAATGCATTTTTACTATAATACGTAAAATGATCAAATATATATTGCAGGATAACAGCTCCTCTTTTTTAATCAGAATCTATTCTAACCAAGGGAACTTCCGTAATGAACTTAAAATCTTATCATTAAGGTTAAGATGATCACCTGATGAATTAGGACGGTGGAGGGTGTCATCCCAGGAACGGTGTTAACCTCTATGATTAATACCTGCAGCAGTTACATCAGCAATTAAATACTATAGTACTATACTATATCACCAGAACTTTGACAGCTTAGGTTTATAAGTCGACAAGAAGTTGTCAAAACATTAGATTAAGATAGGTTTTCAAGAATACTGATTTCTCAACAGTAATAAAACATCTGGTGGTTTTACATGGAGTAAATTTAGCTCAACTTACCTCTCCGCTGTTGACATTGATAAATGCATCTATTCGTGAAAATCCTTCCAATTGCAGGGTGTTAGCTATGAGTTCGATATGTTTCTTACATTTCTCCAGGGCCTCATTACTGCTATGGAAAAGAATGTAAGTAACAAAAAAGAGGAGAAAGGATAAATCAATTTAAGACATGCATATTCATTGAATTGTTGGCTAACAATCATAATTTACATCGAGTTGTGGAACTCAGATTTCAGTTTTCTATGAAGTTCAATACAAGGAAACAATTTTTTTCCATTTGCCTACAAATCCTTTGAATTGGAAAAACTGATGGCTATTAGTGCTCGAGCAAATAAGAAAACAATACCTAAGACTATACATTATAGAACTTACGTCTGATGGGTACACTGTATAATAAAACTGTACTAAATTATGGAAAAATGAAGATTCCACAAAATAAAAGGCAAATGCCAAACCTTATAATCGAGAGGGGTGGTGGAGTCAAATTGATGCCAGTTCCACCTGACAACAAAAATTAACTGTATCAGATATGAAACTTTTCAATGAAGAAGGCATCCTGTCCTTGTAATATACTTTTATTGTCAATTCAGAGAATAAACCAATTCATTAATCTCTAAGACCAAAAGCCCAAAAAAGGATAATATAAACTCATAAAGAATGACTTAGAAAAATTCACTGAATTGAGTGAACAAGTCTTTGGGAAATAGGAACATTCCAGTGCAAGAAATTCAATTTAGTTGTACTTATTTCCATATTAAGAAGTCTTAGGACCCTTAGGGTGAGATAGGCCATTAATATTGAAGATATTTGTTATAGCAAAGTGTAGACACCTATGAGGACAAGTTGGCAACTTGTAAGATCATCCACACTGAATTGGAATACCTTGAAATTTCTCCTCAAGTGATAATATATCTCCAGTTTCCTTCACAGTAATGCTAGGAGTCAATGACCGCATTGACCCACGTTGTCCTATAACACCAACTGTTATTTCTACCCATCGGCTGTTTCCTTTCCACAAAAGATCGTGTGTATTTCCAGAACTTAATTGGGATGAAACAATAATCTCATCAGTCTCAATAAAAGGCTCAAATATCAAGAGCTCTGGGGGAGTAATTGGCATTTCAATCATTCCATGTGCCTGCACAAGTTCATAGGAAGATTTTGACAAGGTCAAATAAACATTTAATGTTTAAAACAATATTTTTTTTCCATAAATTAACTTCAGGAGAATCGGTTGTTGTGAGGGAGGCAGCCAGAAGAACTCAGTAGAAGTTGCACATAATAGGATGGCTGAACTGAGAATCTGAGGCTCATTTTAGTTTTACGTAGTTGCACCAGAAAACAGAAAGTGTTTAAGATTTCTGTATCAAGATCATACTCAGAATGGTCAAGTTTCCAGACAAAAATAATTTCATGATATAATATTACAAACTATAAGAAAGTTTGCTTTAAGCCAAGGCATCTACTTAGCATTTTGGTACATGAGCTGATACTAATTTAGTTCAAATTCTTATTCACTTCCCAGCATCAATAGATTCATATTGGGCATTCTAAAATAAGTTCATTCCATAATGAGCAAAGTTCAGATGAAAAACTCACATATAGATCATCAATACCTTCGATAAACTGTTTGGAGGTATCCGTGGTAGACAGCTCTCCAGTGCTTTAGTGTACACCGCAAGGTCACCATCACAACTGTACCACAAAATAGCATACATCATGCCCATTTCAATGTGAAATCATACAGTCTGAACATTCTATTGTCAGCAAAGCTTTCTCAAGAAAACAAAGGTCGCATATACCTACCATAATCTTGCTACACCAGTTGAGCAACCATCTCTAGCTGGTTTAACACATAATGTTTCACACCCAAGTTTTGATGTCAACTCATGCCAAATGTCGCGTGCAGGCATTTTTAGTAAATCCTCTTTCTTTCGTACATCCTTAGTAATTGTAAGGACACCATAATCTGCAAGCTGAAACCAAAATAGATTTGGTCCTCATTAAACAATATATATTATGCAAATGCCATGAGTATTTCCAAACACGTGCCAGGTTACTGTAAATGATAGCTAAGTCATCAATATTACTTCCAAAATGAAAGAGCTCAAATAAGGAAAAAGAGACAAAAGTCCAAATGCTACAAGGAAAATTATATTGTAATAAACTCCATTATCCTTTGCAGGTTTATATTTATGCCATGGATGGTGGTGTAAAATGCAGCTCAAAATAGTCTCAGCATGTAATGTGAAAGTATATGCACATGTTGCAATGAATTTTATACAGTTCATCACAAAGCCTTAGGCGCGAGAAAAACTTATATGTATGAGTTAGAAATCAAGTTCTCAACAGGATGAACTAAAGCCAATGCAAAAGGAGGGTATTTTTCCTGTAAAAACTATCTCCAGGAAACCCTACTTTTCTCTTTTAGCTATTTAATAACAAAAGAAGACTGCACCCTCAACTTATGGATCCACCATTAAGTTAATGGGGGAATGATGATGGTCTAGTCGATGTCAATCAAAGGGAAGACAAACCTAGATAATCTGCAAGGATGAAGAAATCAGTAAAATGTCGTTGTAATAGTAATTACTCACACAATGTAGTTACCATACATGTTGGAGGGCAAGGGATGTAGCAACTTTATCCATACATGTCTTGGAAGCAATGACACCAGGACCTTAAATATGAAACAGCAAATGATCAACTTCTTGTAACAGAAGCAACTTTGAATGGACCATCTAGTATATGTTCCAGAAGTTGTCTTAAATCTGAGTAAACAATAAGGAAGCAGAGCTTCTCTTTCATGGCAAACTTCACAAGTACATATATTACCTGTGTAAGGAACTCCCTCAGCCTCCAACAATGATTGGAGTGTGCCATCTTCACCTATTCCTCCATGAACTGTCCAGTGGATCAAAAAATCAGTACTGTTTTTAGGTGACCCTTGCTCTCCCGACATTTATGTTGAAATTTCAGGATCACATAACAGCACGCAAAAGCTCACCATGTCCAATTGATCAATGTTATAGAGTCCATCAAACAAAAAATCCAAGATCCAAGAAGTCATTCTCAAACATAAATAACTTTCAGTTACCAATTCCATGAATTTTAAGATTAATAAATTTCCTTAGTTTTTATGCTGGTGGAGTTGATAGGGATGCGAAATGATGACATATATAAACTTTTTTGGCCTTAGAACAGTGTCTCACTATCCAGAAGTGAATTTCTTACTCTATTGCAATATCATGAGAAATTGGCAATCTCCACAGTTTCAGAAATTTGCAAAATATCCCCTTTGTCTAGAAACATACCTCCTCAGGAATTTCAAACCTTTCTAATTACTACTCTTGAGATAACTGGGGCAAGCCATGTTATTTTTCTCTTTTGATTGTTCTATGATATTGGTCATTCCCTACCAAAAATCCTGATACAGTTTGGCAAGTTAATAAAAGGGGGAGGGGGGCGGGGGCAATCAGCAGCGTTTCAAAACCATGGATTTACAAGTTATTCATACCGCATAGGGGTAATCTGTAGGATTTAAAACTATAATGAGGGATGGAATGGTGACTACAGAATGGAGAAAAATAATTGAAGATGGCACAAGGAAGGTATCAAATTACTGGTAACTATTAATTGTTAAAACCTGCAATAAACACAGTTGCCCCAACTTCTTTAGCTTGCTTGATCCATTGGTCAAGGGAATATCTCTTTGGTAAATCATCAGATAGATCAAACCCTCTAAACCAATTGTGTTTCTTCAAGCCTTCCATGATGTCATCCATTACTTGACTCCGCCAGTGAGATGTCAATGCTGCCCGAACAGGTTCAATTGCCTCAATGCATGCATCAAGAACTTCTTCAGTAGTATGTCTGAGAACAATAGAGTATCTGTGCACCAAGAAACAGCATTGTGTTGAAAGAAGGAAAAATGTACAAGATGAGATTGGTAGGATAACCAAGGATCAACTAGCTGCTTAAGCACCGCAGGATGCACGTGTCAGTGTTTTACTACTGGTGCTCGAGAAACCATGCCCTTGGCTATTTAAATTCCAAAACAAATAGGTCAAAATATTTCAAGGAAAGTTCATCATCTGAACATGCATCATCCAACCAGCCCCATCATATTTACTCTATTTTTAGAATGATAATCAAACATCAATAGCCAGAATATAAAATGCAACAACTCAAAATGAGGATTGACACGAAAAAGATGGAGCTAATACAAATTGAACCCCCTGTGATAATCGAAATAGGCAAAACAAACCCTATGATAAAAAAACCACCAAAACACCACCATGCTTTTTTAAAAACGTGCACACCACCTCCTCCATGACAAGGGGGTGTTTTGCCTATTTCTCTAAACACATGGTGGTATTTTGGTGTTTTTTTATCACATGGTCTGTTCTGCCTATTTTGATTATCACAAGAGGGTTCAATTTGTACTAACCCTAAAAAAGATGTGTATAATACCTTTTTTACTTTCACTAAGAAAAGGTATAATGGTTGAGAAAATGCCACGATGGACAAGCATCGCTTGTCTTCATGGCAAACCTTGTGCAAGAAGTAGACTCACAAGAATTGTGGCAGTGAACAGATTGTGCAATACAAGCAATGAGAGGATTGTTTCTGTTGTTTATCCAATATAGCACATAATACATTAAACTCTCAGCTTGAGTTTGAAGAAGTTGACATTGAGGAAGGCAAAGAAACAATCAAGCTCAACACTAGATATTAAAGCAAAGTACAATATGAACTCACGGTAATGACCAGACCAGCCTTGAGCTTATTCCCAATTTAGTGTTATCAGAGTCCATATTGGATGAGTACCCATTGGTGGGTGCAAGCAAGCACGGTATCACTTCAAGCTGTAACAAACAAATTCCAAATGGCATAAGTATTTACGCTCAAAACTTATATAACTAAAGAACCAAACCAAGAGAAATTTCATGCTAAGCCATAAAGTCATGAAAGATAGATGTTGCATCAGATGATATCTAGAATGAGTTGCTGAATGAATAAAATTAACATTCAAAAAGCCAAAAATATTGATGGTTCCTAAAATCTGATATAAATAAAAAAATCTTCAGCTGAATACTTACATCATCAAATGCTTGCAGATTCAGCCAAACATTTGTTCCACTCATAAGAGACACTTGCCGTTCCGAAGTGTCTCCACCGAAAATAACAAATACTTTACGCAGATCTTGATGTTCTGGAGAAGCTTTGTTAGTATCTGAAGATTTTGTTCTCTGAGAGGGACTTGATACCAAACTATATTGAGAAAGGTTTGGAAATCGCAAGCAAGTATGTTGGATTACGGTGCGGAGGATATTAGAGTGTGAAAATCCAACCTGTAAACGATAAGACAAGTAAGACGTTATTCACATGATGCAGATCACAATTAATCCTCTGTTTGCATATGCATTTAATTGCGATCATGCATGCATATCTGGGTAGCACATGTGTTAACAAAATCATAAATATCTCAATCATTTTCCTTATAAAGATATGAAATAATAAAAATATTAAATCTCACGATGAACGCTACAATGGCAATTTTCCTTTCAATTTCAAAGAAGAGGCAAAAAGATTTAGGTTGAAAAAGGTGAAGTCTCATTATACAACAAGTCATTTTGGTGAGCAACTTTAAATTATAGATCTGTTCCAAAGTGAAGGACCTACTTTTAAACCACTTCAAATGTGAAACCCAGTCAGAAGCAAAGCATAAACGTGGGGTAGTATAAGGAGAAACAGGGAAATTATAAATCAGAATTTAATGCAGTTCCTATTTCACTGGAGTCACTAAAATCAACTGGAAGATACAACAAGAAATCCTTTTAGCATTTTGTAGAGAATCAATTTCTTCATGTTAACATATTACAAAAGTTTTCAGAGAAAGAAAGAAAGAAAAATTATTGCACTATGAACCATAAAGGAATTACCTTTGAAGCTTGCTGAAATAAGAAACTTGTTTGCTCCATCCCACTAATCTGCGGAGGAAAAGAAAATAAAAATCCTATAACACACAAGGGAAATTAACAAATAAAGAAGACACAATGAATATTGGATTAATAATCTCACCAAGTTGATATCAGTGAATACAATTGTGCCTGATGCAGACTGTCCGAACTTATTGCCTGTAAGGTAAGCAGTATGAGCAGAAGGTGGCAAAAACCAACCATCAATTCTAGCAAAATCACGTAGGCCAAGTTGTTGAAATAACAAAGAAGCTCCTTCACGAATATTTCTAATTACATCTTCCGGAAATCGAGGTGGAGTATGGTAAGCAACCTGCAAAATTTGCAAGATCATATAGAACAGGTTTTGATGTACAGGAAATTGCTCTAAAGCATATGGTTTCTTGATTCTGAAGCACTTTGACATTAATTACTCAGTCAGTTTCATTTCTGGAGTTAGTGTTTGAAAGAACAGCGGGATGCATACATAAAAAAGATGTACTTGCATTCCTCAGACCCATGTTATTTTCAGTCATTCTTTCCGTTGCTTCCACAGGCTGTGAAACCACCTGCTACCTTGAAAAGACTTTACAAAATTTCAAGGCATTTATTTAATCTGACATGGTAATATCAAAATGCCCTCATTTGAAACCAGATGAGATACATTATTCAGAAGACCAATGCATAAAGATTATCATAACTCATGATGACAGCATATATTAGCAGGCCACGTGATAATTGAAAAGTTGCTCAATGTAATTTTAATTTAGTCTTTGTACCTGCTGTGTTGGCAGATATTTCCGCCGATAATTAAAAATAATGTCTTTTTCGCTTGAATCAACACTACCATGAGATTGAAGTTCCACCTAGTAATAAAGCCATCAAGTTTATGATAAGTAAATCAAACCAATTACATGAAGCTGTCTCAGCAATGAAATGAAAAATTCAGTTATCATCTAAAACATTTTGGATTATGTAGAGAAGATATTCTAAGTTAGATTGTGATAAAAGAGCACCATAATAATACATATTGATGGTAAAGAAATGTAACTCAGTGCTCATGATAAAAAGCAATAGCTGCCACAAACTTGCAACTTAGTATCAGACAGAGGCATCCCCATTATGTTGCACTGACGTCATATAATCACAAATACAGTTAAATAACACAAGAGTATTAAACAACAGTATAACTGCATCTTCATACAGAGTAATAGGATTCATGCAACTGTAAGATAGTTTGAAGAATTACTGCATCCTGAAATATTGCATAGATGTACAACAGATAAGAGGTGGGAGCACATACCTCTGTTGGGAGTAGAGCAACAGGCAGGCAATCAACCCCAGAACCCACATCAAGTACAATGGCTGTAAATTCTCTACCTCCTTCCAGAAAAATTTCTATGAGGACTTTATCATCGATTCCCTGCTAAACAATGAACGTTTGACTTGATTAGTCGTATCTAGTGAACCCCGAGATTTCAGTCTCGCATACCCTGGTTAATCTCATTAATAACCACATGAATGTGGTCAATTATTAATCTGAAAAATCTCTAACTTCTTTTTCATATGATTGTTGGTCAGTGACTATGTGAAAGTGTAGCTTCCCAAAAGTCATAACCAATCACGATGTAATTCGCAACAAAGGTGAAGTCATAAATTATATTTTCTCCATCCACAACTATCATGCTTGATATCTGTGGAAACATATCACGATAGATGCAAGCCAAGTTGTGTTTCTCATGCATAATGATGCTAAATTCTATTGAAGACGGTCGTAGTTTTTCTCTTCTCATACATGCTGTTATCCTTCTTTAAAGGCAATTTCTGGCAGGTAAAAAATTTACTACGCCCAATAATAGTCATGCTTTCTCAAACTATAACAATTGAAGGAATGAATGCGATGTTGGTGGAGGAAGTATATATTTAGATAATCAGAAAAGGATTGATGCGCGAAAATGGAAGAGCAAGATGAAGAATTACTTCTGATATAATTGCATTAGCTTTTGTAAGGGAATCAGTAACACCATAAGCAACTGTAACTCCGATGCTTGATCCAGCTCTTGTTGGCTTCACCTGAAATTATTGCATGAAAGCTGGGACTATCAAAGAAAATTATAGAGATGCTGTGCTTGTCAATATCTCCAAATGCTTGAATACAAGAAACAATCTTACCACAACTTTTCCTTGTTTGACATCGAGATGATTTTTAGTAAACCATGCTGACAGCTCAGCTTCTTCCAATTCACTTCCCTGAAAGTGATTCTCCAAATTCACAGGCCCGAATATGTTTGAGGAGGTGAATGTGTAGGGAGGGAGAAGAAAGCTTAAAAATTATATTTGAAGTCTTGGTAACTCCACAGGACAATATAATACATGAATTCTTTCAGAGACCTTGAACAGGCACCTTGGTAAGTGAAGAAGAAATAGCTACCACAGTTAACTCAAGAAACTCACACAACTTAAATATTATAGGTAGAAGGCCTTACTCAGACTAGAACAAAATTATTCAAGAAGAAATGAAAGAGGGTATGCCTTAATCACCCTTTGTTGCAACAATTTGGGAGCATGATTCAGAGCAAACAAAAAAAACAAAAAATTACACACAACAAAAAGACAACTATTTTTAGAAGCCCAAAAAATGGCAAGCGAAGTTACCCATACTAGGAAACTGGGTACAGTCATAAATCCTTTTTTGTCAAGCTCCAAAGAGGCATCATACTGCATAATCCAAATTAGACAAGATATCAGCATTCGATTACCAAATATGACCCAATTTCAAATGATATATAACAAATTTAACACAGCCAACTGTCTATTGCCTTTCAGACATGGGATACCTTAACATGCATCTCACCATTTCATCATTAGAGAAGTCCGAAAGTTCACCAAATTCTTCTACCATTCAAAATATAAATGGTGTTGTGTGATGCATATTTAGCCATGATAATCGACAAAATTCTTTAAAAATAAAAACTTCCTACTCCCTGAAGTTACTCTAGCTATATCCAGGCAAGATATAAGATCAATAACTAGCATCTGAATAGGTAGAATCAGCAGATTTTGTCAAAAACCATTGTATTGATTTATATTTCATTAGGTATTTTTTTGTAAACAAAGAAATTGAAGCTCAAACATTTAAGACCAATGTTGACTCAATGAATGAGAAAGTTACTTTATCAAATGCTCTACAACATTCACTGGACTCTGTACCAACAAATGGAATGTTTGATTTCTCCAGTAGCTCCTGAAAAGTACATCATACAAAAAGATAGCACAAATGTAGAATTAGTGCACTCTATTGAAAATGTTTTAGCAAATAAACAAGATCTTCGAGTCATCACAATCTCACTTGAATGCCACCATCTTCACCGAAACGGCCATGTATAACAGGAAACACTAGGTCCACAGAGGAGGCAAGGTGTTTGACAAAGTCAGACAACGAATTGAAACCTTGGGCGAGGCTGCAGTGACAGTATTCAATATAGTTATAAAAATTTAATCAAGAATGGATGGAATGTCCCCGAAAAAGCTTACCTTTCAAGTTTGAAGTCAAAATCTGCAGGCGTGTTCGAATATACCTAAAAATCATTAACAAGGAACTCAAATTCCTAGATTATCAAAATCGTTTCAGAACAAACATCAAATGTTCCAAAAGTAGCGAATGGCTCATCCTTAGATAGTAAATGGTAGCAACAAAACCACCAAAGCATCTAACAGAGAACTGGTATAAATACTTCAGTAATAACCTTTAATTTATAGTGCGCTTCTATTTTCTGCATTCCCTCTTAAAAAAAGTTCAGACTTTGATTATAAAATCACCATATTCTCTTCTTTCCTTTTCTTCCAGAAAGCAGAGACTGAGTTTTAGTTCTTTGGACATCAAATCAAGAACTTCCAATTTCTTTCGTAACTAAATCATGATTCGTTAATATTCCACAAAGAAAAAGAGTAAAATATGAAGGAAACAAGGTAGAAAGAAACTTGCTGACCTGAGCAGAGGATATGGCGTAAGCATTGAGATTGCAGTCAATGTAATAGCAGCTCACATGCAAATCATCCCCCTTTGACAACGACGAAAGTATTAGCCAAAAGAAACACAAAACCGTTCAACTAAACAAAAACAAGATGTCAACTCCACTCTGTGAGAACACTATTACTCTACTGCAGTCCACTTCAGTCAAAGTTCATAAGTAAATAATAAAAAAGGAAAACGAAATTGCAGACCTGAATATGATCGAGCACTGACCGAGCAGAATTAAGTGAAATCCCGCGCTCGGCCGAAGGACCACCGCAAATAAGCCCGACTCTTAAAATCCTACCTTCCTCATCGGCGGTACTACCACGCACAGCCGACGATTCCACCGTTGCCGTGGAGGCTTTCACTACTCCGACGCCACGAAAAAGACGTTCGCAAGTTAAACTCCGTTTTGGTACGGCATATGATAGAAAGTTCAGAAAGCCCTGACGGTGAGTAGAGAACAGAGTCCTCTGAGGCAGCGAGTCTCTCTCATTGCGAAGGATGCTCGAATTCAAGGCAGCAGAAGAGGAAGCCATTGGAATTGAGAATATTTGGTGTCTGCTATATGTGTCCAGTGCGTTCGGAGTGGATTAGCCGGAGCTGAAAACTAATATATATAAATATTGGCCGGCAGTGAGCACCGGGGGTGGGGTGGTGCGTTTTTGCTGGTGTCCGTTGGTGCGGTGTCCTTTCTGTTTTGTTAATGAACATTTGTTGATTGGTTAATTACATAATAATATTGAATAATCACCTGATTATTTTGTTGTTCTATTCTTTATTTTAATTTATATTTTATCTTTTATTTTTATCCTCGTTACATAGTAAAATATATTTAATATTATTTTATAAAAATAATGTCTTGTTATTGCAACTAGGGTAATTTTCATTTTGTTTATTAAAGAATTAATTGGTAATAAAGAAGAATAAAAAGATTAGCACAATCTTGAAATGGGTAGTTGGTATTATTTTTGGAAAGTTGGCTATGAATTTGAAATAAGTGCAAGAGAAAGCGACGAATTAGCAACCACTGGAGAAGTTAATTAATTCAGGTGGTTGGAATCTTTTTAGTTTCTATCAATAGGACAATGGTCGGGACAAATTTAGAGCAGCGTCAATTAATAAAGAAACGATTGAGGAGCGATGCAGCTGAATTCAAACAAGACAGATACCCAGCAGAAAAACCCGAACAAAAAACCCGCAAAAAGAAGTAGACGACCCATATTCATTTATATAATATTCAGATATTGGTGGATTTCTAGGGTTATTTCATCATTTGTAACTAAACAAAGTGAGAAGTAAAAGAAAGCAGTAGCATAACTTCATTCCACAAAGGGATCTTCAGAGTGATATACAATACAGATAATACCAATCAAAAAAATTACAAGTGCGCATAATCCTCTGAAAGTTTATCAACTTTATCAGCTACATATATTTTGCACAAAACTTCTGTATAGATCATAGATACACAATAGTATAGAACTTGTAGCCCTAGTTGCCGTCCAATTATGACCAATATTTTTTTGCAAAAAGGAACATGGTCGAAGCCAAAAACCCAACATTTGCTCAGGTCAGATCATCCTCCTCAAGTTCTTTCGCCTTTATATTTTCCTTCACCCTCAAGAGTAGTGTGGTCCTCCAGGCATCCTGTGGAATAATACGCGACTCAAGACTAACATTGTATTGCACGACAGTTGGATATGTGTCAGTTTATTCTAAAAACTAGTGACAAAGATAGTATGTGATTCAGTTTGGTTGAAAGAGGCACAATTCTTCAGGCAAAGAGAAAATTTTATGTTCCATGGAGGAAGAGCATTCAAAATTTTAGGTTCCATGGAGGAAGAGCCTTTTATGACTTGGTGAAACTTAAATATCATAATCTGAGAGTGACATCATTAATTTTGCTGGAGATCTTAATTTCATCATATGAAACACAAATCAAATAGCAAATAAATTCACCAGTTTGCTTATGCTATCGAACTCCTTGACTGCAAGAGTGAATTTTGCTGCATCTTCCTCATCAAATGCAGCAGCCAAATCCTGATAAACACACAACATGCTTCTTGTTAAAGATATTAAATATTAAATGATTTTCCTCCCTCTAATTTAAACTTTTTGATGAGATGATGATTCAAATACAGTATCTGAATCTGGCCAAGTGCCCTTTTATAGTAATAATAATAATAAAAATAAAAAAAAAATCCACATGCTAGCTATAAGAAGAAATACGCCCTGCACTTGAGGGACACGTTGAAGATATTGCATATTAATAAAAATGGCTAAGCATCTGAGGACATCAGAGTCCTCAGTATTAAAGATAAAACTAGACTGCTCAGTATGACATGCATATTGCGAATCTGTGATAAAAATGTTACAACTAGAACACAAGTAACCACTTACAGCTAAAAGCTTGCACTCCCGAGTTCTTGAAAATGTAGGATCCAAGTCCTGCATCGGCAGTGGAAAATGTGGTGACAGCTGGCAGTGTGAAGCAAAACTTAAATTAATGATGAAGAAAAACTTACCTGATATTTTTCTAGTGCATTGTTTATTGCTACAACATCTCCTTTACATAATTGGCAGATTCCAGCATTGAGAAGATGTCCTCTAGCTCCATACTTCAGTAAGTTATTGTTCAGAGAGTAGCGAGCTATCTCTTCATATATCTCAATTGCTTTTTGGTAACTAGTTAAAAAAAGAAAATAGTGTCATCTCCAAATAAATATGGATTCAGATAATTTAATGATTCAGCTAGTATAGCTGATTACTAAAAGCGACATCCTACTCAAATATGTTCTCTAATTATATTTCCTAATGCTAAAAACTTCAGAACCTGCCAGTTTTTCCCTTGTCAAATCAATCACTTCAGCACTTCAAGGAAGAAGTCAAAAATAAAAGAGAACAATAACAAGTGGGGGTTACTCACTTTCCTAACTGAGCAGAAAATTGTGCAACCTTTTGCCTGCACTGACTTGCAGATGTGGTAACCTCCTCAGTCTGATAAAGGTCAGCAGCACGCTCAAAGTAAGTTATTGCCTGGCCCAAATTCTGTTCCTGCTCGTATAGCTCTCCAATATCCTATAAATAATAAAGCCAAGTCATTCACCATTTTAAAGGTCTAGATTTAGAAGCTCTCCACCCAAAAGCCTCCACAAAAATACTCTACAACACTTTATGCAATGTGAATATACTTTACCTTGCAGTACCTTGCACCCATGTTGAGTCTGTTTATTTCCATAAATAAATTTACTGCTTGATCTAAACATGATATAGCCTCTGCAAAAGAAGAGACCCAAATTAACCCTACACCTCACAGGCTAACTTCCATGTGCACAAGAATAACAATTCTCTTCCATTTTCCATTACGTCAAGCCAATAATTTGAGAATCAAAATCACATCAACACAATACATACGTTTGGCAGAAGTTTTCTTGTAGCAATTTGCAGCATCCACATAAGCACTTGCAGCTTCATGCTTGCTGCCCGACTGCAATAATTTAAGTTATTGACATCATTTCCACAGCTCAGTCGCATGAACATAATTAAAAAAGTTGAAGAAAGAATCACGAACCTTTAAATTACAGTCGGCCAATTTGATATAGACTATTGCAGCTCTGTCCCCTGAAGAGCAACAGAAACATATATTATTATCCTTCGCATCTCAACGTTAATTGATGTGTGCTTACGACAGCACATATGCATTACATCAAATCAAAGGAAGCTAAAAACAGCAAGCACTTCGTTCAGTTAAGCCATTTGTCTTTTATCTACCACCTCAAAGTTCGATTCCAAGTTTTCAGATGTGAAACAATACTCAGGCTACGCAATCGGATGTGCAAATCCAGACATTGAAAACTCCGATTAAATCAAAGTAACCTTTGAGTATGATAAACTAAAAGGTATAACCATCAGTTAAAAAAAAAAGCATAACCCTGCTGAGTTTCAGTTAAGACACATGATTAACTTACATATAAAATATCATCTAATTGTATGAGAACGAAAGACAAAAGCTGATAATCTAAGTCGAAATGCTCACATGACTTGGCGAGTTTAAAGGAATTGGCGGCTTTTTGGTAGAGATCAGCGGCGTCCTCATGCTTTGACCCAAATAAACCCCAGCCCTTAATTTTCTTCTCCGCTTTCCTCTCGAATTCTTCGCCTTTCGCAATCTGTTCCCCCATTGTTGCTCCGATCGAAGGAGGAGTACGGGTCAAGTTACACGCTCGGAGCTTTGAATTTTTTCAGTATTAACTTCTTTTGAATTTTCGGGTTCAGACTTGACGATTTGTTAAAAAGAAATGGAACCAGAAAAGGCCGTAAAATTTCCCACAAAACATTTATTTTATTTGCCCCCGAGTTTGGCTGTGAGTTTGAAATTTTTAACCAAAGTTAAATTAGAGTAATCTTTATTCTTTATCAGTCTCTATTTCGTTTAATCCTAAATTTAACAAAATAATACAGGCTTTTAGAGGAGTTTATTACATCCTTAATCTACCTTGAAAATAGTTTATCTGTTGCAAGATAAATCATAAATATATAGGCCTATCACCTATAGATCTAACTCCCCTTCTAAAACTACAACAGCCACAAGCCCAATATTGTTTATATTTTTGGCCCAATAGGCCCAACAGTGATCCATTTAACATTTTCATCTTGGCCCAAACTGATTTAGTTGGGCCAAGAGCATGGGCTTGGCGATCAAATATGTATCTGCATCTTGGGCCAAAAATAACTGCCTTTTTAAAATGCTTCATAAAATACTTAAATAATTAATTAAAAAAATATTTGCATAATGCTTACGCAACGCAAATGGCAGATCTGAAAAGAATCTAGCTAGCTCATAAAAAAAAATTATTTAAAATTTAAAATTCGTACAAATACTAACAGCCCATTTGGTTTTATTTCCAAAGGAAATTTCCATTTTCAACTTTTTCTAAAAATTGAAAAGTTAGTTATGAAATGAGAATAGAAATTGAGACGTATTTAGATGAAATGTTGGAAAGTAATAATTAAATAAATTATAAGATTGAAATGTAGGTTAATTTATATTTTTTTATATTTAAAAAAATTTATTTTTTAAAATATATGTATATTTTATTAATTCAAAAATAATAGTTGTTATTTTATGTCAAATCAAAATTGAATTTGATTGATTGAGAAGAAAATATGTACTTTTTCTTATGAGAAAATTGTAGTCTTCATTTTTCATTTTCAAACGGAAATGAAAATGCCCCCATAGAAATGAAACCAAACGGGCCCTAAATTTATCAATGAATTAATAACATAAGTCAAGTCATAAGATTTTTGAATTTGCTTTTATAGATAACAAGAAACTAGCAATATCCATTGACATAAATTTTCTATAAAATATGAAAGGAAAGGAGTTCGAATTCAAACAAGCTCTCTTTATATGTAAATATTATAAAAATGAAAATGAAAATGAAAATAAGCCATATTTCTCATAATTGAGAAAGGGTGATGAATTCTTTCTCCAAATTATTATAGTGCATATTCTTGAATAAATTGGGTGGCTTCTTGACAAGTAATTAAACCAATATATATATATGTATATGTCATTATTAAGTTTGATGGTGATATTGGAGCTAGGATTGGGAGGCAAGCATTCACTCTGACAGCGATCAGAATTTAACATCTCTCTAGGCCATATGTCCATTTAAATAATGGATAAAAGGAAAAGCAGATCAATACATCTTTTGAGTGGGCTCTGCCCTTTATTTCATAGGTTTTAATCATTGCAAAAATTACGCACAAAGCTAAAGACACCCCTCTCCCAACCCCCCCAACCCCAAGAATAATATTTCATATTTTATAAGGTTAAATGTGAGGATCCAACAAACTGTCAAATATTTATGGTGTGGTCCTATCTTAAAGTAATGGTTTGCTTCGTCTACAAGAATAAAATTGAATTATATATATAAATATGTGTGTGTGAGAGAGAAGGATAAAAAAAATAAAGTTTCCTATTATTCATCTATTGTTTTGAATGGATTTAAAATAAAATGTTCCATCATAATGTGGGAGGAACTATTAAAAGATAGAAATACCCTTAAAGCACTCAAATTGACCGAGTAATCCTATGAATTCGTGTCTTTTTATTTAACTTGATTTGAGACTAATGGAACAAATTTTGAACCATTCAGAAAGTACACATGGACGATCATATGAGACTAGTATAGATGAATATTATACTGCCGCGTCAATCAGTAATTATATTATATCTTTACTTGACTGCCAACAAATATATATTGACAAGAAGGTACCCACTTACGTCTAGCACCACCTTATTTTCTACCTCATGACCATTTGAGCCACTCAAATTCATGATCTAATGCCTTACAAGCTTGACTCGAGTCCAACCACGAGTGGATTTTCTAACTTGTGGGGCCAAGTATATTGGCATTGTTCTAATTGGCATTACATCAAATATATATTTTCATAAACCACGATTGCTCTCGTTTTAAAGAATCCAGATTTATATTTAACGTTAAAAAGCAAAATAGTATATTTGCTTTTTAATCAAGTCATATGGAATTGATTGAAAAATAAACAGATCAGCCTCATCAATAAATCACAAAGACCTATAATATCATATTAAACTAAAAAATATTATGAATAAAAAATAATTCAGTCAAACATACCACATATGTCTTATCCTACGAGTTAAATTGAGCACTAAGGGAATTAACATTTAATACATGAGTTTTTTTTATTTTTTATTTTATTTTTTGTCCCATGCTTTTTATTTGGTTTGAATACTATTTCTCCATCTAAATGGATAAAGAAAGATAATTAGCATAAGTTTTTGGTGGTGCCATAATGTAGTGGTGGGCTGTAGGGTCCTGAAATTCCTATCACTGTGGGTCTCAATCTCCATGATTCCATTGGTGGCTGCACATTCCAAGCCAATAGTATCAGTTGGAGGATATCTCCATATGGAAAGTCATGGACACTTGTTTCCTCCAATATTGGCATACAAAGCTATGCAGTAAATCAATGATTCTCCCAATTTTATATTCGCTAGATATTTTTGAATTTAATTGAATTTAATAAATTAAATTAAAAAGGGAAAAAATAAAATTAGTTGAAAATTATATGGTTGTTATTTCTACTTCCACTACTACAGAAAAAATTAATTTTGAGAGCGTATTCAATTATAAACTTAGTCGGTAAAAACAAATTAAGAGTCTTTCTATTTTAAATAAAGGTTTGGGTTCGTGTTTAGAAATAAATTTAAAATCTCCAATGGTTCGTAAATTATTAAAAAAAAAAGATTTCTTGCTAATAGATTGTTTGTTGGTTTAAATTCTAAAAAAATAGTCGGGGAACCAATTAATCCTCTTCTGAAAAAAAAGGCCTCTATTTTTCTCATAACCTTAGCCATGGGGTTATGAAAGGTTTTTTTATTTACTTTTAAGGACAAAGGAAACAACTGCCAGAAATCATTTTTGCAGTAGTCTTCGTAATTAACAAACTAATTAATATAAAAAAGAGCAAATTATAAAGTAAAAAGAAAAAAGAAAAAGGAAGAACTGTAATCGCTTGACTAAAAAGGTGTTTGGTTAAACTTATTTAAAAGACTTTATAAACTCCTATAATTATAAGATGTTTTGGAGCTTATAAGATGTGATATCTTTTTTTAAAAATAAATTCTTGAAACGTTTGGATAAAATAAGATTTTGAAGTTTACAAAATGTTACTAATGGTAATTTTATAGTTAAATTGATAAAAATTAAGGGAACTTATTAAAATCTTAAATATAAATTAAGCACTTTTTACTTTTTAAAAAAGAGCTTATAAATTATTTTTTAAAAAAAATTATCAAATATTTTTAAACTCTTAAATATTTTATAAAATATTTTAAGTGACATATAAATTCACCCAAACTAACATGATTTGGTATGGGGAGTGGATCAGGATTTTGGATAAGGTGGGCATAGAAATATTGACAAATAACTTTACATGTGATATAATAAATAAACTAAATATTTCATCTTGCACCTGTCAATTATAAATTCACTATTATTTTGCTCTCTTAAATTGTGAAAATATACACTTTCCTCCCTCTAAATATGAGAAATATAATTTATTTGTTAACTTATCCTTCTTTTTAATACAAAAATATTGCTGGTGAATGTTGAAACTTTAATAATTTATTTGCAATTTATAATACAAACAAAAAAGTGAAATTAGACCAACTACAGAAAAGTACATCAAATTTCATACTTAGCGCACTATAGTAAAATGATAATTTTGGTAAATTAATTGCTCAACAACTGATTATACGGGAAGAGATTTTTGACCTAACGGCATAAGCATTACACATAAAGTGCGAGGCCGTGAATTGAAACATATCGAACTCCTGATGCGTGTATATATTATAAAAAAAGAACAACTGATATAAGTTTTATGAATGAAATTAATTTTTTTAAATCATTTGAAAATAAATCTTTTTTTTTTTTGGTGAGGCAAAGTATACCAAAATAAAATTCACCAAAAAAAATTATCCATTTGGTGAAGGATGGCATTTTCACCAAGAATTAACCCCAATGTGCTATGCTCAAATAATTGAAACATGGAGGACTAAATCCGTTTTGATGGAAAACATTAAGGATTGAAAACTTAATTTTCCCGAAATCAGTTTGCATAATAGTTTTGTGGAAAAACAAGCAGCATTGAACTCTGGACTTGACTCTATGTTTCTCCGAATGATTAGACTCCCAAATTATCTTTAATGGCTGTCATTTTCTTGATTAATTAGGATTTGTCCTATGTTTAGATTTCAAAGATCACTTAATCATGATGCGTTGAAACAATAATAGAAGAGAGTGGTAAAACAGAACTGCGTCACCATGATCACTGCATTTATCAGCAAAACGGCTAGTGTTTCCCACTATAAACCCTGGTGCTGCTCAAAATAGTAAACTGTAAAGCTTAAATGGAATTTTAAATTTTATATACATATTGATGGAGAACTATTTAATTTGTACTAACTTATGAACCATCAATGATGATTGTCGAATTTTAAAATTAAATAATTTAAAAAAAGCAATATCAATAATAGAAATGTGTCGAGTGACAACACCTATAAATACTTTTATCGTCGTACTTTACTGATACATAGTTATACTTTTATTTATTTTTGCCACGTTTACTCTTCTTCAACTCTTACTTTCTATTTCTTTGACTGATTTGAGGATCGGACAGTTCTTATTGAAAATCAGCAATTCTAATTCATTTTTGATCTCATGACTTAGATTAGAGAAGCTTGAGTTAGTCTAAAAGTCCGACTCAACTCAGTCATCTTGCTAGGAGAAAAAAAATTCTCAAGCTTATATCAAACAAACATATGGGATCAAGTGGAATCAAGTGTTAGAATTACATAGTTTCATGGTTTGATTTAAAGATAATCTGTTATTCCTCACAGTATAAAGTTAGCAGATTCTTGAAAATCTTTCAATTTCAGATGCTACATTACTCATGTCACATTATAAAGACAACACTGATGTAGTGATGTAGCAGTCAACACACAAAATAATTAAACTAATCAAACATGCTCTTGTAAATCCAGGAGGTAGGGCCATATCTTTTACTCACATCCCATCACTTAACCATCATCCCACTAATATCTTGACACCCTTTTTTGTTTATCCATTTTATGGTGATTTGGAAAGATATAGCCATTAATCCTAGATGTCTACTTGCTTTTCCTTGATTGTATGCCTGTCTGCTGCTTTTTCCCTTATGGGGTCTAACAACTCATTGGCCGCTAATTGCACTCTTCTTCCTAAAACAATCATTCCCCTTAGATTTTCTGATGTAAAGCATAGTTCCCAAATTGACACCTCTCAATATAGTAACATTTTACCAGTAAATGTAAACATTAGAAAAATGCACCAGCTGCCAGCTTTTTCCCTAGAAGCAATTCTTGACTGTCTAAAATATTGCATTTGTAGTTTGGGACATTAATATATACTTAACATCAAGATTTTTAGTTAGTGATGTAGATTAGGTACTAAATTTTTATGGGCTTTATCATTTTGAATGACCTAACAAGGACAAAAAAGTGTTTGGGCAACCTGTACACGTCCACCATTTAATTTTTTAACTTCCCACCTTCTTTTTTTCTCCAGGCTGGACCATTTTCTGCCGTAAATTAGATTATAGTTGTCACTTGTTTTCTTATAGGCTGGACTAGATTTTGGCAATCCTTTATGGATGTCTACTCATGGTATTGCTTTCAACCCCTCTCTATATTGGTTGCTGCTAATCAAGCAAATCACCATCTGAACTGGTGAAATATATGCAGCACTGTTTCTGGAATTGAATCAGAAAAAGAAGTCAGATAGACCTGATTCAACATTTTTCCTTTGACATTAGGACTGTAGTTTGGGACTTCAATCCTTCTCTATGGCTACATCAAAATCAACAATAGGAACAATGCACTCATTGAGGTCCCCATATGTGTATGTGGTCTTGACAAGGGAAAGAGCAAAGGCAAACTTAGAAAGTTTCAAGAGCTACGAAATCCCCAGGAACGTAGTTTTCTTGCTTTTGCCGACCTCTTAAGGATATTATTTTTCGACAACAACTACTAGTAGATGTCCAGAAATATTTGAGAAATACTAAAATAGCAATATATAAACGAGTCGAGTTGGCTTATAAACCTCATGAATCGAGTTCAACGTAGTTTGATTCAAGCTGAATCAGGCTAGATTTTTATTTTAAACTAATCTCAAGCTAGTCGTGTCTAAACTCAAGACTTGCGAAATAGCCCATGCGCATATATACAATTTAATATTATTTTTTATTTTATTAATAACTATATATCATATTATTAATATTTTGTTTTGAATTCGCACTCGAATCTTAGCTCAAGCTCGAGTTTGCAATTGTTTAAAGAATACTCGTTGCTATTATATGTACTTCGAGGTTGAATTTAAGTTCAAAAATTTTCTTCAAGCTCAACTCAGTTCCGCTCAATTGAACCCTTTAAAGTTGGATTATTGTTGCATGTTCTGTGGCAACTAATGATCTAGCCATCTACGTTAGCGGTTAGACACAAGAACAATGATTTTTGACAAACCTTAAGCAGAGCACATTCTGTATATCACAGAAACTTGTGCTGTCTTTCTCAGTGTTGATCTATTTGTAAACTAGGAGAGCTACTTAACCACCGGTCTCTTTTTTCTTTTCTAATGGTCCAGCGGGTTCGAGTACTCCACAACCCCAATCAACATCTCCCCCCTTATTACCACTATCCCCTAATAAAACCAACCAATGCTAGGTCTGTTTGGAATTAGGATGAAGGAAAGCAAAAGCTTAAATCAACCTCTAGACCAACCAAAAGTTATGAAAAAAAAATTAAAACTATTATTCTCTTTTTTCCCTATCGTTTCCTTTTTTGAAATACAAAGTGCATACGTAGCCTAAGTGGGAAAACGTTAATAAAGAAAAGAACAAACAAAGAAAACATTTAATTGATATGTTAATACAAGTTGTAGACATAATTCATTCAGTTATGCAGATTGCAGACTACATTATTGTTCAATTATATTACTTTCAAGAGGGGCCGAGTACGTAATACTTTGGAAAAGGGCCTGGAGAGAAACTGTACAACTATTTAAATACGTCTAATTAATATGAGTATTGTAAAAATGTGACGTGACGAATGAAGAAGCAAGCAAGATCTAAGTACTGATATGTATGGAAAGAGATCACAAAATTGTATTGGCAAACGAAACCTGCTGACGGCCTAATAAATTAAGATGGTAGATAGAGTCATTAATGAACAGCCTTAATCTTAGGCCACTACTCACTTATTTGTACCTGAGAAGATGGCATCAATGATGTCTTTTGTGGCATCTTTCTCGTCAAAAAGTAAACTTGGAAGTCCTGAAATTCACTGTTTCCTGGTATCAATAATTTGACAAACTGAATGGGGCATCAGAAAAATTTTATCTGGTTTAATTATGATACATTGACAGATGAGCTTCTTTTGGTCAAATGCAATTAGAAATAGCTAATATTATCTTTGAAAATTCCTCTCTGGTGTGAAATGAAATAGGTTGAGGCTTCAAGCCTTTGAACTAACCGAGAGTTATATGCAATCTTTACTTATTTCCACAATTTAAACTTAAAAAAATAGAAAATTCGTCTTCCGTTTCAAGATGTGTTGTTATAAGTCTTTCCTAATTCATGGTTCTGTCCCGTTTCATCTTCTCAGGCCCTTCTTCTGGCTCTAGATCAGAATCTGTTTGTAAGACTTGGTCAGTTTTTCTTTCTGAATGAGTTATGAGAATATTAGGCGCTATTAAATCTTGATCAAGACTCACCACCAGAAAAATAACCTAGCGTTTGTTCAGGTGTGACCAGCATATGTTGGAAATGTCATTTTTATGACTGTAACATCATTTGTCAGAGATGAAGAGTAGTGGTCCTGTTCTCTTATGGCAAACTTTTTTAGGTTGCAAAAAACCAATTAAGGCCCCACTTCAACTAATTGTTTTTTGATTTTGTATCCTGCACCCTTGAGGGATCTGCCTTTTTCTGTAATCCCTAAAAAGGTCTTGTAAACTACCATAAAGCTTTAAGTTTTGGTCTAACTTAAAAGGCTATTCTTGGAATAGCCATTGTAGAGAATCTGCTACTCTTGCACCCCACCCAAGCAATTTAACATAGCCTCCATTTTCATGTTATAAATAGTTGAGAAGAAAAGGGAAGGCTACCATTATATTTCCTAGCAATTCCTTACCCACCATACAATCCCACAGGAGAAAATAAACTGATCAAAATCTAATTCTGAGTTAGAAACTATGCTGATTGAGAAGGTGAGTGTTGAGCAAGATGGAGAAGCAGGGCACGTGCATTACTAACTCATGCACAACATTTTGAGATAGTTAAAAACAGAAAGATTCATTAGATGCAATGAGTTAGTTCTTCATGTGCCCATCTTCCCCATCACGACCACTCAATCTTTATGTGGAGCAAGACGGCACGATCTGTTCCTTGTTGTGTTTGTATATTGGTGATGGTGTGAATACAGAAAATCACTCTTGATCCAATCGCGAACGTCTTCTAATATCTTGATTTAGTTCAAGTGGGCTTGAATAAATAGTCCATTCTTAATTCCATATCAGGTGAAAAATGTTGCAGAAGATCATATCTCAAAAGCTTCATTTCCAGGTAAAAATATGCTTAACAGTGTCTAAAGTTCATTTCATCTTTCCAGTGCCATAGATTAGAAATTCAATATTTTCATGATTGGAACTCATTATCATGAAAAATTTTCAAAAAGGAAGATGAATATGAATCTAGTGGTATGAATGTAGATGAAAGTGAAGTGCACAATCAAATGGATGAGGTATACGGTCACCATTAATGGTGAGGTCTTCATCTTGAAGTTTGACATAATGGCTATTCATTCATTATTCTCCCCACATCTTCCCATCAACTTGCAGTTTATTTAACTGGATTAGCTTTTAATGCAGGAACCACTAGTTGTGATGCATACAATTATCTTGTTAAAAAATGTTGCAAAATAGTCATATTACTCCAAGTTCCACATTGATAGGCATGGCCATGGGGCCTCCGTCTCCATTGCTGAATTTAAGGCCTTCTGTCTATGTCTTAATTGAGTTTCAAAGAAAATTTTTGTGGGTTCGCATTGTCGGTCTTCTTTGTTGAATTCAAAGACATATGGACCATTACTCAATTTGTCGGCTATTATCCCATGATAGATATTGTGAATTGGGATAGATCCATACCTCATTACTGAATTTTGGGAAGAGTTTCAAAAATGGGTGCTTTGCAGTATCATTCCCTACCTAGAGGAGAGGGGGAAAGAAAGAAAAAAATAAAAGAAAATAAAAAAAATTTGCACTCAAATATAATGCATTCTTTATCATCTAAACTATAATTGTTTAAATGGTTATTAGTGGCATTATGACTGTGTTCAACATAATAATCAATGGATTAAAATAGTACTTCAAGTATAAAAACCAGAAAGCTGTTTCACAGATCTATAAACAAATACTTTACACTCCTTATTAGTACTTCTGCCACTCTGCTAATGCAGGAATGACAAGGATAGGTAACTAGTAATCAACTTAGAACAGAAAGTTAAAAATGGAATTGTTTATAATAAGTTTGTGAATTGAGTGAAGGGATCGTCATTTCTGGAGACAGACAGTATTGCTTGGAACAGCAAATCTTCTGCTCATGACAGAAAATATAAGAAAATTAATCTATCCTTGTCACTTCAATCATAAGCAATACTTGAATTAGTTCATATTCCATCTCTTTAAGAATGTAATTATGTCACTAATTTAATCTTAATCCCTTCATCGTCCCAAACCTAACCAAACAAAGATAACCAAATGTACTCCTAATCTGACTATGGAGTCTAAAGAAAGTTGTTAAATTGAGGGGAAAGCGACTGGTTTGAAACTTGTCACATTTTGGGCTTTGTCATTTTGCCTAGAAAACAATTCTTCAGAAACTAGTCAGACAAGTAGTCTTACTAAACCTTACAAATTGAACACTTGTGGCTGTCTGAGAGGAAGTCGATTTGGGAGAACATTTGACTCAAGTCTGAATTTTATAGGTATTATACTCTGCAGGACATTACATTATTTCCTGTATAATTGTGTGCTTGTCTCTCCATCAAGTCTACAATTTGCAGACAGGGGCCCTATGAGATTTGCTGTTCTCTCCTCTAATGTGACTGATTTTCACTGTACTTGATTGTTTTCCTCATTTAAAAATTCATTTTATTGATTGATTCTCTTGGCTAACCTTTGTTGAAAAGGTGAAGAAGATGGCTAGCATTTCAAAGGGTCAAATTTGCAATTATTTTTCCCATAAATGGATTAGATTAGAATATCAGCTTGCTTTTGTACCAAGAAAAATATTGGACTCATTCAAAGATTAGTCCAAATGGTTAATATTGATCAAACTTTTAATTCAAATTCTGTCAAATCTTGTCTGGAGACTACTCCATCCCTTGTGTTAGAGCGTCCACACTGATTTTAATTGCTAAATCAGGTCATTAAGGGATCTTAGAGATAAAATGGGTACCTGTTTGATATTCATTAAGAAATTAACACTTCCACCAACCCTTTTAAGACCAAAACAGGATGTAAGATAAAATAGAATATGTTCCACTATTAACTATCAGCAAAAATTAACGAACCTGAGGTTGAGTTGATCTCTAAATGTTTTGGATCTTCTTATTTCCATTGATATGACAGTGATGTACTGATTCCTTCACGTTGTTCGTGTTTTTCTAGAGACAGACAGATATCTCCTTATCCTTATAATGCAGTTAAAATTGCAGTCATTCTGGTCTCATTTAGTCACCTTCAAAGGAGTAGATTAGTCAAATGATCAAAACAGGACATATCTTCAACAGTCACACATGCAGCTCTTCTTGTTCTTTTGAGAAAGTTTGTCCAGCATCAATCACGCTACGGAAACTTTGTACTACGAACCGCGACCAGTTTTTCAATAAAGAATGATCAATCAATTGTCAACAAAAGAAGTACAAAGCAGAATAAGCAGTTCATAGTATGATTGGTCATACTTTATTGGTTGGATATTTGGTTTAACCATAAAGCAGGAGCCATAAATATCATTAGAGCATAAAACTATAAACACACAGAAACATTTCTTAATTCAAGAATGAACGATAAATAACTAACTTTCAGACAAACCATGTTGAACTGGCACACTTGTTATTCAGAAAGAGCAAAACAACACAAGTATTTGAAGCTGAAAGATGGAACTTCAGTAACACATCATTGGATATGTCTACCTAAAGGATGACTAGTCAACTAGAGGGAGAATTAGTAATATTACATGTGTCCATGCCAAAAAATGCAAATTAGCTACGTGTTTTTCCAACTATTCACAATTGACAAGAAAACATGGTAGTATTGGTAAAATATAGAAATGCTTACTGTGGTTGTTGTCCCGGAAAACAGACAATTATCTCCAATTAACTACCCAGAAGCTAAAGATCATCAACTTGAAGTTGGTTTTTAGCCAAATCAATGACCCTTTCATTATTGAATGTGAGACCAGTTCCTTGAATCAGTGCCTGCCATGTGCTGGCCCCTGGTGCAATGTTCTTTATTACAACTTCTCCAAGAAGTTCCAATGCTTTAGAATACAAACCATTCTTGCACAACCAACATATTATTTTATCTAAAGTTGTTGGCTGAGGAGGAAAGTTTTTATCCAACATTTCGTATAACAAACTGCGAGCTCCATTTATATCATGATTGCTAATAAAGCCATCAATCAGAATCTCATAAGTCTGTAGATTTAGTTGCATGCATTTCTGCCGCATCTCATCAACCATCTCTCTCACCTTGTCCAGCTCCCCAGCTAAACAGAGTGCTCTTAGGACTGTACTATAGGTGCTCAAGTCAGGTGCACAGCCCAACTCTTCCATTGAGGCCAGCATTCTTTGTCCATCCTCTATCTTCTTTTGCATACACAAGCCATTAATGTACACATTGTAAGTATAGATATTAGGAGCTAATCCTAAAACAAGCAATTCATCAAACACTTTATCTGCCCTCAAAAAGTCTCTATTATGGATCAACCCATCAAGCACCAAATTATAACACATGATATCAGGGTTAATTCCATTCATTTTCATCTGTTTCAACAATTTGAAAGCATCCTTACCCTTCCCCTTTCTCACCAAACATCTAATTACATTGCAAAAATCATCCTTTCTTGGTTCAAATCCTAATCTTTTTAAATCGTCCAAAAATCCCATAATTTCACCATCATTACAATTCATCTGCCTGCACATAGTGGCAAGCATCAAAGAACAAACTTTTTGATCTACACCAAAACCTTCCTCTACCATATAATTCAACAACTCAAAGGCATTACTTACGCTTCCTATTTTGCACAGGACTCTTATCAAAATCTTAAAAGTAGATTCTTCAATCCTTATATTCATTACCTGACTCTTTATCAATACTCGAGGAACAATCTCGAGACCGCTTTTATTCCTACAAAGAACTGAAGTAAGAACATTCAAAACTTCCACGGATGGGTCGCATCTAAGCTTCGGTATCCTTAAAAAGAGCTCCACAGCATCATTCAACATATTATTATCACCAAAAAACTTGATCAAATCAATGAATATGCATTCAGGTGTCTCAAAGTTTTCAACATTTTCAATATGGTCAAGAATTTGTTTGAGTTGGTCATCCCAGTTTGAGGTTCTCTTTTGAATCAAGATTTTGAAGAGTAAATGGTATGATTGGGGAGTAGGGTCAACTTCATAAGCAGCAAAGGAGTTAATAAGGTCAGAAAGAAGATGGGTTTTGGATTTTCTGATTGATTGTTTGAAGGACTGCTTAGCTAGCTGAACAGCAAACTTTTGGTGCCACTGTGTTTTGTGTGGTTGGATTGGCCATTTTCTTCTTTTTCTTATATAGTAATTGTGCAAAGAAGAAGATTTTCTTGAAGACGATGACGAGAATGATTCACTCGAGTTCCAGAAGAAATGATTTGTGGGGTGAATTGCATAGGTTTGCTGCCATTGATGAGCATTTTCTGCTGCTCTGGCACGCTTGAAGTGAACTATACCTCTCAACATCTTGCCCCCGAATTTGGAGAAGTACGAAAAAGCCAAAGGAGCTCAAATTTTACCATAAGTTTTGTAAGTCGAAATTTATGGTCTGATTTAATAAATTCAACCGAACCAAACTATTGTAACTGTAGTGTAAACTGAGTTTGTTGAGTTTCGCGTAAATACGGACGTGAAATGAAAACATAAATATATGGGCCTCCATTTGAGCCTGCAAACTATGACCCCAATAGCCCAATAACAATTAGTTGACCACTGCTTTCTTTGTTTTTGAAAGCCCAGCCTGAAACAGATGCAAAATCTTTTTCTTTTTCTTTTTTTTTTTATGAACAATAATATAATTACATGACTATTCAATCTTCCCCTCTTCACGGGTGCTTCTGTGACAGAATTTTCATGTTTTTATAAAATTCAAATGTTTTATGCTGAAAAGAATAATCAAAATAATTAGTCATAACAATGTTGTCAAAGAAACAGCACATCACTACTTATCAACATCATGCTTCTTTTGATCACTTCATAGCATACGCGTGCCAATTTCATCAAGGGTTGAACGAGTACTGCAAGCGATAGATTTTTCTAAGCCCAGTTGAAATAAAACAGAGTACGTTCCATCTGTTTTGATTGAATGTTATTTTCTTCTCAGTGATGATGAAATGCTAAATATGGTATAATCTTTCGTACTCTGAAGTTTCGTTCCCTTAGAATTCTTACAAGAAACTTATATGATTCAAGAATTTTCTTCCAGGGCGACAAGTTCCTGGCAAGTCCTATTTCTATATATACCAGAGCACAATATAATTAAGAAAACATAGCTTTACTAAATTATTAAGACACAAAATCTTCGAAGTACTATAAACTGAGAGAAAAGTTTGTAATATCTCAAAATGATGGCACAACCAGCGGGTTACGGTCCTGTTTCAGTTATCAGCCCCCATTTCTGTGCTCCTCATCCCATTGATCTTGCTATTGTTAGAAAGGTTTTGAAGATAACCGATGGAAACTTCGCCGTTAATGACGTTAATGGCAACCTCATGTTCAAAGTTAAAGGATCTTTTTTGAGTTTGCATGACAGAAGGGTGGTTCTTGATGCTGCTGGCCGACCTATGGTAACTTTGAGATCCAAGGTACAAGTTTGACATTCTTTTTGTTACGACTATGATTCTAGTCCAGTTTATGTGACCTCGTTAAAGTCCATCAACACATTTTATAGATGCAAAATGACTTGATTCAATTAATTTTGTGCCAGTACTAAAATGTCTTCTTGCTGATCATAATTGTAGACACTGACTGCACATAGTAGATGGCAAGTGTTCAGAGGGGAGAGCACGGATGAGAAAGACTTGATCTTTAGTGCAAAAACGTCTTCGATGATCCAACTCAAGACTAAATTACATGTCTTTTTAGCAAACAACACATCTGAGGATGTTTGTGATTATACAGTGAAGGGAAGCTGGTTCGAGAGATCTTGTGTAGTTTATGCCGGAGATTCTTCTACGATAGTTGCTCAAGTAAGATTCGTTCATCTCTTTCTGTCTGTAGCGTATATGGATTTGTCAGATTATATTATTGATTGATTATTTTTTTTTGTTGAATGTTTGAATGTTTAGATGCACAAGAAATTCTCAGCACAAAGTATACTGATTGGGAAGGACAAGTTCATGGTGACAGTGCAACCAAACATCGATCATGCCTTCATTGTTGCTCTTATCGTCATACTTGATGAGATCAACTCACACGACGACTTAAGTTTCACTGCATACACCTAAAAAAACGTCAATAGGACCTTTTAAATCCACTTCTTTTGTAATTTAATTTTCAAACTTATGAATTTGTGGCCTTAGTTAGGAGCTTTACTCATTAATATATTTATTCTTTGGTGATCTTTGGGATAACTCAGCTGTACTCTATTACATTTTCTGCAGATAATTATAATATGGGCACATGTTAATATTATTCTTTTCTTTCTATGGCACGAAAGCTCTCTGCGTACATCTTCCTTAATGAATGTGAAAACAGGCTTAAAGGGAGAATGCCTTACATGTTACATAGATGTGTCGGCAGGCTAGAACTTACCATTCTAAAATTTGAACTTGGTAAAGTAGTTAGATATGGTCAGAAGCAAGATTGTTTGGAGGGAAATCTCCAGATTCCTCACGCGAATGTTCTCACGTCCATTTTCCTAATGTTGTACTTTGAAATATTCAAAAGACATGATCTAAATGAGAATAACAGAAAAAAGGAATACATACAGCTTTTTTGTGCTGCTTTTTTCCCACAAATGAGATGCCATGACTCAATCTTTGACATGAAATGTATGCTCCCAGTTTTGTTTTGTTTTTTTAATTATATAAAGAAATATTCTTGGATTTTGTCTGCTAAATTTTCTTGATTACACCAGGCAAAGGCTGTAGCATAATCTCCATAGCAGAAACAGAACCTTCCAACAATAACCATCCTGAACAGCTATAAATTGATTAGCATTTGATGTAACTTACAAGAACGATCAGCCCAATTCCATAGATATATATATGGAGACTTTCTGCTGGAAAAAGGATAATCTGACGGCTGTAATCAGCCCTCAATTCTTCGTTCATGATCAGGTTGATCTAACCGTGGTTAGAAAGCCAATAGCCGTTGCAAATTGCAGTTTGGTGGTCACTGATGATCAAGCCAACCATATGTTCCATGTAAAAGAAAAACTTTGTAGCATTCATGGCCGCCGTGTACTCCTGGATTCTGAAAGCAATCCCATTGCCACTTTCAAGAAAAAGGTGTACTTTTTACTTGCGACTTCAATATCTCGATCATTTTAACAGTCTCTTTTTATGTGTTAATTCTTTGTCAGATTTTGAGTGTGCATAAAAGGTGGCAAGTTTTCCAGGGAGATAGCTCGGACTCTGCGGATTTACTTTTCACTACTAAAAATTCTTCACTTGTTCCGTTCAAGGTTGAATTAGATGTATTTTTAGCTGGCAACAAGAAAGAACATTCCTGGGATTTTAAAGTTGTGGGCAACTGGTTGGAGAGGTCATGCATCATATACGATAAAGACTCTACTCCCATTGCTAAGGTAAGGTAAACTAATCTCGTATTAGTTCATCTTACTCTGTCTTGATCCCATGTCTCAGAATTCTTGAATTGATTGATGAATATTGAAATGCAGACGCAGAAGAACCACTCACGTGGGAGCATTATGTTTGGGAAGGACAGTTTTAATCTAACTGTTTATCCACAAGTTGACTATGCCTTCATAGTTGCCCTCATTGTGATACTTTGTGAAATCAGCAAGGACGGAGATGATTGAAACTTTATAGTACTTTAAGTCTTTGACCATATATGTACCACAACAGAGGAAATAAAAAGTGGAAGTCATAGATATTGTGATTACTTATAGACCCGACGAATTTGAACGAATGGGTTCACATTGTTGACAGATGAGTAGCATTATTGCCCAAGTTGCTATAAATATAATGGGAACGACACTATCTATCTACATCTTTTGGACTCAATTCGGGCATCATGTTCTTTGACTTGTTCAATCTGTATTGATAATATCTCCCATCAGCTAAACCCAATTATTTCGTTACTTTGACACTATCAGGATTCCCTCACGAACACAGAACACTATTTGTGAGAACGACTCGATGGAATAACTGCTTGCTTCAAAACTTGGCCAGAGATGCAATGTGAACGTACGGTCTCCCACCGCCGCCAGCACACGACAAATTGACCGCATATTCTTTGTCATCTAATATACTCCATGTTTATCCTTGGATGGAGGAAAAACATTTAGTTTTACAGAAATTTTCATAAATATAATAATGTTATAATATGAAATATTCGTATCATGAAAGGCATGTTTGGTTGTCTTGATAAGGCAAAAGAAAGTTATTAAATCCCGCCTTATCATTTGTTTCAATTGAGTGATAACAATCTATTAGGCTCGACATATAATCATCAGCCTGCCGCATTCATATATGAGAAATATGTGATAATTAATCCAACCACTTAGCTTGGTATGTATTTGTGTCCATTTTACTTTTTCGCCCCTAATATATTAACACAAGAAATTTAATCATGTAAGTTGATTTTAATTAACTAAATTAAGTTATTAATTTACATACCCGAGTATGTGTTTTGAACTAGAAATTTTGTAACAAAATGGGGGGAAAATTGAAAGATGAATTTATAAAAAAAAATATAAATTAACATGTGCTAATAGAAATATAAATAAACTTAATTAATGAAGGTTTTTCTATGTAAAGGAACTTTATTATTGAAGGTTATTAAATAAGAGAATTATTTCAGGAGTGTACATCTTAAAAGGATTAATAAAAGGGCCACAAACTTTATCCTTACTTTAAATTAGTTGAATAAATAATAATAGCCCAACAAAATGAAATTTCAAAATAAAATTAGGAAGACAAGATTATCATAACCATCTGTTTCTTATAATAAATTCATTGCTAGCAGTAAGTGGAAAAATCTATCCTCATTTCTAATCTGAAAATAACTTGTTGTGCATATGTCCAAACAATGCAAAATATGAGGAATTTGAATTTTTTTAAAAATAATATTGAACGAGTTTTTAAGGTAAAATTTTTCTTTTTTTGTTCTTATGATTTGAATTTGTATGAGTTCTTATTTCTTTTAAGCATTCAGTATTTGTTTGAAATTTAAATAATAAATACAAAAAAGAGTAGTAAGGAAAGTGAACTAAACACAATAAATAATAATTATATGAATATATATATAAATAATTATGCAAATTAAATTAAACTATAATGATGAAAAATTACGTACGTTATCATGAGATAATTCCAAAAACCGACAAAACTGCCCTAAGTGTTATAGAAAAAGACATCATAAAACTGAAACAAATAAACAGTCCGAGTACACGCCGAGCCACACGTCCTGCAACTCCGTAGGCCACGCCAACAGGACAAACAGAGTTGATAGCCGCTTTGATAAATCCTTTCCATATAAATAAATCACGATCCATCATCGACTACAACAAAAATATCACCCACTGAACTTTTGTACAAAAGTTAAAGAGCTATTCTTGAATCAATCATGATGGCCGGCGCAAGCTATCCTGCGGTGGCGGGTCCGGTGGCGGTCATCAGCCCACAATTTTGTGCGGGCTACCCCGTTGACCTCACCATTGTGCGGAAGTTAATGACTTTATCGGAAGGAAATTTTGGGGTTACTGATGTAAATGGGAACATAATGTTTAGGGTTAAAGGCAAACTCTTCAGCCTCCACGATCGCCGCGTCTTGGTTGATGCCGCCGGCAACCCTCTCATCACTTTCCAGCAAAAGGTTAAAAAAAAAAAAATTCAGCTGTACATGGCCTGTAGACTAATTTTCGTCTGTATCCTTTTTGATCAATCTGTAGCTTAATTTTCAGTAATCTTGTACATGCCTGTTTCTATTGTTATTTCAGCTGCTATCTATGCATAGAAGATGGCACGTTTTCAGAGGAGAGAGTACAGATGCAAAGGATCTGCTTTTCAGCGTGAAGAAATGTTCAGTCATTCAACTGAAGACAAAGTTAGATGTGTTCTTGGCTTCCAACACCAAAGAGGAAATATGTGACTTCAAAATTGAAGGCAGCTGGTTGGAGAGGTCCTGCGTCATTTACGCTGGAAACTCTAATAATATCATTGCTCAAGTAAGAACAATTCCCTTTTCCAAATCACAAATCGTGTTTCTTAGTCTTTAAACTCGTTTTGTCTGATTAACAAGTTCTTTGGTATTTGATGGACGTGCAGATGCACAAGAAACATAGTGCCCAAAGTATCCTACTTGGGAAAGATACATTTGGGGTGACTGTGTATCCCAATGTCGATTATGCCTTCATAGTTGCTCTTGTCGTGATCCTTGAGGAAATTAATGAGGACAGATCTGGTGAAGATTGAACTTGAGAAGAAATATATGCCCCAAGAGCCTGCCTTGTTTTGAACCCATGACCAGAATTACAAGGGCTTTTGTGGTTTAGAATCCGTATGTACTATGTTGCTGTAATTTATTACCTAATTCATGTCTGTTAAATTCAACTAATGGATGTTATTATTGTGTACAACGTGTTTCTCGTCGAAAGTTCATTTCCACGAATCATCATCTTTGTCACAGTTTTGAGGGTCATGTCTACAGTCCCACAATCCCCACTCTCGATGGTTGTTAACCATTTTGGGTTGTGAAACCCAAACAAAAGTGGGTGCATTTTTCTGACTTTCCATTGGATTGAAATTTCGTGGTGGACTGCATTTAAATTGGAACCTGACAGCTCCTTAGTGGGCCTAATTTTTAGGCCATTTTAATGCTCTTAAATGCATTAATTTTCATTCCAAGAAAATGCCATATATCATCTTCAGAAACACGAAAAGAGACAAAAATAAAATTGTGTTACCGATCCATTATTGCTTTGCAACCCAAAGCAGCGATGTATAGCTACCAAATTACTCAATTTAAATTTCCAGGAGTTGTGGCAAGTCAAGCCCGCCTTGGGAAAGAATTTCAGGCTCAACACATATATGTTGGCACTAAACTTGAGCTCAACAAGCTTAATTTTTTGAATTTGTTCTTAATTTGGCTGATTAAATTTGAATTTGTGATGTCATATATATTTATTGAGCATGAATACAAATATTTTGAGATCAATTTAAAATAGAGATAAACTTAATTTAATTTCATTCAAATTTGATTTATGAAATTTACTAACCAACTCGATTCATTTACGTTTTAAAATTTAGTTCATGAAACTTGTGAATTGATCATATCGATTGCATCCCTAATTTGAAAATTTCATGCCTTAATGATGAGTGTTTTGGCTAATGGAGGATGATCATACTACCACCTGAAAATCATCAGCTGTTAATGATGGAAATTGGCGTGTGTCTTTTCTTTATACAATTCTTTTCAATGTAACTTATGGTGTCAGCTGACTAAATGAAACTCACAATCTTCTGCATAATTATTGTGGAATCAAAATTGCTTCTTTGTTTGGGAATTATAAAGTATCAACACTATGGCAAGTGGCAATGCACATGGGTTTTGCTTTGTCTATCATATTCATGTCAGACAATTATGATCAACACTAATCCATATTCACTCATTAGTCACTATACAAATTGGTTATACAGTAATCCTATTTAATTGTAAATTTTTGATTTAGCTTGTAATAAAGTTTTTGGTCAAAAACAAACAATCATTTCATTCCATCTATACTAATCTTTTTTACCATTAAAGGGCTCTTTCTAAAAGAAAATTACCCATCAAATGCTTGATTAATGTGATTATAATATTGTATTATAATTATTACGCACATAAACAGAAAAGAAAATTAAAATAATTAGTTCAACTTAGGAAAATCATTATCCTTCCTCATTCCTGGCCTACATGGCACTTTCTATGCTATTTGGATAACTTGGTTTAATCATATGAGTTGGAAAAAGCCCTCAAGAATTTAAATGGCCATTGACCCGTTGAAGAGTAGCGTGTGCCATTAGAGAAAAATCAAACCTTTCTAGAATACTTGACCGTTAATAGATTTTGACCACATTTTTTTCTTGATCTTTTTTTTTTTAAGGTAAATTAATACATCTCCTTACAAGTTGGATTAACTGTAACATATTCTAGTTCAGAATCACATATCGAATGATACCAACTTTTGTTTGACCCAATTGTGTTAGAATAACAATACATCATCTAAGTGCTTGTGCTTTGACAAATCATATCATAGTGAATAATTAAAGTATATACGCCAAATAAATGAATCAAAAAAGACTTTTTAATTCATAGTCTCAAAAGGCAGACTCTATTCCTGTCAACTCAGACTATTATACATACGTACAGAAGGATAAGGATTATTACTATTATTATGTTGGAGGCCAACATGATATGATAGTAAATGGTACAACTCAGACTCAGCCTGATGTTGTCCCAACGGACATCCGCTAAACTCCATTTTTCTTTATAATTTGATAGTATCTCGATCCTTCTCCTCCACTCCTTAGCTTGGAGAGACTTTTTGTACTTTCATGGAAACTCTCACCTCATTTGACAAGAACAAAAATATTCACAAATGATTATATTTTTTGTCCAATTCCATATGCACTTTAAACTTTTGTAATAAGTTATTCTTCGACTCCATCATTTAATAGGTTATGTAATTTTGTCAAACTCATTTATGAACTTACACGTGACTAGGAATTTTCTAAAAAATTATAATATAATTTGAAATATTTACCATTTTTATTGACGGGCTTAAATTGTACATTTCATCCAAAAAAATTTTGTGGGCTTTGAGTTTTAAGGGCTCCATTCAATGTTACATCAAATTAGACGTATACTTAGTATAAACTTTTGTTGTCAATGTTTTAAATAATTATTTATTAATGTAAGTTTGTCCCTCATTATTGTTATTATAATGCAATGGATTATTATGATTATTATTTTTGCCAGTTTATCCTCATTCTTTGTCTGAAAAGTATTATATTAAAAAGGAAATGATAAATTTTGACGGGAAAAAGAAATTAAAACCACATCTGGAAATTATATAAAATAAAAGTTATTTTAATGGAGTATGGGAGAGGGAGAGGACCACTCACCACTGTGTTTGGCAGCGAGTGTAACACGGAGAAACATAGGAGCGCGTGCGGAGAAGGCTTCTGCAAAATGAGGGAAAAATAAAAAAGAAAAAAGAAAAGAATAAAGAGAAAGGAAAATTCTTTCCTGAAAAAATCGTCAATAATAGCCATGTAAAATTTGCGCAAAAGGAAAATAAAAGAAAAGAAAAGGCTAAAAAACTTTAAAACAGCAACCAGCAGAAAAGAGAAGACAGAAAAGAAATGCTTTCAAGAAACAACGCACCACAATAGTCAAACCAGCAAAAAAATCTTGGGTTTCCGATTATTCTTAATCAGCATAGAGAGAAGGGTTTGGGAGAAGGAAGAAAAGATGATTTCATCAATGGCTTCAATTTCATCATCTTCTTCAGCTACTGTTAGAGTCGAGAAAGCAACAAGCGAGTTCTTGATTGGACCCGATTGGACTCTAAATATAGATATTTGTGATACCATTAATTCCAATCAGATGTATGTATATGTGTATATATACAAGGCTGTACATGTTTTTTGTGTCTATTATGTTACCTTTCTTGTTTTCATGCAAAGTTGACTTCTTTCTCAATTATCTTCTGTTGGGTCATCTGGTTTTATGAAAAAGATTGAATTTTATGGGTTTGGTTGATATTTGTGGATAGGGTTGTGTATGAATTTATGTATATGTTCTCTGCAGATGTTGTCTGTCCTGTTGCTCCATATGCTTGTCGGAATGAGAAAACCTTTGTTCTATTTGGGTGTATTAGACCAGTTTCTGGGTTCAAGGTATATGTGTCTATGGAATTATGGAACACGAAGGAGAAGTAGGAAAATATCATCTATTATCTTTCTTGTGTTGTTGAGGTTAAAATAGAAAAGAGGGTGTTTTGTCAAAGAAAGACAAAAACTGGCAGCGGGTGGGGAGTGGGGTTGGGGATTTTGGTTGCTTTGATTGGATGTCTATCTATTAATCCTTGTTCAGGAATTTTGGAATTTATATACAAGCAGAAGTTTTGAAGATGGAATTTCTTTTTTGCTTCACTGCTTAGGCTGGCAAAAGATGTTGTGAAAGCTGTGAAGAAACGGTTGCAGCACAAGAACCCTAAAGTTCAATTACTTGCTTTGACGGTATTGTGAGAAAAATTGCTTCCCGTTCAGTGTATTCTTGCTCATTAGAAACTTAATTTTTAAATTAAGCAGATTAAAGTCTAAAAGATCTTTTTAATTGCTACTTCATAATGCATGCTTCCTTTGGCGGGAGGTAGCCTAATGTTTGTTTGATTCCCAATTAAGTTGCTGCCTTTGTCTTTTTATAGCTTCTGGAGACGATGGTGAAGAACTGTGGTGATTATGTGCATTTTCAAATTGCAGAAAGAAATATACTGCAGGAGATGGTCAAGATTGTAAAGAAAAAGGCAAGTTCTCCTTGCATTACTTGGGGGGGTACTGGTGATGGATATGGTGTATTTTTCTCTAGCATTCATTTGCAAGTTTGCCTGCTAGAATCAGGCTGTATGAGTTGGCTCAGATTTTTATTGACTGAGGGAGTGTTGCCTGATCCTAATTTGATTTTTATTCCTTGTTAAATGTTCATAATAGTTAAAAGTCATACATATAGCTAGTAAACCACTTATAAACTTCATTTTTAGTCTAATATGCTGGTGGGACAGACATGATTATCCTCTAAATTTGCACATACCTATTGGGTCATGAAATGGGGGATTGTGAGCTGGCTTTCCATGATAAAGTTCTATTTTCTTTTTTAATCACTGATCTCTCATTTATTTGTTTTATGCTAATATGTGCATATAAATGTTCACACTTGGGTTTGCTCAAATATAATGTATTATATAATTATTTGACTCTCACATGGAGTCCATAACCTTTTAGGATTCTAAATTGATTTTCATTGTAAATTTTTCAAAAGTTTTCTATTATTTTTTTGGCTGAACTTCAGGGTGGAGCTTGGGCTGACTCTACTTGATAATTAAGTGCACCCACACTTGAAATCTAGTATTGAATTATTAAGGCACACAAACTATATGTTCCCTTTGTCGTTTTTTATTGCACGCTCCATCTTTTCATGTAAAGTTATCAACATTTATGAGGACCAAGCTTAATATGTTGGTTCTTTTATGCTTTTTCAGGCAGATATGCATGTGAGAGATAAAATCTTAACCTTGCTTGCCTCTTGGCATGAAGCATTTGGTGGGTCTGGAGGAAGATATCCTCAGTATTATATGGCTTATGAGGACCTAAGGGTAAATCTTCTTACCTTAATTCCCTTGTGTTTATGCCTGTGATGATGTGATCCGTAATTCTCTGGCAAGGCTGTTGTTTTGGCACTCCTGTTAGCTTCTCAAAGTGGTCAGTTGGGGAACAATCATTTAGACCCAGGATTTATGTGGTATATTTATTTCTATATGAGTAGTAGTTGGTGAGAAGGTTCTTAAATTTTAGGGTAGTTGGAAAAGGGTGTGAACCATCAGTACTTGTTGGAAATTATGTTGCTTTCTGTGGGACTAGATGAGGATTTATTGGAATGATTAATTTAGTAACTGCTGTATGTTATTTTATGGCAGCGCTTTGGTGTAGAATTTCCTCGGCATCCACCAGATGCTGCTCCAATATTCACTCCACCTGTTACACATCCAATAGCAAGACATCCTCAACCAGGTTACGGAATGCCAAGTAGTTCTTCTACAAGGCTTGATGAAGCCATGGCTGCCGAAGAAAATTTAAGGTTTGGATTAGACTGTATCATCGCCAACTACTTTATATACTTTCTGCTGTCCCCCAATGCGATATCCCGTCTTTTTATCCATCAACCTAGGTTCTGATTATCTCCTATACTTTTTTTTTTACTCGTGTAGTTTATCAAGCATAAATTCCATGCGCAATGTTCTTGATCTCTTGGCTGATATGTTGCAAGCTGTTGATCCAAGTGATCGCTCGGTATTTGCAATTTCACACCTACCTCTCGTTGACAAAAGTTACGGGCAAACATACCAAGTATTTCTTATTTTTCTTGTAGGCTATTAAAGATGAGGTGATAATCGACCTTGTTGAGCAATGCCGTGCGAATCAAAGGAAGTTGATGCAGTCTTTGGGAACCACTGGGTTAGCCTCTCTTAAACCTTTTCTTCTTCATTCGTCTGCTTACTCAATTATTTCACAATTTCAGCATTCCATTTTTCCTAATTTTCGTCTGAGTCACCATCTAGTCTCGTTCTTGGATTTTTATTTTCCTGTAATCTTGGTCTATTTCTTTTGACAGGGATGAAGAAATTCTTGGTAAGGGTCTTGAACTAAATGATAGCCTGCAGAGTGTGCTCGCAAAACATGATGCAATAGCTTCTGGTTCCCCACTGCCACCTGAAGCAACAAATATCACACCCAGAGCATCTGACAAACAAGACAACCCTAGTTTCAAATCTGCTGAAGTTAGCATGCCCAATGCAATATCTAATGGTGCCCCTTCTGCGCCAATTGTGCCTGCTCACAGGGGTCTGATTGATGAAGAAGATGAAGAGGAAGATGACTTTGCTCAGCTGGCTCGAAGGTTAATTTATATTTATAAAACCTCACACACTTTCTTTTACAGCAAATTATAAAGATTGCTAGCATCTTGCTACATTTTGGAACTGGAAAATATATATGGATGCATTCTTTTTGGATATTTCCCATATCAGAATGCTATTAAATATGGTAAATGTCTGATATTATGATTATTATAGGCGAAAAGCTGGTCTGGTTGGTAATTTCAAAGGCTCATACATACTTTTATTATTGTTATTATGTTTATTTCTGGCTGGGATTCTAATATGGTACTGAATGCAGGCATTCGAAAATGAACACATCTATGGTAAAAAGTGAAGCGGCTCCTCCTCCAGAAGCCCCCTCAAGTGCTGCCATGAGCAATGCACTAGTTCCAATTAACGTGCCGCCTGCATCAGTGCAAACTAAAGATCAAGATATCATAGACCTCCTGAGCATCACCTTATCAACACCTACATCAGCTGACCAAACCTCTCAGGCTCCTACTTCTCCAATGCACAATCCAGGCCATATTCCCTCTACTAACCCAGGGATTACATACTCTTCCGAGGCTTATCCCGGGAACCCTGGTTTGGCCTTCAACAATTATATAGCTCCCTGGGCTCAGCCCCAGCCTCAGCCACAACCACCACTTCAGTCTCAGCTAGAACACCCACCTCAGCCTCAGTATCAGCATCAACCTCAGCCACAACTCCAGCCTCAGCCTCAGTATCAGCCACAACCCCAGCCTCAGCTTCATCCACAGCCACAAACCCGGCCTCAGCCTCAGCATCAACCTCAGCCTCAGCCCCAACCTTTATACAGATTCCATCTGGTATCTCAACCCCAGCATGTATCCCCCAGTCAACCTCAACAACTTCAATCTCAGCCACAAGTCCAACCTCACCTTGAGCAGCAGACACAACCTCAACCCCAATATCAGTATGCAACATCACAACCAGCGGGACAACCACAGCCTCAATTCCCACAGTATGCCTCCGCGTACCCTCCTCCACCTTGGGCTGCCACTCCTGGTTATTTTAGCAGTCAAAGTTCTGCGTCCAGACCACTTTACACGTACTCTACTCCTAGACCCACATCTTCATCTAAACCTAGACCTCTGCAACATGAGTCCATTAATGGAGACGCACATGTCAACCCCACTCAGAGGTATGCTGCGCCTGCATCCAGTGCTGGACAGAAGCCGTTTATTCCATCGTATAGATTGTTTGAAGATCTTAACGTGTTCGGTAATACAGATGGAAGATTCAAAGTGACAAGTACCGCATCACCCAGCTTGTCAGGGTCTAACAACCAAAATATGGTTGGAGGAAGGAAGTGATACAATATCTCGTGCAGACTACTGTCAACTCGATGTACATCTCTCTGTGTTTTCTTTCTCCTTTCATCTTTTTTCTTTTTTGAAGAATTGTGCTTGTGTAAGTGTTGTAAGTATTAGATTAATTCAATGACACTGATTACACTAAATTTGGAGTCAGCAGCATTAAATAAGAGTTCCTTACTGAAATAGATGTGGTTCTGCTTCTATTTTCGAATAAGTGAAGCGCACACAGTATACTGGCAGATTTTGATAGCCTGCATATGTTGTAATATAGCTAATATCTAGAAAGGCTGAGGTTGTTTCTTCAGTTGCTGATTTGAACTATTTGATGGGTATGAACATACATATATAGACGCAATTCAAGATTTAACAAATATCCAGTTGCAAAAGTATCTTCATGTGATATAGCGGATATATTTTCATGTGAATGTCTACCAAGATCGAAATCTGTTATGGTAATATTTGCAGAAAACAAAAAGACCAATACACAAATCACTTATAATCTGTTGACATGAAGCACCCATTTCATAATAAAACCCCCCATGGCAAGCTGGATTTATTAGGAACAGTCAAGACTCGTATTTCTCATTTTCTACATCCCACTACTGTAACAGGAACCAACTCCAAAGCAAGTTGGGTCAGTTGTACGCATTACATATCACAAACTGCATAGATACGAACGGAAAAACCCTAACCAAAAAGCACTCAAGACAAATTGGAAACAATTACGCAGCAGGAAGAATAGTAAATTTGCTAATAATTAAACTGAGCTACTGTGTTACCTTTTCTGGCAGGGAGCTTATAGATTACAATGCCAACATACCCAAATATATAAAGTATAGCACCATAGTATATAAGACATATTTCCATGCATTACAAATCAAGAACTTGACTCCATGAAACAGTAATTGCTGTGTTTGTTTCTGATTCGCCATAATCAAGCTCACTTAATCAACAAAGAAGGGCTTGCTTCAATTTACCATCACTAAAGAAGGGGTAAGCTAGGGAAGATGTGGAATGGGGGATAAAATTGTCATTGGATCTCATTGCAGCAGGTTAACAATTAAATTATATTGATCAGAGACTATTTTAACTGTACAGATTGAACCAAGCGTTGGAGCTGCAAACGAGTACAAAAAGAAGATGAAGGGGAAAGAAAAACAAAGCCAAAGAAAAAAAATAGAAAGGCAAATAAACAGAAAAAAGCACACTAAAAG
>JACGDI010005755.1:702248-733748 GCA_014898725.1 Jacaranda copaia
ACAGCTTTCTTCACCTATAAACAAGATTATTTGCCAAAGCCTCAATAGAATGAGTTGATTCTTGTTCTTTCTGAGTTGACCCAGATGAGGAGGCTTAATTAATATATCGTACACCTTCAGGAGTGAGCCCCAACTGTACCTTCAAACAGAGAAACTGATGGGTGAAAAACTCCTCCCAGAGCTGATTGAATCCAGGAAATTGTGTTTGTCGACTTGTATTGTAAAAGGCTTAGAAAAAGATTATTTGAGTGTGAGTTCATCTTGTTGGAGAGATCTCATCGGCATATATTGAAACACAAGTATCATTAGCACCAGCAGCAAGTAGTACTTGATAGGGATGGAAGGTGAGGCAGCTAACAGATCCTATCTTATGAGCCATGAAAGTTGGATTATACCGAATGCTGCCTAATGGATCACCCTCCAAATTGAAAACTTTGATGAGCTGCTTTGCTGAACCACTTGCAATGAGGGGTGCATGCCGATGGACGGCTAAAGCTGTGAGAGATCCCCTGTGGGCTTTAATTGTCAGGTATGTATCTTTGGCACATCTCATATCTAGGAACTGAATATTTCCAGCTTGTGATGCACTGACAATCTGGAAAACAAAGATTTACAACAGTAATGAAATCCGCATTGATTATAACAAATGACACCAGTGTATCAACATGGAAGAAATACCAAGTGAACACTATAAACCTACAAAACTAACCAAAATTTGGTGTTCTGTTTGTTTTCCTTTTTTTTTTGGTTGTGTGCGTGTTTGGTGGGTGGGTGGGGTGGGGTGTGTGGGAGAAATGGTCACCTTTGCTGGTTCAAGACCAGGTTGAAAGCCAATCCCTACAACTCTTTCAACTCGTTGAGTGTGAGCACGAGTTGCACTGACCATCCTAAGTAATACAGGTAAAATACAGTTACATATAGAATAATCACTGAAAACCAATCAAGGATAAACAGAGAGAGTGTACCCACTAATTAACAGATACAAATTGCTACAGATATATGCTCAAAAGTTTCATAGCAACACCGTCTCAAAGCTTTAATAGAAGCTATGGATCACCAATGAGAAAAAGACATGTTCTCATGACTAACAAAAAACACGGGTGGCAAGAGCACAGATACAAATTAAGCAAATATTCACTGTTCAGATGGATACCAAAGAACAAAAAACAAAGCTACAAATGACTAGAGAGCTCAAAGGGCTTAAAAAGTTCTTACATCTCAGGAGCACGAATATCATATAATCTCACAAAACCATCCACAAAACCAGCAGCAAATTGACCTCCATGAACTTGAGAAACAGCCTACAAAATTGATCAAATTAGCTGATCATCAATTTCAAGAACATCCTGCCAATGGACAGAATGAAATTGTTATACAGCTTAGTGAACAAAATCAACCAGCAAGACCTAGAGGCAGAAATCAATCACTATAATGCAAAAAGATGCCAGACAATTCACAAGAGAGAACCACTTCAAAAGTAGCTTTTCATCATAAAGAGATTTATCAAGTACAAGTATAGTGGTAGTTTAAAACCCACCAATGCTGAGATGCTTGAATCAGATGCTAAGGGAATGGAATTGACAAGTTGCTCTTTGTCCAGATCCCAAGTCATGATAGAGGAAATCTCACCAGAAGCAAACTAGGTAGGGCAGAATAAAGGAGATGAGAGAAAATCAAAGGATTACTAAGTAGAACGTGTCAAAGTGTGTGCCATTGACCAAGGAAAACAAACATAAACATACATATCAAAGTAGTGTGATAACATACAAGATATCCAGACTGCTGTTGCCAATCCACAACAGCATTCACACTGCGGACACCAGGTCTGTGACCCTGAATCGAAGCAAAAGCAGTAACTAATTTCTGCTGTCCCCTTGAAGTGTAATCTTTCCAGATCCGGATATTTCCATCATCTATATTAACATAAGCAGAGTAGAATTCGGCTTCACTTAAAGTCAATGAAGTATAAGTGAATCCCTTTCAAATAGAGGTAAGAGACTTACTTGATGCAACAAGAAGCAAGTTCTCATCAAGCTCATTTACAAGACATAGCTTCGAAACTCCTTTGTCAGGATAATCATGGTTGTCGAAACTGTTAAGCAGAGCTGCTTCCTCATAATTCCATACCCTAACAAATTAGACAGAAATTAGTTTGAAACTGTATGAAGTATTTTTCACTGTACCAAATATAATGCACGCTGGCTAACTTCAACATTCAAATGAGAAAAGGACCATCAAAATTATAGTAAAATTTCACATAAGATTAGTAATCAAATACAGTTCATCCGAAAAAAAATTTAAAACAAAAAAATAAGAAAGACAATAAACAAGATATGGGGGTCCAATTAAATACTACAACAAACAAGGAGAAACTTAGACTAAAAAACATTCTACACCATGCACAGCATACCAGTTAGCTGCGAAGATCCACAATTCACACTTCATAAACCCAAAACACGAGACAAGAAGAGAAACTTCTTGGACATCACATATCAAAGAAATTTCACATTGTATATGTTATTCTGTAAACTTGACTCCATGACAAGTAACACTGTATTCAAGGGCTTTTTAGAAGCAAACAATTAAAGGACCTTTACACTCAATTACTTCCAGGGTGATGAACTTGCTTTATTTTTTGACACGGCCAGAAATGATGTCGATAGATATTGAAATCTTTATTGATATCAACAACAATTACAATGACCATTTAGCTTCTCTATTTTACACATTCTCCCATGAGTTCCCTCATGTTTGACCTTGCCCAAACACCAGAAGATGAAATTCATTCCCAACTAGTGAAGTAAAGCTATCAAAGAAAACATTCAATTAGCGATTTCATAGTTCATTAAAACTAAGAAAGACGAAATAGAAACTAGAAGCCATTAGTGCAATTAGACTTTTTCATGAATGAGCCACCATAGTTTCATCTTTCCAGACAACCAGATAAAACCTGGAAGCCATTAGTGCAAAATAGTGCACAAAACTGACAGGTTGGCCATAAAGGAATCCACACAATCCATTCAATATTATTAGGATAGATACCATGGTCCACCTATATTTTCTCACCTAATCTTTTCATTTTGATCTGAAGCAATCACAACAGGTGAGAAGGGCTGCAGCAAAGCAGTCTTGGTGCCAGTCTCAAACTTTGTATCCCAACTAGCAATCTGATTATGTAGTTTACTCACTGCTGCGAAGGGAAAAAAAAAACATTAAAAGATAGCAAGTACTTCCACAAGGGAGGGTGTTAAATAGGTTAAGAACTTACAGGAGTGTTGGCATTTCACTATGTGGTCCAGGGCCAGTTTCTCCCTTTCTTCTCTTCTAGCAATTACATCTTCACTATCATCCATTGCAGTAAGAAGTGGCCTTGAAAAGTGACCACAACTCCAATTATAGATCATAGATTGTGGAAGAAAACTGCGTTCTGAAATGCCAGAAGGTCCAGCAGAACCTAAAAGTGGATCAGCAAGTCCTGAGTCTGGAGAATTCATCAAATGTGGCCTAAATTCCAAGGAGCAAACTCTCCGCATGCCTGTCATGTAGCTTGGTCTAGGAGGACTAACAGGAGGAGTTCTAAAAGTCAGTTGCAAAGCACCTCCTGCAGAAAAATCACATAAATAATTATAGAATAAGTAACAACAATAAAAGCAACCTAATAGAACTATAGAGAACATAAAAGGCAAAATAATTAACTAATTCAGCACCAACATAATATTCACTAACCCCCCCTTTCTTCCTCCCAAACAATGGCTCAAAATGCATAGAGAAACCATGAACCATAAGCATGGGAAGAGCAACAAAATTGCACACAATTTTACCTCCATTCAATTCAAACCAAGATGATGAACGAGCTAGTCCAGCAAGACTAGTGCTTGCAGTTGTTAATTCACCAGGACGAGCGCTTACACCAGCAAACTTAGCAGATTTTGCAAATACTTGTTCAATACCAATAATGGACAACACGCGTCGTCCAAGGTTTGCAACACGCGGTGATGGATCCTTGGCTAGATTACACATAGCTAATACACATTGAGAATATAATGCATTATCCAGTGGTTTTCGCCTTGAATGGCTGAGAACCCCATTGCTAACACAGTCATTCATTGCTCCAGAATCAGAATGCTGCGATGAATCATCAGAAAGTGGAGATCCATGCATTATTCCAGGCGGAGCAAGAGGGCTACTGGTGGATATTCTCCCTTCACGAGCCACTGCCTGGCCGTCGTTTCCAATCCGTAATAATGGAGCAACAGGGGATGGAACTATACTTCCATGTGGCATGTAGTGAGTTGGAGTTGTATAGCCACTACCTGAACCCTTGACTGCAAAAGATGGCAAGGAAGCGAGCACAGAACTGGATTGGGGCTTCCAATATGCAGCAGCCACTGATTTCAGGTGTTTGTTGTGGCCAAAGGCAAAACGAGACAGAGCTGCACACAGGAATAAAGTTATCCATATTGATTCAGAAGACAAAATAATGCGTTACTCAAATCATCAATGACAACTGAAAGGAGGTCATCACGGTACAAAGTTGGGGGAGAAACAATTTTATAACCAGAAAACAACCAATGTATAATAAGGGCAAGGACAATGAAGTAGTGCATACCCACAGCAACTTCAGCTCGCACCAGTGGGCTTCCATCAGAAACAACATTTAAAAGGTTCTTAATAATACCAGCTTCAGCCCTAACTTTTTCATCATCATCACAATCTACATCTCCATGAGCATCTCTTGATGTGTCAAACCCTACATCAAAGGCAGTGCCCAGAGCAAAAACAGCTGCCGCACGGACCTTTAAAAATGTATGCATATTTCAGCGTGTACCTCAACAGTTGGTATGTGAATATAACATTGTATATTTTCATGCTAATTGCTTTTATTTGATTGCATAAAAGAATTAAATACATATATATACTAATAATAAAAAAAGAGAAAAACCTCAGGTTGGGGCTCCGAAAGTAGGGGTGCGAGAATAGCAGGGGCATCAGCCTGCAAACCTATCATTTGAGCCTCCACGAAATCCTCCCACAATTTCCCAAGGCACAAGCATATCCACTGAAGAAATAGAGGTTCAGTTTGTGTCTCATTAGGAGATGAGCTCTGAAGGTGCTTGAGGCAGACATGTACAAGACCAGCTTGTGTGCAGGCTTCCTGACCACGCTTGTGACCATCTACAATGACAGCTAAAACAAATGCAGCCATTGCACGTTGTTCTGGGTAAGCTTCAACACTGTCAAGAAACCTGATGAAATATGTGTGCCCCCCATCCTTCACGAGATCAACCTGACAAGACTATAGAAACACAGAGAACGTTTCAAAAGTTCAATGCAAAAGAATGGTAAGCTCATCTACATACACATAGCATAAGTGCGATTCTGATATCAGAAAGTAGGTACACGAACAGACAAACACACACAGGCAACAAAATAGACAAAAAGGCAGAATGTTAAATTCTCTGCTAGCAGCATGTTCTCTTCTCCATCCCTTTAGAATTCTCATGGTGCTGCAGCTTACAGTACAAACACTATCATGAAGTTGCACTCATAATTGGAGTTAGTTTCTAATGCACCCTTTTTAAGTATTCTGTTTATGTGATCAAGAGGATGCCTCCCAGGAGATTACACTAGTTGAATACAAATGAGAGTTCATTTTGCACTTTGAGAAAACCATAAGAAAACAGAAAAACTAAAGTACAAACAAAGAATTTCCAAATTTACCTTATCTAATGCAAGGATCTTTGTCCATATGAACACAAGAATTTGTCTAAGCTCTGGAGTGGTGGTTTGTAAGAGCTTTAAAACATAAGGAAATATTCCCACAGATAAGGCCTGAAAGGGGAACAAAACCAATGCATAAATATGTCAAAACTTATGATTTTACATAGATTAATCAACAAAGAATCCAGAAAAAAGTACCAGATCCACAGCCCAAGGTCCCATGTCCAAAAATCTACCAAGAAGTACCAGAGCACGAAATCTATGGCATTGACTAAGTAAAACCTGAGTAACAAAAAAGAAATGGGAAGATTTCAACAAATTATTCAAAATAAACTAGAAACTATGATGTGAATAACAGTATTAATTGCAAAACACATAAAAAAACCACCAAAATCATGGAAAATTTTTCTACCAAAGGAACAGATATTCTAAGCCAACGAAGAACTCAAATTTCTTTCCTTGGTCTAGGAGCAGCATGCATCTTGGTTGGGAGGAGATGATAAAGGATTATTAATAAGAACTATGAAGGGTTCTAAAAAACTGGCCTATTAAAACATTGTTTTAGAACCACAGATATGAAATATTTTCACAATTTCTATGGAGGTACCTTAAATCAGAAATGCTAAATTACATGCCCCATTCAAAACCAATTACTTAAACAAATAACAAGTGCACCAAAAACTAGCTGTAGGCCCAATTCATGAACTTTCTCTCATTCTATCCTTAACATACAAACACAATTCAGAATTTGAAAGAAAACTTCTGTGAGAGAATTACAAAGCAAAATTAATGATACGTAAAGAACCAGAACATTGCATATATTTAAAAAATAACAAATAAATTGTTGACGCCTTGTCCTTTCCCCACGAAATAAACAAAATATTTTCTTACCATGAGCAGAAGAGCAAAATTCACGGACAATGTAAAAATTATGCAAGCTACATCCTGCTAGTCTTAAAATCAACATTATATAGCAAGCCAACTTTACAGCTTCTATTAGTCCCACCTGAAGAACAATTGGCAACTGTTCTGGTGGCTTTTTATGTTCTGATCCATGATCAAGCCAAACTTCAAAAGCTGTTAACTGCTCTGTAAAAAATGGGCTCGGCTGACGATGAAAACAAGCAAAACACTAAATCAGGGTGGTATATTAACTTACTCATAACATGAAATAATAACATGAGCGTCTATACTGATTTTTTCCAATTCCCATCCTAATTCCTACAAAAACAATAGGTTGTAAAATGCAAATGAGAGAACAAACAAATTATCCATACCTGGAACTCTGCATTTGGGTCCTCAACTAGAGTTGGAAGCTGAGAAAGACAGATTTCAGCAGCCATGTCCCACGCATCCCTGCAGAGCATGAGAATAAAATAAAAAGCAGATAGAATATCAACTCATGAAAAACACGGGACTTTCAGATGCACACAGGACAAGTATATATAGAAGTTACCACATATGATGCTGGTGAGTTGGCGGCAACATTGGATATGAAATTGGTGAACAATTTGCAGACCGCATAATCCTTTCAGCAAGCAAAAAGTTCCTGAACAGGCTGGCAACTAAAAGATCTTGCCTGAACAATCTCTGGAACAAGTCTGCGTGATGCAAAGTTGACCTTCATTAGAATTACCACTAAATATGCTGTATCAGAGTATATCTCTAGATCTTCTGTCCTTACCATGTGGAAGCACATTCCAGGCAATAGTGTCGGTGACAGCTGTGAATATCCAGTTCAACTCCCCAAGAAGAGTCTTCCGATCTGTTTGGCGGCCAGGAATTCTATCAATCAGAGAATAATCAAAGGACTCGTGGAGCAGCGACCGAGTGCAAAACCTGATGCAAAATTGACAAATTATGAGCTACATCTTTTAAAGGAAGAAAGAATTCACATAGAGGAGCACATAGAACTAAAGCAAACAAGAACGAAAAAAACTAATCATACAAAATTCATAACAGACAGACACTCTAAGAAGGGGTATCAAATCACCATCGAACAATTTATGCATAAAGGACATTACAAGAAATTATCATAAGAAACATTTAGAAGAAAGAAGGAAACTACATAAGATATCATACATGCAAAAGAGGCAAGTCAGGCAGCAGCACACAACCACGCATATTAGAGCCTCTTTGATTCAGAGCACAGGCAAATTTGTTCAAAAGGTGCAGAAAAATGAGCCAACATAGAAATGGAACAATTTGAAACTAATTGAGCAGAAATAATAGCATTACTTACCAAATATGCAATTTTGAAAATAAGACAGGGAGACAACAATTGATCATCTGGGAAGTTAAGACATATTGAAATTTGGGCTTTAGAGCGCACAAAAAATATGAACGTTGCAAGCTAGTTATATTGCAACGAATCATTTTTATTGGCAAAGAAAAATCTTTTACTTTTGGAATGGAGTGAAAATTCCTTTTCTCCCCCTTTATGCAATTTCAGCTTACTATTTTGAGAATAAATTACATAATCAGACTCCTCTAGTGGCTTGTAGTGGCTTATGAAAAAATAAGAACTACATGAAAAACCTAATTCATATTTTTCACAATCACAGAACCAAGAGCAGCATTTAGCTGCAGAGTTGAAGATATTATTTCAAAAAAGTAATAACAAACCAACTAGGACAGCTTAAATATTTTAAACAAAAAACCATGCGAAGCAGAAAATGGCATATCAATCTGGAGACATAGAGTTATGGGTATTGGATCACCATCTTAATGCCATTTTTATGGGTGTTGTGAGGCAGGAAGTAAATACATCAGCAGGAAATTCCGCACTCAGAGGAAGTGTCTCATAAGCTTCACAGGCTGCAAGCAAAATACAGTCCCTCATGGAAGGTGCAGAACTTGAAGTACTACTATCCTGGAGCTGTGATGAAACAAGATAAATTTTAAAGACAAGTTGCTATATCAGATCTACATAAATGTTGTTCTATTGGTTGGAAAACAGTACCTCAATGAAGGCATTGACAATCAACCCAGCGGCAGAGCAGTCAAAAACATATATTGAAGGTGTCTTCAGCCAGGAATCCAGATCACTTATTGGCAAAGGGATGTACTGTGTATAACTCTACATAAACAACTAAATGAGAACAGGAAAACTGGGAAGGGGTGGGGGAGGGGAAGGAGGCTGAGGATGGAATGCACAAGAAAAATAACTGAGAAAAGGACCTTATTAAATAGCCAAATTTCACCATTAGAGGTTGGCTTAGGCACACCATGTCCATTGTAGTGAAAAAGAACTCTCTCAGATTTTGCCAATTTGCGGCACGTTGTGCATAGTTTCTTGACTTCATCTACAGTGGGGTCTAATGAATATTTGTAACGAGCCTGCCATGTGTCAATAATTTCAAGGTATGTTCAATCATTATCACATGTATATTAAAAATGCATTCCCTCTTTATCTTTTTCCTTTTAGCAACTAAAATACCTTTTTATATTAATGAGGGAAAAATAAAGATATATTTCATACCTTGGGCTGCCACCTCTCATACTGTTGGTTCAAGGTTCTTCCAATTGTTTCAAGAGCTTTTTGGGGCGCCATTGAGAATGGATCTACAACAGCATGATAAATAACATGAACAGGACATATACTGTATCAACAGTCATACCATGAATTTGTTGTTTCTTTCTCATGCCACAAAAGTGCACAACTAAAAAGAAATTAAATGTACCAGTATGCCACAGACAAAAATTAGGTAACCAACTTAATGCCACTAAAATTCTTGACGTTTCCACCTCCCAGCTAATGTACAATATACATGTCATACAAATTACGAAGCTACAAAGATTAGTCACACTCCTACTTAGGTCCTTATAATCATGTTGATATATTGTTTGTGAATAAAAACAGAAACAGGCCTTTTGTATTATTCATGCCCAGCATAGCATCAATAGTATAGTGAGGTACATAGAGCAACATGACCACATATATAGGAAGTGAATCACGCAGATACAACTAAATCACGGGAAAGTCATCACATAGCTACTTAAATATTGGTGAAGAAAGGCAGGACAAGATTATACCTATCCAGCATTCCATCCGGGCACAAGGAGATATCTTTATTACATCAGGTGGATCGACGCTGATATTTAAACACAAAACTAAAGCAACACATCCCGTCTTCATCTGCAATGAATTTAAGAATTTAACACAGGCTACATGAAGTGTGTTTCACTAAAAACTTTCCCAGGACTTCATAGGCTGAAATACAACACACACACACACACACAAAAAAACAAAAAAGGAGCCAGATAGCGATATCTACAAGGTATATAATTGAGACAGATCACCAACAGAAATACATATCTATCAGCCAAGAGATGCCTTGACCCAGAGAATGACTGGAGAAGACAGAAGCTCAATTTAGAGATTAGATTAGTAATCTTTGAACCCTAAATATGCACTTAAAGGATGGTAAACACATTTAATAAAATTTAATGACCACTTCATGCAGCAGCCAGTTAATCTGCTACAGTAGTATTCGATAAAACAACAAAAGAAAATACAAAACTCTCACATCCAACCCCAAAGTCATAACTATCTTCCAAGTAGTAAATGAGTTCTTAAAATACAATTTGTTGACAAAAGCTGGTATATTTAGATCACCAGGGTTGCTACTAGCAAACAGGCCCAGGATGATGGTGGTGGGGAGAGACACACCAAGGCACATGACCTACATCCCATCTCATGGAAAGGGATGTAGGAGAAGGTAAAGAGGGAACTACGCCAAATTCATTGCAATCCGCATTTCTAATCCCTCAACTTTGGGAAGTGCTGGAGGAAGTACCAAAACACAACTCTACATTTGTCCATATCAAATGCTTCCTACCATAAGATCATAATAAATGAAGTAACCTTTACCCCTCTACCTTTCCTCTTGTCGAAATACCACACAGAGCCTAGACAAAATGAGACCTGAATGGCAAAGTTTTAGAAATGCATAGAAGGGCAACAACACAATAGCCAGAATTTCCATAAAGGGTTTTAAATCCTTATCCAGAAAATTCTCATCTGATTTATATTACCACAGCTCCCAGTCTTGTGTATGAAGATAACAATATTATTAACTCTTTTGCCCCTTTCGGTTTATGTATGAGAACATAGAATACAGCAAACTTGTTAAGGATACAAAGAAGCAAACCCATGAAAAGGATTACACCATTCGCATTCTTCGAGTAAATGGAATTTGTCATATGTGAACAAATAAATGACCCGGAAATTAAAAGAAAAAGTATTCCAAATCAATAGCATATTGAAACAAAGAGAAACTTCACCAATAAATTTGCAACAAGGAACAAGGAAGAGATTCAGGAGCTTACTCGTTCCCGAGGTCGCCATTTAGAGACTAAACCACTATCTGACGGTCCCGAGGGCATGCTCTCCTCAAATCCATCATGCCGAAGCTCACACAACACAAAAGTCTGCGGCAAGTAAGCCATGCTTGTCGTGGTGGTCATTACTGTGTAGCTACTGCTTGCTGTCTCGGATAAATCCCGAGTATTGCTATTATTGTTGATGCTGCTGCTACTATAAATACTCCTGTCGCCATCCTCCTCCACATGAATCCCATTCGCGGAGAACTCCTCCAAGTGATTTGAAACCACTGCTGCAGACTGTGAAAACCGTGATGCGGCCATCAAATCCCCCAATGCCATAAAATTACCCGAATCTTCTAATATTTTCAGCCCTGCCCTAGTCGAACTGATTTCGGAGGGCACCTCATAACAGGAACCCTAATTACACCGATTAATCCGAAAACACGATTCAGGAAATCTTGAGTTCCAGTGTTGAGTGCGGCAGAAATGAAGAGAGAGGGGGCAAGGTTTAGGTTTGGGAAGCGGGTGGCGGTTAATCGACGAAGCCAGTGAAAGAGCGGCGTAAAGATATTGGCAGGGGAGAGAAGAGAGAATCCAGCTCTAGAAAACCCTAGGCAACAAAAGCGCAAGTGGTGGCGGTGACGCCTGCGGCACAAGTGGAGGAGTCGATGGAGGCGTAGATATACATTTACAATTTTACATACAGAGAGAGAGAGAGAGAGAGAGAGAGAGCAGCTGTTCGACCAAAATCAAAAAGGAGAGCTGGCAAGTGCAATTGCGGGGGTTTCATTACTCCACATTTTATTTTTGTTTTATTTAGAAAAATGAATCCCCATAACTCATTAGATAATTACTTAAAGAAGAATTTTATTTAAGGACTAGTTTAATTAGATTTTTACGTTATTTTGTAATTATTTATCATACCATTATTTATATATTTTTTTATTGTTTTAGTATAGTTTGATTGTTATAATTATTATTACAACACATAGAGCAAAGTAACAAATATGTAGATAAATAAATTCACAAGGATGATAAATTTATTTATCATTCAAATTGCACATATAAATATAAATTTTAGGTATTAATGCGAATTTTAATATTTATTATCATTTAAATCAAGTAAATAACAAAATGAGATAAAAACACCCTATTCACCTCAGTATCCCCAATCAAATTAGTCTTAAGAGTACTTAGACATGTTAACTAAATTTTATTTATAATTAGTAGTATATTTATTTAGTCTCATTTCCTTCTAAATTTTTTTTTATAAACTAAGTGGTTGTTTGGTTTCATTTCCAGACTCACTTCAATTTCCAGCATTTTCATTTTGGTGAAAATTAGTTATGTGGTGTGATGTAAAAACGAAAATATGTTTGAATAAAATATTTGAAAATGTAATAATTATGTTAGAAATGTAATAATTATGTTGATTTTAATAGATCGTAGATAGAGAAAGCTAGAAATAATTGAATAGAGATAAAAAAATATATAGGTTGTTGGAAGAAGATATACAGATTATTGAAAAATATATTTTAAAAATAAAAATTAGAATTAAATACAGTTTGTCCCCTTAAACTATTATACCAATCGCATTTACTCCCATAAATTATAAAATGTAACAAGAACCTGCATCCACATATGCAAACTACTAAGCTTTGTTTGGTTGCATTTTTGGGTGAATTCTGAAAAATATTTTAGATAAAGGCGTTTTGAGAGTTAAAATTAGGGAATGGTCCCATTGTTTGGTTTTATTCTAGAAAAATATGAAAAATAGAATTGTTTGTTTGGAATTATTTTGCAAAAGACAAATTTTACTATAAATGTCAAATCAATAACTTTTTTATTGAATTTATACGGTGAAATTGTATTTTGAAATTTAATAAATATATGTGAATATATGTGGATAATTGGTGTATATATGGTGAAGTGATGCGTAGTTAATTTAATTTTAAATATATGTGGTGAAGTGATGCGTTAATAAATATATACAATGAAGTGATGCGTAATTAATTTAATTTTAAATTTATTTTAAAAATTTATAATTAAAGAAATTATGATATAATATTTGATGAAATGAATAAAAATTATAAAACAAAAATAATATTCTTCAATTATAAAACTTTATTTAATTATAATTAAGCAAACAAATAGATAGTGTATTATTATGCATTGTTCATTAAATAATTAATTAACAATATTAATAGCAATTAATTAAGTAAATTTTGAAATAATTTTGATAATATTTTAATTAGGGTGTAATTAGCGAATATATTGATGATTACACCCTAATTAAAATATTATCAAAATTATTTAAAACTTTACTTAATTAATTACTATTAATATTATTAATTATAAAAATTTAAAAAAAATATTTAATTAGCAATGCATAATATAATACGTTTATCCATTTTTTTGCTTAATTATAATTAAATAAAGTTTTATAATTAAAGAATATTATTTTTATTTTATAATTGTTATTTCATCAAATTATTATGACATAATTTCCTTAATTATAAATTTTTAAGATAAATTTAAATTTAAATCAATTATACATCGCTTCACCACAATCATATATCAATCCTTACAATTATATATCCTGCAATTATACAGTAAAATTTATCTCCTGCAAAATAATTCCAAGCAAACAATTCCATTTTCTGTATTTTTTCGAAACAAAACCAAACAATGGGATCATTCCCCAATTTTAACTCTCAAAACACATTTATTTAGAAGATTTTCCAAAATTCACCCAAATACAACTAAACAATCCCAGTAGTTTGCATAAGTGGAGGGGGGGGGTTGTTACATTTGATAGTTTATAAGGGTAAATGTGACTAATACAATAGTTTAAGGGGGCAAACTATATTTAATTCTAAAAATTATGTTGGGTAAAAATAGTTAAAAATTAATGTTTTTTTTTAAATAGTAGAATTTATGAAAATGACTTATAAAAATGAAACCAAACGCCACCTAAATGGCGAGTGGATGTTATTTTGCATTCTTTTTCAATAGTAGTCGATTGGGAATTTTATATTTTCGTAAGTGCCAAATGATCAACAATTTGACTATAGACAAGTGAGGCTACAACAATGGAGAATCCTACATTTTGTAGGTTAAAGATTCATGTAAAATCTTTCTCTACATCTCAATAATCTAATAAATGTAGTTTGGTTGGACTTTTAAGTTATCTCATAATTATTTATATATAATAATATATATAATTTTTTATCATGATATTGTTTGACTGATATGATAAATAAATTCATAGATGGTGGCAGGTTAATTTATCATGTGAATTGCACATATAAACACGGGCTTTGAATATTCATATGGGTTGAAGTGTTTATTATCACTCAAACTAAACAAATGATAGAGTAGTATAAAAATACTAATCCCACATTGTCATCCCAATCAAATTAACCCATAAAAAACCAACTCCAAAACAAGTTATGTGAGTTGAATTACTCATTACAAACTATAAGTGGGGCAAAATTCTAATACAAAAGCAGTTGCCAGTTGCAACTTCAAACAAAGAAATTGAGGCTCAGGCTTAGTTCAATTCATTAAGCTCGAATTCATAATCAAGTTATAGGTTCGAGTTCAGCTTGAACTTGAATTCAAAGAGTTAAATTATTTTATAAAAAATTTTAAAATTAGTATATTTTATTATTTTTTAAATAAAAAATATAGGCTCGCGAGCTTGCGAATAAAAATTATTTAGCCTAAACTCGAATCCTTTGAACTTGAGGTGGAATAATTTTTGAGTAAACTCGTCAGTCTCGTGAGCTGACTCGACTTGTTTGTTATCTTAACTGACTTCATCTTGGTGGAGAGATCCCATCAAAGGACTTATCGAGCAGCGGCCGAGTACAAAACTTAAAACAAACTTGACACAATCATGAACGACGTCTTTTAAAAGGAGAAAGAGTTAACATAGAGGAGCACATAGAACAAAACCAAACGAGAGAAAAAGGGGTCATTATACAAAATTCATAAAAGACACACTAATAGAAAGTATGAGATCACTACTAAGTTAACATATACAGAGATCTGGACTTCAGAACCACAACACAATGAAGATCACAAGCTACTTATACTGCAAGGAATCATTTTGATTGGCAAATAAAAATCCTTTTCCTTTTATTAGAGTTGAATGAGTTTTCTTCGTCACCCCTTCATTGATTTTCAGCTTAGTACTTGACTTTTTGAGGCACCATGGAAACTGATGCCAACAAATACATGCAAAACATAATTCATCTTTTCACCATTCACAAAATCAAGAGCAGCATCTGGCGGCCGGAATGAAGGTATTTCACAAAAGAAATAACAAATCAACTCGTGATGATTAAAGCTATCTTTATTGGCATTGTAGGGCAAAAAGTAAATACATCAGCAGGAAACTCAGCACTCTGAGAAAGTGTCTCGTGAGCTTGGGGGATGGATGGGAAGGAGCTCGTGGATGGAATTGCACAAGAAAAATCAGTGGCAAAAAGGACCTTATTAAATAGCCAAATTTCATGATTAGGAGTTGGGCTTAGGCGCAACATGTCCATTGTAGTGAAAAAGAACTCTCTCCGACTCTGCATATTTGCAGCATGATGAGTGGAAATGTGAAGCAGCAATGCGCTCAACCCTCAATGAAGTTATTTGATTATACGATGCCTGGCAGTAATGGTTGCACCCTCAATAAAATTCATAGACACCTTAAGCACACAAGCACAACACAAGACATCATGATCTAGCCATGAAGCATCAAAAGATTGCTTCTCCCCTCTACTTTTAGGTGTTTGTTCGGTTTTGTTCCTTCGACTAATAAGCAAAAGTGGGCAAATATATAATTTGTTTACATGTAACATTTGATTTGAACGTTTCAAAATTATCTTATTATTTAACACAATATTCTTTTATCGTACTATTTTTGATATTCAGGAGTTGAAAGAACATAATAACAAATATTAATTCAAATCCATCTACGATCCATAAAAATAGATATTCTCAAGAAAATTATATACATTTCATAGTAAGTTCATTTGGAACGAAGATACATTGATGAAGCTTTAGGAAATATATTTGGTTAACAATCACATGAACATTTTACCATACAACATGGTTATAAAAGTAAGTTATCCTTAAATGCCAGGTCGAAGAAGCTAGAAGAAGTGTAATCAATGGCACTTCAGAGCTTTCCCATTGCATAGTCCATGACATCCACGAAAAAGTCTGTTTTGGCAGTAATAAGCAAATTTGTAACGTCACTAATATTGGTCAAATGTTAATGAAAATCTCTAGTTATGTGCAATAACAACTTACCAGCATCAGCCCTGCTGAAGCAGAGCGGTGGTGTAATTCTGAAAACATTTCCATAGAATCCTCCTTTTCCAATCAATACTCCCATATCTTCAGAATCAAGCAAAAACCACTTATTCCACATGATTCAACTTAAAAATAAGCTTAAAAACAATATTAGAAATGAGCAACGAACATATACCTTTCATTTGCTCCATCACTTGCATAATTTCAACCTTTGCAGGAGTTTTCAGTTGGCGGTCTGTGACCAGTTCTACCCCAAGCATTAATCCTCTCCCCCTCACATCACCAATAACTACATTTTATAGATGCCAAGAAGAGTTAAATGATCAGTAGATGCAATATTGGTGCTCATAAATGGAAAAAGCTACATTACTTGTATGGAAAATGCTTCGATTTTTCTTTTTTGTCCTAAAGTTTCTATTTGGGGGTTGCTGTGGTCACCTTATTCCTGAGTATAAGTACTACAAAATATGGATCACAAAAACTTTGATACATTCTTGCAACTTGCAATGACTGTATATTAGATCAGAAACAAGGGATTACTTTCATGCTTGTCTTTGAGAGCATTGAGGCGCTCTTTCAGATAGGATCCCACAAGTCGAGCATTCTCCTGAAGATTTTCTCTCTCGATAACCCTAAGAACAGCAAGTCCTGCTGCAGTGCACACAGGGTTGCCTCCAAAAGTGTTGAAGTAACTTCTACGAGTCAAGACCTCAGCAATCTTTGGAGTAGTTACTACAGCACCAAGAGGAATTCCATTTCCAATCCCCTGTCATTGAAAAGGGAGTCAAAATTTTGCTTTAATGGATGTTTCATAAAACTGGTAAGGCAAATAAGCAAAAGGATCACACTTTGGTACTGCTCTGAGTGTATAAAAAAGTGCAACCTTTGCCATTGTTACTATGTCGGGCACAACACCATGGCCTTCAAATCCCCAAAAATGGCTTCCAGTGCGAGCAAATCCAGACTGAACCTCATCCGCAATACAAAGGCCTCCAACTTTTCTGATGCTGCTATATACAGCAGGTAAGTAACCTGGAGCTAACTCCACAATTCCGCCAACACCCTGTTGCATAAAGATATATTTAATAATGATAGTGCACATAAATATTATCTCGGTCAACATGCTGTAAGAAGACATTAGAAATGATAAATTTTGATAGCAACCTGTATGGCTTCAGATATGAAGGCAGCCACATGACCAGAAGTCCCGAATTGAATTAGATCTTGAATGTCCTTTGCATACTCTTGACCGTCAGAACCAAAGAGACCTCTGTATGGGTCTGGGTTAATGGCATGATGAACACCACTCTGTTCAAGAAACTAATTAGAACAACAGCTGTGAAAAGAACTAAAAAAAGTAGGTCTTTTTTTAAGATGAACTTAATGTATAAAATAATCCTATCCTACGCTTCTTCAAGAGAAGACTTCTTGCTTGTGGATCAGGTATACAAGGACAAGCCCAACATGACCTCACAAACAACAGAGAATGCCTTCAGTTGTCTATGAGGAGTCAAAAGAAATTCAGTTGTCTTCAAAGGACTCAGAAGAAATTCAACAATTTGCACCTGGACGACATTGAATTTCCAATTAGACTGGGCAGTGGCACCCATAGTCCCGGCTGCATTTCCATGATAGGCATTTCTTAGTGATATGATATCATGAGAACCTGTATATAATCGAGCCATCATCATTGCTAATTCGTTTGCCTCTGTCCCGGAATTGGTAAAGAAAACAACCTACACATCAATCCAAGTACATCAGTCCAAGTCCTATTCAATATCATGGTTCTCCATATTAACCATTAAGCCTTCAAAGAAATCAACACCTTAAGATCACCAGGTAGCTTGGAAGCTAAAGCCTCAGCAAAATCAGCAATTGCATGATTGAGATATAGAATAGTGGAGTGCTGTAAGTTTTTTGTTTGTTCGACAATGGCCTCAACCACATCAGGGTGACAATGCCCACAACAAACAGTAGCTATACCACCAAAAGCATCAAGGTATCTACGACCATGTTCGTCAAACAAGTACTGCATCTTTCCGTGGACCACGTTCACCTGTATAAAACATATGGGAGGGCAAAAAATCGTACTTCCTAGTTATTCTCGAACCAATATATGCATCTTTATTGCACAATCATATTAAACTAATAAAGTAAAACTTTTTTGGTGGTTAAAAATTTGGTTTAGATTAGAACAATAAGATACCCATTTTTTATGTGCCTTGATTTTCACATCAAGAAGCATTCCAACAAAAGAAACCATAAAGTCCATAAGCCAGATTTTGACCTATGTGTATTAGAATTATTCGTGGTATTCGTAAAAGATAGACCAGGAATAATCAAATTTCTAATTGAAAACTATTAAAACTGCAGTGAGAAAGCAAAGCAGTTGTGTGATCGGGTGAGTGAGAGTGCAGATAGCCGCCGAGAGTATGACTCACAGGTTTGTTGTAGAAGTAAAACATGGAAGGACTGAGAAATTCTTTCCGCTTCTTCAAGATTTCGTCGGCGGTAGGACCCGTGTACGGCGGCGGGGTGTAGTCGAAGGGGGGCATCTTAGGAAATATGTCAACGTTGTTTGCGGCAGCGCATGCATCGGCACTCTGGGAATACCCACGTCCACAGCTCCGGACATGTCTGGATTCCCAGAATGCCCTTCTGATCACAACCCTTTTCATCTTCTTGTGCACGTAAACAAACGTACGTATACTGACAGACAATCTGATCAAGAAAGAGAGAGGGAAGAGAGGGTAGAGTGCTGCAAGAATTTTAAGTTGACGATGGTTCGTAGATATGGGTGTCTGTATATATAGACGTGCCCATCTTTTAAAAAAGAAACAGAAAAGGATGTGCCCATCTGAAGTGTCCCTTTGATGTGCCAACATTATTTATTTAATTATGGGGGGGTTTTGCATTAGTAATTTGATAATTAAAATTTATTATTATTATTTGATGTGTAGGGGATTAGATGCAATTTTCATGCCAATAGGGATTAGGTTTAACTACTAATCTATTCCACAGATAGAACATGACGAAGATATACGATGATTAATTGTGCTCACCATTTTCATTATGGTAACATCAATATTAGAGGAGTTGAAATTCAATCCAATTTAGGGGACGGATGAATCGATCCAAATCTAATTTTTTGGGATTAAATTGGATTTGTTTTTTTTTTTTTAAATTGATATGTTTAGATCGATTTTTGGTTTTAATCTCAAAAATCGATCTAATTCAAATTGAACGGAAATTTATATATCAATAATATAAATATATATCTTAATTATCAAATACATAAATAAATCTAAGATTTTTTCACTTTCAAAAATCAAATATATAGAAATAATTGTTGTGGATTATAGTTGTGTGCTCTTACATGATATAACTTAATTCCATAAGATTGGTATGATATAATAGCTAAATGAAAATTACAAATTGGTTGATTAAATTTATTTAATTATCAATAATAACTTATGAAATATAGTTTGTACTTTAGTTTACTTAATTTGAAAATAAGATAATATTCACTTATTGAAAAGATAAATTTCGTCATATATAATATTCTCTAAAAAAAAAGAACTCGTCAAATATTTCAACTAAAAATTTAAATTAAAAAATTGAATTATTAAATTCAATCCAAACCAAGTAAAAATTGATTGGATTGGATTTACAATAAAAGTTTAACTGATCCAATATACATTATATAGTTGTCCAATGGCTTGTAACCCAGTGCCATGGGTCTCTCCGATCATGTGGGAGGTTCAATATTCGAATTTGAATGGATTCCTTTATGCATTTTATGTGTACATCTGATTGTGGAGTTTGTACTTCCACTTAATTGATTTGATAATTATATTTTATTGACTTATTATACAGATAATCTTCTTGATTTGAAATTGAATTTTATTGACTATTTCTAATGTTTTTTAAATATATACACACACATATTATATTGTTTGGATAGGTTGACTTTTTGTTGCAAAATCAATTCAAATCGAATCGCGAAACACCCCTAAATTCAATATTATGTATTTTTTAATTTTTAATTTTTGGGCGATCAAAATGAGGTTTAAGAACAAGTTTAAAAATCCCAACAAAGACATTATCTGTATTACATTTGATTATGTTTTTTGATGCCTTACGTTAACAAATAATAGGGTATACATAAGTAAGTGAAGCATGAAAATTATTCTTAAAATGAAATATTCTCAAAGAAATACTTTGAAAAAATTTGTAATGTTAGAATGTGATTAAAGTTGAGCTCCCATAGTACCTCTTCCATGAATTATTGAGCTAGAAATTTGTAAACAGTGGAAAAATGAATTTAGGCAAAGCGTAAGAGTTAGATAATCTTTTTCAATGAATATGGCCGAATTTCTGTACCACTTGCAACGTGTGCTGTCTTAATGCACTAGTGATTCAAGGGAAAAATCCAGGTTTAAACTAAAGACTTTTGTCCTTAAATGCAAAACCCACAAAACAGAACTCCATTAATCAAAGCGAAAGGGAAAAAGAATTGTTTAGGCTTTGTTTGGTTATGTTTCCCAAAACAACATTATTTTGGGGAAATATAACCAAACATATTCCTATTTTTTTTTCAAAATGCACATTTTTTAATATAAAGCATTAATTTGACTGATGTAAAAAATATCCCCTCCAAAACATAAATAAACATACAAAAAAATAATTTTTATATTCTTTCAAAACACATAATAAAATTAAACAAAAAAATATAATCAAATATTATCTTAAAGTAGATAATATTGTGGTTATTATTAGTTGTCACCACTAATAAAATAATCAACTTAGGACTCTTGTTATGAATAATGTCTGAGATAGTGATAACTGCGATGACTGTACAAATCGGTGTTTGTTCCTAAGAAAACAATATGGATTTATGCGTTGTAGGATTCCACTTCACTCAAAAGTTAAGTCCCGGTGGAAGCAAATCAACGGTGTGAATGATGACCCCCCATCACTTCGTAATTGATCAAATTTTAAAAGAAAAGGACATGATTTTTCTCGTTTTTATCGTAGTAGACTATAAGCTTGCATAGTAAATTATTAGTTTAATAACAAAGGTATTGTTTGGTTATATTTTTTATTTGATTTTATATTGTGTTTTGAGAGAATGTGAAAGTTATTTTTTGATATATTTGTTTATATTTTGAAAGGAATATTTTTACTGTAATAGTTAAATTAATGTTTTTTTGAATTTTTGGGGTGAAAAATAGAATGGAGTGATTTTTTTAATATTATAATAATAATAAAATATAATATATATATATATATATATATTAGAAAATGTGCATTTTGAAAAGAAAATGAAAATATATTCAGTTATGTTTCTCAAAAATAATGTTATTTTGAAAAAATATAACCAAATAAAGATAATGTGATGTAACCATATCATTATTTTGGATTGTGAAAACACTTAACCACATAAATAGTTCGATTTACTCGTTAGCGTACACCTATTTTTAATGCTTAATTTTTCACCAATAATTAATTATTGTATTTAATTTGTGCATAAAAAATAATTTTTTTAGGGGGTTGTGGGGTGGGGGGTGGTGGTGGTTGGTTGGTACTCTCTTCAATCATAAAAAGTTGAAAAGAACATAGATATTTTATTTTTACGCAAATTTTTACACATCAGCCACCTTTTGCGCTGCATAATTTAGTGTAAAACATTGGATTACTAAGGACAAAGATGTAATGTGAGTTGATGAAAAAATGAACGGACAACATTCTTTGTTTTTTTAATTTTTTAAATATAATTATTAAATAGTAGTCGGTAAAAGAAAAAACTATGCATCGTTAGGCAAATGGATCAGGTGCTCAATGCAAATAAGACGGACATACAATGAGCGAGACATTTCACCTTTCGAACTTAATAACAAATGAAATTATTAGATTCTTTTTAATTACAAAACAATGCTTAATAACCAAAAAAATAAATAAACTTAAAAATTTAAAAAGATTTCTCTATGTTCAATAAAATTCAATGTTTTTAGTTCTCAATTCACGATTTAAATTCTTTATTCCAATTTGTGTTTCATCTTTTATTTTACTGTGTGGATATATGACACGTATATTAAATATTTTCTTATAAAAATAATTGATTGAGAATCGATACACTTATTATATATATAATATATTAGAATAGGAGATGAAACACGAAATATAATAGACGATTTAAATGATTTAGATCATCTGTTCCAATATATGTTTCATCTCATATTCTATTGTATAGATGTACTACATGTGTATTAAATATTTTTTTATAAAAATAATTGATTGAGAACTAAATACACTTGGTATATATACATCACATTGGAATAAAAAATGAAACACGAAATGAAATAGAAGATTCAAAATGAGATCACAAAAATTAGACAGACTGGGAATATTCTTCGCATCTAGAAAGAAATGAAAAAAAATCTCCCCTTATTTTAAAGAATGAATTGTGTATGTCCATTCCCTTGTGGGATCAGCAACCTAGGGTTTCCTTACTATAGGCTTAGGTTGGTTAGTCAAATAAATGGCGGCTAAAGAAATACTTCAAGTGTTCAGCACTAAGTAAAAGAAAGCCATGGCCGGCTAGTGAGCCACTACCACTAAGGGATTTCGATTTCTTCGGCTTGGGGAAGGCAAAAAAAGGTGCTACATTCGATATGGTTTCCAGGGAAAGAAGGAAAACAGACTTTGGAATGCCATTCACAACATGCCACCAGAAGAGGGGTTCAACCAATCAACGAAGAACGAGGTCTCTGTTGTTGCATTCAGTCACCAAACAAAAAAGCCAAGATGGACATTATTATATATTTAGGTCTAGTCAGTGGTTATCCCAATCATCCAAATTAGGCCCGACTCCACCAATAGTAGGACAAAATAAGATTATTTAGTAGTATGTACAGTTGATTAGATTGAAAAGAGTCGACTAATGATGGCATCAGAAAACCTTATCTCGACATGATATGCATGCTGCTGCATCATCAACCACAATATTGTTTCAAGAAATCATCAGGCAGCAAGTATATACACTAGGGAATTAGGACAATTGCCTGTTGTTTCCCTATCAAAGAGCCATTATTGTAGCGTTTTATAACTGCACTACACAAACATCTTCAACTTCACAATCCAAGAAGATGCAACAACAACAATGGCATGGGCCCGCAAAAATTCAAAATAGACTCAGACATTCCGCAAGTTTTTTATTTCTTTCTTCCTTTTTGTTTGTTTTTGGGGAATAAAGATAGAAGAAGGATAACTATCATATACCAAATTTGAGAATAACCTTAGACTCTGGAAGGATTTCAATATTTTCTGAAGGTAAGATTGAGCCGACCAGGTCGAAGTTTTGTATTTTCCAGCAAGGCAGGAGGAGCTGTGTCAGGAATAATTGTTCTGACCCCATGAAAAATATGCCTTGATTCACCGCCAAATATCAGCACGTCACCTGATTCTAGCAAGACATTCTTAGCCTTGCTGACATCTCTGTGATCACCATACAAGAACTCAGCTGAATCGCCAACAGATATTGATACAACGGGAAGCCCTTTCAGAAGACTCTCCTGGCTTTCATCACGGTCCTGTAAGAATTAGTATTCCAGGGGAATAAGAGAATCAAGCTAATTTAAAGCAGTGTAAGTATCATTGCCTCTATTTGGTAGAGGAAGAAAACTGTAGGAAGAGCAGTACTGTCTGATTCACAACCAACCTTATGGAGGCCAAGTCGCCCATTAGTGGTGTAGAAGTTAATAATACAGATATCTGGAGACATTGCAGGAAGTATCTCCTCAACATTCATTGTTTTCAAGCTTCTTTTGATTAGAGTCTGGGAATCATCAAGTACTCTGCCAACTAGTAGAGTAAATTCATGAGGAATATCAGGAGGGGCAGCATTGTCATGGAGGCGCCTTTGTCCATATCTTTTTGTTTGAGGATTCCAATCTAGTCCAAGACACATCATGTACAGGCGCAGCTTCGCACCATCATTGTAACCAGGTTGGTAAAACCCCCCTGGACCACGACCTAATTCTCGACATTTATTAACAATGTCCACCTGCAAAAAGGGTATGGATAGCTAAATACCACAACATTCAAAGATATTGGAGCATGTACATGCTAGTCTCAAGCCAACTGCATATTCTCACAAAACTGTGAACAATATGACCATTACATTTCACACATTCAAGACAAAAATCAGCAGTAACAACTTTCTCAGGAAAACAAAGTAGAAGATCTTAACTTCAAAATGCACATTAGAGGAATACCTGCTCAGATAGGGATATATAACGCTTGAATAATACCATTCCAGATCCCAAAACCTGCCCAGCCTCTTCAACTGAGTCTTGTAGGTTATTGTTATTATCTTTTTGTTGATCATCCTCTTCAGCAGATTGTACCTTTGGAACCCACTCTCCACGATTTTCCTCATTCACAGAACTCCTAAGAGAATTGGACTCACTTGTCTCAGGAAGGCATATATCAAAAGGATCATCTATGGCAGTACCCTGGGAGAACATTGAACTTCTCTTTGTCTCTCCATAAGTTTGGCCAAGCTTTGGTCTTTTAGAAGAAGAAGGTAAACGCTTCTTCCCAAAGCTAGTTGGCAAGTGTGTGTCATTCTGCAGGTGGCTTACTGAAGTTGACGCTTCAAGTTTCAATTGCCCATTCTTCTGATCAATCCCCTTCTCAGAGGTTTGGTCAGAAGGAGGGCCCGAGTCTATTTTACTTCTCCTTCCACTTTTAGGCGTGGAACTAATACCAGCAGAAAGTGGAGGAAACTCCTCCTCATAGGCAACTTGTGGCGTAATCCACAGCTGTTGCTGTGGTCTTTCATCGTCTGTAAACTGCAACATTTGTTCCCCAACATTAGGATATTTAGTCTTGGATCGTTAATCGGTTGAAATTCAGGGGTGAAAGAAAAATGCAAAATTCTGAATCATCTCCAGAGATTAAGCATGTCAACCCTCGCCTGGAATTCTAAATTTCACACCTTAAGACCAAGATTGAGAAAATTTCGAATTACTTATGCTTCTCATTAGACAAAATTCAATCTTGAAAGAAGCAGCTTCATTCACACAAGCACAAGACGTGCTCAAGAGGGGGACCAAGTTTAAATTTTTAAATGATCAACTCCTCTGTAAGCAACTGATCAATAGTTAAGTTTAAATCCTAACGCAATTCAAGTTCTAAATTCGTATAACAAATAATTCTTCCCTCCGAGTTTCACAAACATTTGCAGGCCAAGAAATTCCACTTTACCATTTGTTTTGCACATTAAATGTTTGATGAACTGCCAATTTGACATCTTCAAGCAAAACCACAAAAGGTAGATAAGGGAAGCAGAATCTCACATTATTCCGGGAATTTACAGAATTTCCGTCAGGACTTGATTTGATGCCTCTGTCTGTCATCTTTACCAGACGAGAAACCTTGAATTCTGAGGACAACCGTGCCGCTGCTAAGGCTATACGGTAGTGACGGTACAATCCCAATTGCATCAGTTGCAGATTCGCTCAAACTGCTTAAGACCTAAATATTCTATACCTGTCATCATCTAACAGGGTATGCGGATGTGAATTGCACTACTTTGGGAGTAGAGCTCCACAAGCGTCTGTTGCTGAAGGGAAAAGCGTAGGGTCTGACTTAAAGTCGTTGTTTAATTAGCACGTCTTTTGGTTAGTTGCGTTACTGCCGCTCGAAAGTGAACGATTCCCATTCAGCGCTGGCAAATCCAATACATTGGATTTGATTTTGACCTCTGGGAATTGAAGAATTTAAAATGATTAATTTTTATTCAGTATTGAATACAATTTCGCGTCAAATTCATTTTACCCTTTAAATTATTTCAATGTTCCATTCACCATTAATAAAATGCAACATTCATTTCTGGATTACATATTTGAAAAAAAAAAAAATCCTTAAAACTATGCACATTTTTATAATTTTAATATAATTAAGTAGAGACAAAAAAGATAATTTTGTCTTTATTTAATCATGTAATGATCAAATCAATCATCAGATCGCAACATTTTTATTTGGATCGATCTAACTAACGACTTGACCTTCTAATCATTAATGTAATGCATCTGTTGTCATTCTATCAATTTGATGTTGAAGTAAAGATCAATCATTAGAAATACTCAACGACCCAATAAAAAAAACTTCTAAAAGAATACAACCATCTTATATCCATTAGTTCACCATACTTTGTAATCTTAGATCTTGTAATTATTCAAATATTAAAATTTTCACCCTAGAGATCACTAGTTACGACTTGTTCGGATCATAGGATTACATGAATATAAATAAATTTTTCTGTGTAACCTTTTTATTCATCTTAGACATCTCATTGTATTTCATTCTAATTTAACTTCAAATTCTTTCCTAATTAAAGAAGTATTTTAATTATTTCATCCAAATATCCAACTCAATAATGTAAATGTAGATGTGTTATATAATTGAAGAAGTTAAAATACATCTAACCCACAATTTTCCAAAAGTGGGTTGGCAATTTTGTCGCTGTAAACACAGTGTACTATCATTATGCATTGCTTTCGGTGAAAAATTTTCCCAACCTACTCATTGAAATTTGTACGACTACCGCCACAACAGCCATTCCAGAATTCTATTATGGAGATACTTTTATTTATATGGTCTAAAATTTTCAGCTGACGCCCTGTTCATCCCTCCATGAATCATGACAAATGTCATTAATCAAGTTACCAACACTCAAATATTGCAATAAAAATAATAATAATATCCATTTTCGCATGATTTCTCTGTCTGAAGTGGAGTATTTTGTGTCCAAAACACAATTATTCACATCATTCTTACGTGAGAGAAGCATCACAACAGCCCACGTGGCATCCAATGTCCTGATTTTAAGGTCGCAGTGATCGACAGATTCGCATGCTTTCCTCCAGAAAAGAAATAAGCACTCATTTGGTGCCCATCCAAAGTTTAAAAATAGGGGCCCTTTACACAGCGTACATCGCCACCAACTCTCATTACTAGTTGATGCAGAAAATGGCAGCACACTCACTCCCCAACCCTTTTTAGTTAAGACTATTGCTCCAAATCACACTCAATATCATCATTAATTTATCTGATTTTCTCTGTTTCAGAAAAAAAGGAAAAAAAAAAAAGATCAAATGTTATTGGAAGAATTCAATGGCAATAAGTTGGTTTTTACCATAAGAAAGTGTAGTATGATTTTTTTTAATATAATTAAAAGATAAAAGAAGAACGACTAGTGTAATAATTCTTTCGAATATAATTATAAGAGTTCTCTGTTGTTATGGCAGAATTATAGTTGATGTCAAAAGTACAAGCCCAATACTGCAATTTTATTGAAGTGCCAATCGAGAGTATGGCATGATAATTATCAATTTAAAGTTTTTTAACTTTTTAAAAATGTTCCTTTGAGCACCTTTACATGGCTCAAAATTCTTACATTGGTAATAAGTGGGGACACATAAAAATATATAACAATTGGTTGCCATAATGTTCACAACAGGGTGTAAATATACATAAATAATTCGTATGCAGATTAAATTAAGCAGACGAAAGCTTTTAAGAAGTGAGTTGTACTACTAATGCTGTCCCATAATGCTCCTGCCAAACCTTTTCCCATGGAAGACCATGTGAGAAGCCCAACAAACCATAGCTTACTGTCTGAATATCAGAGAAGTTGACATGAAAATCTATGTGTTTGTTTTACTGATTATAAACTTTTTGGCTCGGGCAGCCTTATCTGAATCAGATATTCACATTGGGTACCAGGTGACACTTGCTGTTCCTACTGAATACACGGAAGGGTTCTTGGGAAGAGCTTTTCTAATGGAAACAGAACAAACGGCGCCGCATTTCAGAGCGGCAATCAGCGTGGAAGCCGTAGAGGGAAAGTACACGTGTTCCCTGGATATTTTTCTTGGAGATGTCAGAGTGTGGAGCTCCGGCCACTTATCAAGATTTTACACCACTGAGAAATGTGTGATTGAGCTGACGGAAAATGGAGACTTAAGATTGAAGAGTCAGAAAGAACGAGTTGGATGGAGGAGTGGAACTTCAGGACAAGGTGTTCAGGTAATTATTCGATGTCTAATTCTTGATTAGACTGTCTTAGTAATATAATATCTGCCTAATGTTAGATTAATTCTATGCTGCTGCAGAGATTAAACTTACTAAGGACAGGCAATCTAGTTCTAGTTGATGAACTGAACTTGATAAAATGGCAAACTTTCAATTTCCCCACTGATGTTATGCTCTGGAGTCAGAGACTGAGTTCACAGACAAGATTAACTTCTTTCCCAGTCAACTCAACATTGTTCTATTCGCTGGAAATTCAGTATGATAAGCTTGCGCTATACTTGAATTTAGGCAAGTGGAAGTATTCTTACTGGGAATATCAGCCTTCCAGAAATCAAAATATCACATTTGTACAGCTGACTTCTAATGGGCTGGAGATATTCAATGGTTTACACAAATTTGATGAGATTAAGTCAACAGGGCCTGAGCCTCTGAGGTTTCTGGCACTGGATAACACTACAGGAAATTTGAGACTCTATCATTTCTCAGAACAGAAAGAAAAATTTGAAGCTTCCTATCAAGCACTTAACTTTACTTGTGATCTTCCTTTGGCATGTAAGCCTTATGGGATTTGCACTTCATCCGGTTCTTGCTCGTGCATCCGCCTCACAGAAAAAGAGGGATTTCAATCTGATTGCACAAAGCAAAATTTTGAGGGGCTATGTGGGAAAAGCCAGGCAGAAATGCTTGAGTTACAAGATGTTGTTAGTGTACTAAAGAGTGATTCCTACAAAACTAATGTTGCTAAGGAAAAATGTGCAGATTTTTGCTTGGATGATTGTTCTTGTGTGGCAGCACAGTATGTGGAGGATGAAGACAGTGGAAATTCAGGAGAATGTTTTATGTATAAAGTGGCCAGGGGAATCAAACAGGTTGAAAGAGGAGGCAGAGTTATATATATGGTTAAAGTGCCTAAAGGAACAAAAGGTGGTCGTGGTAGGAATTCTGGGTTGAAAAGGTGGGTTATTGTAGTGGTAGGAGTGGTTGATGGGTTCATTATTTTGCTCGTGTTGGGAGGACTTGGATACTATGTAATGAAGAAGAGAAGAAAGAACTCACCAGTTAGAGGCCAAGCAAATTGAGCACATTTAAATTGGATTTTTCATTATTTTTTTTTTAAATGATAAAGAAACAGTCGAGTAACACAAGAAATCTTTGTTATTGGGCCATTGTTGTTCTCCGTTTATAGGGACTAATAATTTGATTCAATTTGTTTGTTTTTGAATTGGTAATGTGGATTGAAAGTATTTCTTTCTTGTCCAATTTCAGTTTCTTTCTTTCTTTCTTTCTTTTTTTTGGATAATTAAAAGAAAGAAAGCAATAGTGACGACCTTGCCTCCTTTCGTTACGTCATGTTCGGGCTTTTCTATTCTGCCGCGAACATATCAAACACCTGAATAACCTGCACAAGTACGGGCCACGTTAGTGTAACACCACCCAAGTTAAAGAGTACACAGTAAGCAAATATTCGTGACAAATGTATATAAAAAACTCGAACCTAAGACGTGAACTTATTAAACCATGTGAGAGTGAGCTTAAAACCACTCGACCACTACCACCGTATCCAATTTCAATCGATCTTGCGAAGACCTTATCCTAGAAATGCTGTCTTCAATCTAAACATGGGCCTTTTTTATTCTGAGAAAACTAAATTGTAGCCCAGACATTGAATATGGGTATTATGTAGTTTGTACTAAGATTCTAAACAGAGAGACTTTTAAAATTGGACTTAGTCCTTTTAGATATTGGGTTAGTTGGATCACCACCAATCTTTCGTGAGATCCAAAATATTAGGACGTGCAAAAGATCTCAATACAAAAGGATATCCAATGTTGATAATAAAATATACAATTATTATTATTATTATTTTATCACAATAATAAGTAATTTAAATTAAATAATAATGAAAATTAGTACATATATGACTTACTATTATTATTCACAATTCGTAATATGTATAGAGTGCTTTAGATTAACACTATTGATAATTGATGATATATACACATACAATAACAATTCAGTAATTAAAAAATTGCCATTATGATATAATTATGGATTAATAGTAACAATACAAATATAATTTTATTACTTTTAAACATCTAATTAAATTCATTAATATGACCCCAATAATTTTTTATTATTTAGTACATATAATTAATTAATTAGTAAAATTTATTCTCACTTAATATCTTGATATATAGTAATATTCTTTTGGTCTTATAACAGGTTAAAAAAGTTATAATTTTTGCCATGAATATAAGAACTCATCAATTCAACAATTCGGAAATCGGGGATTTGTAGTCAACTAAATATTATTTGATAAACAAGTTTTCCTCACCTAAAAATGCGATTCAATTATTTACAAGAACAAAAGGACAACTATATCCCACCTCGAAAACCCACACATAATGCAAAAACAAAATTATGATATATATCAACAATTTGTCTTAATTAATTGATTCAAATACGAACTGATTGTTTATCAACCTTTTCTTAATCTCAATCAAAATTATTTTCTCTTCTATGATTGAATTTGATCTTCATGTATGACCAATACAAGTAATCTGTCAATTATTAGGGTTTAGGGTCACCGATAGTCAAAGTCGCATGATTCACAATATTCGAAAAAGTAAGAAATCTTCCAATTTTTCCTCGGTTTTTAGTAGAAATGACTTCACATAAAGACATTCGGAATCAGCTCCAAGTGCTGAAAATCTCATTCATCCTATCCATCCCCCACATTGTTTGGTGTAAGTCATATTCAATTATTTAATACCCAGCTTTAAGTTAAATAACATGAAGGATTAGATTTAATTAAAAAAGGGATTTCAAATAATTTTATTCGTATCACGTGGGTTTAAAATTTATTACGTAATTCAAAATGAAAGTATTAGTGTTCCACATCGATAAAATAAATAAATTATATATTTTTATATATGACTATGTTAAGCTACCTTTTGAAGTTGAGTTAAATTCAATGTTCATTTTTTAACATGGTATTGGAACCGTCCATATTCGATATTGGGTTATCCAATG
>JACGDI010005755.1:745447-794685 GCA_014898725.1 Jacaranda copaia
AGCTCGAGTTTGGCTCAAACTTCATTGTGGCTCGATATCTTATGAGCTTGATATTTATTAACAGGCTCAAACTTGAACCTAAAATTTAGAGTTCGAGCTCAAGCTCGTATATTTTAAAACGAGCCAAGTTTGAGCTTGAGATTTTTTATATGCTCAGCTCAAGCTTGGCTCGTTTATAGCCCTACTTGTAACTCAATAGCATCAGTTTCCATATTATGTGGAAATTCTCGAGTTTAAATTCGAATGAACTCTTTTATGCACCTTATGTATGTATCTGCTTGTGGAATTTGTACGTCTATTTACTTGATTTGATAATTAGATTCTATTGACTTGTTATAAAGAAATTTTCGTCATTCGCAATATTTTTTTTAAAAAAAAGAGATTTTTCAATTTAAAAAACAGTGTGTGAATTGCTAATTTATGCCATTCGTTTTCTTGTCTCTATGATGTGATTTATTTTTATGTTCCCATAATTAATTAAAGAGTAGGAAGAATTTGCTCTAGTTAGTTATTTTGCCTAACCTATAGTATATATCATCCCAAGTCCAGATTGTCAACAACATATTTAGTGATATATTATAAGGTCGAAACTTTACATTAATAGCAACATTATAATTTAATATTATTCTACAAGTCTCTATCAATTTTTTATAGATGATCACATTGTCAGAAAATAAAATTGTATGTGTCTGTATATGTTGTCTTTATTGACTAATTAGCGACAATCAATGAAAACAAAAATTTTCCATTTTTCTCGCAGTGTGGCGCCGCAGCCAATGAAGTCTTGTTTTAGTGATAATAGCCAATAAATAACATGCCAAAAATTATTATTATTATTATTTAAAAAAAAGAGATAAAGTTGACATAAGTGTGTTTAATTAATTACAATGAAGAAATTCTTAGGTCTTAAATTCAAAGATAACCGCCGGGCTAACTTAGAAATTTCATTTGATTTTTGCTTCCCTGACAAATTCCAATAATTAATGTGTCACACATTTGCCCCAGATGAGCTGTAAGCTCTCAATCTTATGCAGGAAAAGACATTGCATTAGAGTATTTAACGTTTGATATATACTTTGTCGGGAGGGTCAATTATTATAGACAGTGAAGGAGCAGGCAAAGTCCAAATTTGAATAAATAAATAAATAAATTACGGGATGATTAAGGTGACTGGCGTTTATGTATTAAACTGAAGCTAAAGTCTTTGATGCAATATTAGTCAACCAAAGTATTAATGGAGCAGGATGCATGTCTAATTAGTTTAACCCTAGAGCTTAATGGCTTATAGTGACAAGAGATACATGGTCTTCTCGAGCAATAGGTACATGCAGAATTATGCACTTTGGCCAATTCGCGAAATCAATTAATATTAAATGTTTGTTTGGGTCTACTACATTTTAGAAAATTATTTTGACCTTGAAAAAAAAATACATATACATAGCATTTAAATTATATATATATATATAAATTAACCTAAAAATTTTAATTTTTACATTTAGTATAAATTATCGATTTTCAATTTTCAATGTATAAATTTTCAATTTTCAATGTATAAATTTTCAATTTTTAATATGTAAATTATAAATTTTCAATATATAAAATTTCAATGGTCATTTTGATTTGTATATATATATATATGTAACAATATATATACAAATTGAAAAGGCAATGGAAAAAATTGAGGACAAATTTGGAATGTTGTACCAAAGACAATCAGCCAATAGCACTCGTTATTTAGGGCTATCAATGGGTCGGATTTGGATCAAATTTGTCATATCCGAATCCGTTCATATTCAAATCCGATCCAAAATTCGATAGGATCTTTGTTACTTAATATCATATTTGAATATGATGGATATCTGAAACTCGATTAAAAAAACTGGCCCGATATATATATATATATATATTTTACCTTTTGAATTTTATAAACATATTGTATTTATAACAATTTTTTATTACATATGAGTCAAAAAGTTAAACATTTGAATACTAAATTCCTATTTTACATTATATTAATGCATACATGAACCATTACATGTTATTATATTTAATATTTCTTTAAAATTTTCATGAGCTTAAGACAGTAAAAATTAGAGAAGAAATCAGAAAAATAAATGATAAACCCTTTATCTCACATCAATTATATATACTTGAACAGTTTGATAATCATAGTTGTTGATAAAATTATTTTTTCAAATAATTATTATCGAATTGTACATAAAATTTTCACCTCATAAATTACAAATAAGTTTAAGGACTATTTGTCATTTATCTGAATGCGAGGAGTGATAGACGCCGAAATTTTTATTTCATGACCTCAAATTAGATGAAATAAGGTATTAATTCATACACTCTCCCCGTCCTGCTATTATAACGATCTGCATGAATTGGTTATTTGGACTACAAATAATTAAATATTTAAAAAATTATATTTATTTTTATATTTTTTCATATTTTTACTCAAGTTGTAGTACTTAAGTCACACATGTAATGCCCCATCTCATAAATACTAAATACTGAAAGAATGATTACCATATAAACTTTCGTTAAATAATTCATGTCCGTCATTAGATATTTTTTTTTTGACAAGTTGATTATAATCTAATTTCAAAATATACTCGATGAGTTCAAAGACAATTCTTGTATTCAATGGATCCGCGAGGTAGAACCGTGACGCATACCCTTCCACATTTCTCCATTAAAAAAGAAGAAATTGGAGTCAACATCATTTAAATGTTACTAAAACAAAGCTACTTAAAATGATAGGTAATGTTTGGATATATTTTTTATTTGATTTTATTATGTGTTTATTGTGTGTTTTGGGAGAATGCCTAACGAAGCAATTGTGGGAGAATGTGAAATGAAGGTTGGAGAATGTAATTGATGTTTGGTTATTGTTTTTAAAAATAGTAAAAAGTAGAGTTTGAAAATTGTGATATATTTGGTTATGTTTTATAGAGATCATTTTATTACTATAGATATCACATCATTCCTGTTGTATTGGTGTTTGGAGGTGAAATTGATATTAATTTTTTTTAATTATAGGGATAATAATAAAAAAATATTGTGTGTATATATATATATAAATATATGTAGTGAATGGATATAATTATGTTATAAGTTTGTAATGATTGGTTACATAATTAAATGGGTTGTATTGTAATATTTTATAAATATATTTGTTAGTTGAAAATTTGTTTTATTATTATTATTATTATTATTATTTATCCTAACAGCAAAGGGGGAGAGAGGGGCAAGGTGTGAAAAGGAAGCAGCAGCAGCAGTGATGGTTGTCGGCGTGGGGAGTGTAAAATCAAAAAATAAAGGTGAGATTATGGGGATTAGATAAGGATTTTTTAAGAATGAATAGTATAAATAATGAAGGGATATATTTGAATTTGTTTTGGGAGAACGGCGGCGTTCGCCAGAACGCCCCCAAACATAGCCATAGTCATAAGTTTTACAGTTGGAGATAAGGATTTTGAGGCAAATATTTGAATGGCCAAAATGTTTTAACTAATTTCCACCTTATCCTCCTCCAATCACTTTGAAAAAGGAAAAAGAAAGAGAAAGTTACTTGTTTGGTGAGAAGACGACGAACTTCCAATTAAAGCAAACGCGTGGGGTTGCCAATTAACGAAAAAGATTTTTCGTCCCACGCAGCAGTGTGAGGTAAAAATATAAAACCGTGTTATTCCCCCGCGCTTAACTAATTATGGGTGGAGGCAGAAGAGTCAACCAAATGCTTTCGAAAAGTCTGGCAAAATGCACCAAACCTTACAATGACACTTGAAATTTTCTAGCGGACCCGCCACGCAAGATTCGTTTAGACATCATTTTCGTGTTACATTCACTTTGCTTAGTCCAATTGATGCAATCATGGATTTAGTTGTGTATGGATTGGAAATGCGTAGAAAAGTAATATGAGCGGTCAGTTATGTAGTTGATATTTCTTTGTGTTGTCTCGGTTAGAGGCCATTCTTGATTGAGATGTTTTATGATTTCTTTGATTATTTTTATATTCGACAAAAATATATTTATAATTAATTATATTTTGGATCCAACAATCATATGTTAAAGTAGAGGTGGGCATTGGATTTGGGTTTGAGGGTACTCGATCCAACTTTGTCGGGTATTTTTAGTCTCCAAACCCGAACATATATTTATAGGGGTACTCGAAAATTTGGGGGTCAGGTATCGAATACTGGCATAGGGTACCTGATACCCGTTTGGGTACCCACATTAAAAAAAATTATATTATTAAGTATATCATGCATTAGATAATATTATTTATATTTAAATTTTAAAATTATATATTAGGTGGGATTTAGAACTTATGAATAATAAATTGTAGTGTTATTAATTGATTCACGATGAAAATAAATAATGAACTTAAAAAAATTATTTTTTATTTATTAAAAATATAAAAATAAATATAGTGGGGGGTTTTGGGGGTACCCAAGGGATACCCGACCTTATTAGGTACCCATAAAATGGGTGTCGGAACTTGGATATCAAAGAATGATACTTGAGCTCTCGGGTATCCGCACTGTAGGGATACCGACCCCCACCCACCCCTATGTTAAAGAATGTGTCATTTAATTATTTGTTGAACTTTATTATCCAAAATCCTCCAATAACTCTCAAATTAGCTAGAATGAACTACAACAATTCTCTATCACTATTAAACTTGTGGAAAAATAATTCTCCATTTAATATTTGGGTTACATTATAAAATTGTATTGATAATTATGGGATAAATTTATTTTTCTTGATATTTATTATCTCGACATTATGGGCTGCATGCATTTTTTAATGAGTTCGTTGAATTAAAAGTCATGCTTAGAAAGATAGAGGCTACAATTAATATATTGGGATAAAATCCACTCCACGTGACCATACGAACAAATCAACGGATATTGCCGCAGAATTAGCAATCAACCAACACGACTTCGCCTTATATTTAGTAACATGATAATTAGGTATTTTTGGCTGCATACGGCAGCAGGTCTAACGATTTCTAGAAAACACGAAAAAACGTTTGCATGGTAGAATTTTGACTCAGAAAAGCATTGCTAATATTTATTTATAAATTATATGTTTTGAGAGAATGAGTTTTAAAAATAGAATTACAGAATGTGATGTATGCTTGTTTATAATTTGAGAATAATAAAAAAAATATTTTTAAAAAATTTGGTATGTTTGTTTATATTTTGATATGAAACAAATTCTATTGTAGCAGTCAAATTACTATATTTTTATTGGGTTTTGAGGGTGTAAATAAATTTTAGTAGTATTTTTTATTATAATATAGTAATAAAATATTGTGATATATAAATATATGTATATGTGATTGGTAATTACTGTAATGTAAAGAATATGATGTTTTTGGTCATTTGTTAATCAAATTATAAGTATAATTTGACCATTTTAGGAATATATTTTGAGAGCACTCTCCTAAAATAAAATTATTATGGAAGAATATAACCAAACAAATCCAATATTATTATTCGTGTACATAACTTCATCCTACACTTTCTTTCTTTTCTCTTTTTCTTTCCAAAACTAACTCCGGAAAACTACTATTTATTTAATTTATAATTAGATGGGAATCTAAATTTTACGACTATTCAACGATGGCTGACTTCAAGAATAAATCAAAAAACTAACAAAATTAATCATTAAAGGCTGTCAATAGTTTGACCAACTGCTCCCGTAAGAACGTGAGATATATCTTCTTTTTTTTTTTTAAATTTATTTAATGCTTTTTATCAGCGTATTGTATGCCTATATTAATTCCTCTAAATTAAGAATATGTGTTGAAAAAAAAATTGCATCAACTTTTGGGATTTATAAATTTATAATCCAATCAAGATTATTATTTTTGGGCAACATATTAATTGATTTATTATTATTATTATTATTATTATTATTATTATTATTTACTTAAAAGAATGAAAAACCCTTTTAGGAACTTTCCATCCGTGAATCACATGTAGTGCATTTCTCTATCGACAAACCAAGATTCTTCACTCTGATAATGTTCACACTTTCTGGAAAATTTTCGATTGCACTTTAGAAAAGTATTATGATCCACACTTGATATTATTATATATATGGTACCTGCATATATGTACATCTCTAGACTTTGCCAATTGCCAACATGTTTGAGATTTTCAACTATGTAGCCATTAAACTAATTAACTTATATACTTTCCAGCTAAAATTGTTGAAAAAGACAAGGTCTAAATCCCACCATCCAAATCAAGAACAATTTACCAACTCATGTAGAGATCAAATGCAATATTCTCTTCTAAATACAATTGACATCTTTATTATAATCAGAGTTAATGACAGGATGACTGTTGTGATATATGGACTACTCTTTTAACTTTAAATTAGATCTAAAACACCTAGTTAATACGATAATTGTGTAAGTTCTTGTTAATTGATCCAAGACTAATCCTGGATTGTAAATAAATTTACCTGATCCATTTCGAAACTATATATATCTTGATAAACTTCCTTTAATGTATAGAAAGTTTGACATGCAATAACAAATAAATACATCATATGTAATGCTCCTCCAATTTTGTTAGTCAGTGATCCTTGACATTAATTGATCTAATTTATATAAGTATTGCAGTAATTATTTCCATATTACATTTATGATCAATTTCTTATATCCTAAGTGTCACTTTTGCCACTTGCCCTTAATGTTTGAAAAAAAGCTCAAAATTATTGGATATAATCATTTGAATAAACGCAATAGTTTTTTTTTTTTTTTTTTTCCTGAGGGTTGACTAAGGATCCAAAAGAGGCAAAAAGAAACGGACAAACATATTACAAGTACTGATCCTCCTTGATCATCCACTATAAATACGAGGAGGAACTCAGTGTAATAGAACCATTAAACCTCTTGTGCTCTCCACAAAACCTCTTGTGCTCTTAGCCATGGCTGTTAAAACAGTACTATCCAATTTTTCGATTCGATTAATGCTTGTTCTCCTTGTAATAGGAGCAGGCAATGCCCAGTTGTCTTCGAATTTCTACTCTTCAACATGCCCTAACCTTCTTTCTATTATCAAAACAGTTGTGGATTCTGCTGTTTCTAACGATGCTCGTATGGGCGCGTCGTTGCTTCGTCTCCATTTCCATGATTGCTTTGTCAACGTAAGCCCCCACACCAACTTAGCTTTATTAAAAGTTTCTTCCCCATCATGATTTGCATTTTGGTTTTAACTTGTATATTTGAGATGCATGCATGCAAGTTATGAAGGCATGCATGCATCTTGATTAATTTTTTGTTTCTTTTTATTTTTCCTTTTTATATATGTTGTGTATATGTGATGATGAAGGACATGTTCCTAATAGGACATGTAGCTTAGCAATCAAGACATTTTCCTTAGAAGTATAAGTGTGAGATTTATGGTTTAAATTTTAATAAATTTTTAGTGCGTGTACGTGTATAAAAATAGCTTATTATTTTGAGTTTGAACTCAAAGGAACCCTAAATATATGTACGTGTGCGCTTTAGAAAAAAACATGTAATCATAGCATGTAGACATGCTTAATGTTTAGACCATGCACAATCATCAGTCCTATATATATATATAATATATATATCATGTCTATAAACAACTATTGTTGAATATGAAATTTAACGAATGCTAAGACTTTTGTATATCCAATGCTAAGACCATACGTATTGTTTGATAGGAGACAGCTTTTTTGTTTGTTAGTTTTTTCCTTAAATTAAAAATATTTTGTTTGCAGTATCATTAGATTTATTTAATTATTTGTAACCACCTTGGCTTTAAACTGAAACAGGGGTGCGATGCATCGGTTCTACTGGATGACACCGCAAATTTTACCGGAGAAAAGACCGCCGGTCCCAATGCCAATTCATTGAGAGGGTTCGATGTCATCGACACCATCAAAACTCGAGTCGAGAGCTCCTGCCCCGGCGTCGTTTCCTGTGCTGATATTTTGGCTGTTGCCGCCCGAGACGGCGTCGTTGCTGTCAGTAATATTAACTAAACAAACTTAATAATATCTAATTAAGTATATTCCTATGTCGTAGTAATTGATATTTTATAACACTATTAAATGGAATATTGATCTCGATTCAGCTGAACGGGCCAAGCTGGTCAGTTCCTCTGGGCAGAAGGGACTCAACCACCGCAAGTTTGAGCGCCGCAAACAGCCAAATCCCCGCACCAACCTTGAATCTCAACGCCCTCATTTCTGCCTTCTCTAACAAAGGCTTCAATGCCCGGGAATTGGTTGCCCTTTCAGGTAATATTATTTCATGCTCTCTGCTTCTTTTCTTTTTTTATTCCCCCCAATTTTACTCAAAACATATAGCTCTAATTAATTCATTTTTTTCGTATGTAGGATCTCATACAATAGGGCAGGCAAGGTGCACAACTTTCAGGAACAGAATATACAACGAAGCCAACATAAACGCGACATTCGCAGCTTCCGTGCAAGCAAACTGCCCGAGAAGCGGCGGTGACAACACCCTATCGCCGCTGGACAACGTTAGTCCGACAGTTTTTAACAACGATTACTTCAGGAATTTGGTGAGCCTGAGGGGGCTGCTCCACTCCGATCAGCAACTCTTCAACAACGGCTCCACCGACGCTCAAGTCAGGGCATACAGCACTAATTCCGCTTCTTTCTTCAATGACTTCGCTAGTGCTATGGTCAAGATGTCCAATCTTAGCCCCCTCACCGGCGCCAACGGACAGATCAGGGGAAACTGCAGGAGGACCAACTAAACTTTATTCACTACTCTTCTTTTTTGGGTCATTTTAAATATACTTTAATCTGGTTTTGTCTCAAATTTTCTCTCTTTTTCTTTAACTCCAACTTTGTCGTCTACGCGAAGTGCTCAGACAAAAGTCAATAAAATTGATGCCAAGTGTAAGTTTGTTGTTTCATCATTTATGCAGCTGTAAGTGCTACAGCATTCTTGTATCATCTATCTTAATTCAGCATAAATTAATGAAATGCAAAGCGAACTGGGTGTTTAAGATGAAATCTCCATCAGTCATGAACTGAATACTCGAAATTCGATTAAAAAATTCGGCCCAATTTTTATATATATATTTTTTTGTTTTTTCTTTTTCACTTTTGAATTTTATAACAATATTGTATTTATAACAATTTTCAATATTTTTATTGCATATTAGTCCAAAAGTTAAATATTTGCATATTAAATTCCTATTTCATATTATATTAATGCATGGATGAACTATTATATATTATTATATTTGACAGTTTATTAATACCCCTCTTATTTTTTAAGTTAAAGACTCAATATTAATAATATAATATAGACGTTAACATAAACGTTATGTCAATATAATGTATAGATTTTATTTTTAAACATTTATTAATATTATATATAAGAGAATTAATTTAATAAAAAATATTAAAGTTTGGATTCGGATTACTTAATTCCATATCCAATCAACTTATTTCGAATTACGAATACTTATAATCGAATATGATTCATCGTATATTTTAATCGGATAAAAATTCTTTTTTAACATTCGAATCGAATTCAGATTAAAATCCGATTAATAGACAGCTCTAAATTGATGGTAACACTTTAAGCCCAGTCCAAACTAATAAAAGTCAGCAAATTATGTTGAGAGTTGAGTCTAGCCAGGTTCAGAAGCAGAATTCCGCAGTATTGCATTACTTGGGCCTCATTTTCCTTTGGACCAGCAGGCTTAGCCCACGAGGCTGAATGTCTCTGTCTCTTTCTTTGACATGTTCGCCGCACATTTGATTGTGCAATCAAGACGAAGAAATTAAATATTTTTCCTTGGTCATGTTGTACTCAAAATTTATAAAGTTTATTATCAACCAACGTAGAATCAAGGCGATGTTGAACAGATAGATATAAAGCACATATAGTTAATTTTTACATACTCACAAACATCTTATTTTAGATAATAAGCAAATTTAATTAAAATAGTACAATACAACAAAAATAAAAAGAAATTTCGGTGTATGTAGTATCATTCAAATTCTTACCAACACGATATCTGCATTTCTGACGATGAAAAATTAGCTCATGCCATATCATACCAAGTCATAGCTATTATAGCTAGTATAAGGACATCAAAATAGGTTTGTCTTGGTCAATAATCAGAAAAGTTTGTATCAGTGAGATAATTCTTGTCCTTTAAAATTGCGCAAAATATAAATCAAGGTTAACTTAAAATTCAAATTTGAATACAAGACAATCACAATCTCGGCCTTCAGAAATTCTTCAAGACTTTGTGTAACTTACGTGACCTTATGTATAATTTTAATTTCTGGAGAAACCAAGAAGAAAGAGTAATTTTAAATCATAGACTTCAAACCCGACTTGTGATATTGTGTCAATTAAATTACAAACAGAGGGTATCTTAATTTCTCTACTTATTTTTTCATATGTGCTACTAATTACTATATTTTCTTGGTTTTTCTTCACTTTTTTTTTTTTATTCAAATCCACACTCCAGTCAAAGACAAGTTATACAAACTATATACATCAAAAGAGGGACAGAAATTGTTCTTTCTGATATATTTTACTAATTTAATTGCACCGGCCTCTTGTACAACAATTTGCATGACTTATTCAAATTTTAAACATTAATTTCTACGCACGCAACTGATGTATTACACATGTATGTAAATATATATACTTATTGCATCATTTGCCCGGGAAATTTAAACAAGTGATTACAAAGTCAGACGGCGAGCTAGAAAGTTTCCACAGAAGTAGTCACAATATATTTAATGCACCTGTCTTGATTATTAACGTGTTGTCTCAGTCTAATATTTGAACATGTGAATCCTCCGAGATTATATATATAGTTCCTGATCGATTCCTATTATCATCACTCCTAAATACATACATTCCTAGCTAGAAATATAGTGATTACCAAGAAATGGCTTCAAAAATCTGCTTCTATCTTGGCGCCTTAATGATGCTATCGCTAGCAGCAACCGCAATTTCCAGTCCTTTGCAACCAAACTTTTACAACAAAATATGCCCACAGGCTATGCCAGCCATCAAACGAGTTGTGGAGGAGGCTGTGCAGAAAGAGCGGCGCATGGGTGCCTCTTTGTTGCGTCTGCATTTTCATGACTGCTTTGTTAACGTAAGTTGATCTATTCGTACTTATGAATTTGGCATCTACTTATGTATTCTTGAAACTCATGGGAAAAAATATGTGCATGCAGGGCTGCGATGGTTCGATTCTTCTGGACTCGACGCCGAGCTTTACTAGCGAAAAGTTTGCGGCTCCTAATAATAACTCAGCCAGAGGGTTTGAGGTGATTGATAGGATCAAGTGGGAAGTCGATAGAGTTTGTGGCCGCCCTGTGGTGTCCTGTGCTGACATTTTGGCCGTTGCCGCTCGTGATTCTGTAGTTGCGGTCAGTATGATATAGCACTATAGGAAATTAATATTTAATAGTATTAATTTAGTGACATTTTTAATGGTATAATAATTAAAGAAGTAAAACGATGATAATTATAAAAGATCGAATGCCACTACAATTAGCAATTCATCATTTACATAAAATTTGAAGCCATAGTCAAAAGTAATAATTTTTAACTTGATTTGCAGTTAGGAGGTCCGTACTGGAAGGTACAATTAGGCAGGCGAGACTCGACCAGCGCAAACATAAATACAGCAAACGCTGACATCCCTGCTCCGACCATGAACCTCCCAGACCTCATCAACTCTTTCAACAAACAAGGGTTAAACGTGAAAGACCTTGTTGCGCTTTCTGGTGGCCATACCATAGGCTTTGCCCAATGTTTCACCTTTAGAAATCGTATTTATGACGAGGCAAACATTGACTCCACTTTTGCCAAGAAGCGCCAAGCAACTTGTCCTCGCAATGGAGGCAATTCCAACCTTGCTCCTTTAGACCCCACAGCTGCTCTTTTCGACACTAAGTACTTCAGCAACTTGGTGAGTCAGAAAGGGCTCTTGCATTCTGATCAACAGTTGTTTAATGGGGGCGAAACAGATTCTCTGGTTAAAAAATATAGCTCCAACCCTGATGCTTTCGCCAAGGACTTTGCTTATTCCATGATTAAGATGGGTAATATAAAACCATTGACTGGGAATCAAGGCCAGATTCGATACAACTGCAGGAAGATCAACTAATTAATAAAGATGCTCCTTTTCATACGTTGCATGCTGATTTTTTTCCTTATTTATTTTTCTCCTATATTTGGGGTAAATGTAATTCTTGTTTTTCTTTTTTATTTGAGTTGTGTGTATGAAAGAACAATAAACAAGGATTAAGTGTAAAATCTTTGTACAGTGCAATTGTTAATGGAGCTTTTTTCTGAGTTTCTTGATTTGCCTATTTCAACAAGATTATGTCTTAAACTGGTCTACTCTCCTAGCTACACACTTTGCATCAATGCATAATTTCACGAAATTTAATAGCATCTGCAGTTAAGTTATTAATTAACCAGAAGCATAACTCTAGCAGAGTTGAAAACAAAGTTTTATGAAGAATTAAGAAGCAGCCGACTAAATTGCGGCACCTGTTGGCCTAGCCAGGTTCAACCAAGCAAGTGGCATAAGGGACTTAATTTGATGACTTGATCAGTATCTCAACTGGGAATTACGATTAATCTATCAACAATTCTCAGATCTTAATTAGAATAGATTATTCTTAAGTAATCTGAAGTATTTCGATATTTTTTCAGCCCTTTGGATCAGGGCCACCAGAGGATGGGTTCAGTAGACCTCATCCATTATATTAATCAGAAAATCTTGTTCTTGGTCACTATTTTGCTATAGTGTATTATCTTAGAGAACATATCGTACTTGTCCTCATTAATTATATATGTCATGTTCTTTCAAATGCATAAACAATCATGTTGTTCTTGACGCTGGGCCAAAGTCGCTTGTCTACTGCTAAAATATCCTTTTTTTCATGCATTAAATTCTCGTGTCCATGCCCAACGAAATCAATAATTCTAGTGCAGTCCAAATTTGGATTTAGGAACTTTTTCGATAATCACTTAAGTAGAAGTAAATATGGTGGATTTTTTATTCGGGAATTAAAGCACCTACTTAGAGAGAATTCGTACTATTATTTTGTCCATCTCGTCGTAAATACTTGAGATGAAATGTCATTAAATGTCCCTTTTTATTATTAATGCTGGTATTTATATTGTTTGATTTAGGTGCTTGCTACTATACGTACAGTCCATGTTAGTATCTTTGTGTTGTGCTGTTTTTAATGCGATTTTACTGATATGCCCTTGAGGCATAACAGTAGTGTATAAAATTTTATTTGAAAACCACTGAAAAATGGTGTCTTAAGAGTGTTTGGTACAAGGGCATGTGTAGTCCAGCCTTAAATATCAAAGCTGCCGACAGGGTAGATCTGCATGCATAGACGAAAGGGTCCTTTGGTAGCTGCAGATTCTTTGCATTCTTCCCTTCCTGTTAAGGTTTACCTGTCCTGCTACTTATTACAATCATACTACCATCATCCACTATCGCTATTTAGCAGTCGAGCAGAGGCATCTTGGATGAATTAATGGCATACGGACAATAATTGTTGGTAATTACAGAAATATTGTACACATTAATTATATATGTACAATGGGATTGATTGTACATAGATAGGCCTGTCAATGTGTTGGTTTTACCTTACCTAAGCCCAAAAAAACTTTCAATACCCAAATCCTACCCATACCCATTAAAAAGAATGCAATGGATATGAGTAGGTTCTATACTTATGCGTTACCTATAGACCCATACTCAATAATTACTCATTATCCTAATATTCAAATTAACCATTAATCTAAAAATTTAAATACCAAATTAAAAGTAGACTAATGATAAATTTTTAATATACATATAAATATAATTAAAAATATTTATCTTTTTTATACAATAATACATTTTTTTCAATAATTTATAGATCCTTATTTTAATATAAAATATTTTATTCTATTCACATCATGCATATTTTTTTTTATCTCAATTTCCTTTAGTCAATTGTTGCATTTAAAATCAATAGCATATGCTCATAAAATATGAGTCCACCATGGCATCTAAGAAAATAATGATGAAAGATTATTCTATTTATCATAAAGTATGGCATATAGTTTAAAGTTTAATGTGATATTTTAAATTTTTTATATTGAAAAATTATTTGAAAAAATAAAAAATAAAAAATTAAAGAGAAAAAAAATATAATTAGAGAGAAAATTGTAAAAAAAAAATTATGAAAGAAAGTAGAGCTATTTGACGCTTATAATATCTTTTATCTACATAAAGAAACTATTGGATCAAATTTAAATTATAAATACTTTTAAAAAATAAAAAAAATTTTAAAAAAATAGTGCTTAATTAGTATACAATCAAACCAACAATACAAGATAGTGGACTAATATATGATATCTTGCTCACCAATTCAGATTTTAAAAGGAAAAATAATATCTTTTTTATTTTATTAATTTAGTATAATAAAACTAAAAATATATAATTAATTAAATCTATCCTAATTAAATTTCAATAATATTTTTTTATTATCGTATATTAAAAGAATTTGTTAATATATAAAAAAAATTAAAATATTAAAAAATTATATTCAAGAAGCTAGATCCAATAGATATTGAGTTATTTAGGATATGATAAAGTATAAGATTTTATTATATAAGTATTTTAGAATAGGATAAAATATAAGATCCTATTATATGGGTATTTTAGGGTATAGACATGGGTTTAAAAATCCTACTCATTGACAAGCCTGTACACAGAGAAGCTTCCTTCCTCCTTCGCTATGTGAGGAAGACTAGACACAGCCAAAAGATTCCAATTTCAAGATCACATTGCATAGAATTAAGAGTGTAGACAGCAGCCTGCAACCAACTCACGCTTCTTTACATTAAATACATCTGACGAAGCAACTCATCCAAGACCTCTGTCTCCCTGCAACTAACTACATGCTACTATTTAATATGCTGGAAGTGTTAGAGGTGAAAATATATACTGCTTTGCTAAACCAAAAATTTCACCTTTGTCTGAAAATAGCAACTGTGGTAATTAAGTGGAGTTTTTTTTGGCTTATTTCTATGTGTGTGTGTGTGTGTATATGATTCATATGTAGAGGTTAGGAGTAGGTTCTTCTCCAAAAGCAAAAGAAGTGACAGCAACATGAAAGCCCACCAAAGAATAGTGGTAACCTTGTTTGTTTTTCTTGTTTTATATGGACTTTATTGATCCTTTTTTCATGCTTAAAGTAAGGAAGTATATACCAGAACACAAGGAGCAAGCATAAGGTTATAATATGCAGCTAGCAATTTAATTTACATTGGTCCAGACCAAAACCAGCTAAACACTCATGGTACGATACATTTCAATTGCAATTATTGAAACGAGAAGCAGCAATAATCAACTATGGTACAACAGTAAGTACCTCTAAAACACGATTAAAGGACTAGACCAAAAACACGATGAACTATTAGGCAATACCTTAGGCGAATCCACGGCCAACAATGGACAACAAAGCTTTCTTCACAAAGCAACCACCGTGGAGCCTATCCCCATTGTCCTCCTTGCCAATCCCAAAACAAAGCCTCGAAGGGCGCATTTCATCCCGGCGATCATGATCCATAGCCCTCTCGTCAAAAGACGAGCCCCAGCTTGAAAAACGTATTCGCTTGTGACTGTTAGTTGGCGTCATCGTCGGATCAGAGAATGAAGATTGTGAAGATGATGACCAGGATAGAGACGAGAGTGAAGACGAGGAAGAATGAGACGACTCCAAGTGGGCCTTCTTGGGATTCATTCTCCTTAGTATAGTGTGGAAAAGCATCTTAGATCTTGAGTGCTTATTCGAGTTGTTGTTGAAATTGTTGGTATAGTAGGAGGGAGGTGGGGTGAGAGGAGGGACATGAGAATTGACAGAAGAAGGGTGCTTGGGGGTACCGGGACGAGTCTCCCACATGAAGGGAACAGCACTGGGAACATCCCCATAGTAGACTCTGAAAGAAGGGTCGGATTTTGAAGTTTCCTTGGATAGAAGCCTGGTGAAGAACTTGTCATCGTCGTGCTTAATTCTGAATGATTTCTGATGAAATTCAGGGGTACTACAAGTCATTTTTTGGAGCAGTGAAATAAGACTGAAAGTGGGGGTCTAGTGTTTGATGTGTTTTTGGATCAAATGGCACATTGGGTTCATATAATATGTATATATACACAGTATAAGGTAAATGGGATTGGCGGATGGACATCAAGATCTGTGTACACCCAACTCGGGGGGTTTAAATGACAGCAACTTGCCAGATAAACAATCCGTGCTATTTTTACTGGTTTTACCCTTGCTACACATTAACTGTTTGGGGGAGTTTAGCGTTGTTTAATCTTGTTATTAAAAAATAATATAATAATGTTAGTATTTTGCGCATATCGATGAAATAAATAAATTGTGATTTTTATATATGATTTTGGATAATTTTCACTTTTTGAGCTAGTTTTTGGGGTTGAGTTAGGCTCAAGGTCCATTTTTATCATAATATCGGAGTCATCTATTCCCGACATTGAGTTACCCAGTGTTGTTGGACCACCCGTTTCATATTATTCCACACTTCACATGTTCATTTTTGGGCTTGAGCGATGTGATTTAGTATCCCATATCAGTAAAATAAATAAATTGTGGTATTTATATATAGTTTTGGACAATTTTCATCTCTTAAGTTAATTTTTGGAGTTGAGTTAGACTCAAGGTCGTCCATTCTTTGTCAACAAGATATAGTTGATATATATATATATGCCTATTCATTATAATTATAACAAATTGGAATTTAAGATAGAACAGCCTGAAAGGTGCTGAGAGTCAGCTAGCCCTTGATGATCATTATTTAGCACCGAATTATACCTATGTTTCTATTATAATCAGACCAACATTAATTTTCACTGTATTTTTATTTTTCACTTAAATAAAAAAAATCATCAACAATATCCTCTACAAAATTTCAAGTTTTAAGGCAGAGATTAATGTGTAATTAATTAATAATATTTGCATTAATGTCCCGTTTAGTGCAAAAGGCACACCTCACATGCATCTTCCCGGAATGTCCATCACTTGTGATGTATTAACTTGTAACGTACGACCTTCGATGCAGATTCGACCAATTTTGAATCATTTTTTATTTAATGAATATATTGAGTTTGAGTGAAATTCATAGGCCTTGTTTGGTTGTCACTTTCCAAAATATAAACAAATAAATCATATACATTCTTCAATCCAACTCCCAAAACACACCAGAAAAGCCCAAAATATTCTCTTAATTCATTTCCTACCCATTTCCCAACATCTAGCCCTTTTATTTTTTGTCTTCCTACCCAGTTTATATATACACATACATAAATAATTTTATAATATCAATTTTATCCTACCATCCGAACTCAATATCCTCCCTATAGTTATTTTATTTATTTTTCTTTGGGGGGGTGGGGGGGTGGTGGTGGAAGGTGGGAAAGGGAAAATGAAAAGATATTAAATTTTGAACAACCAGAGGCGTGCTATTGTTATTTATGGTATTGTGGTCCTTGGTGTTGGGTCCAATGAAGTAATGAATAAGAGTTGCTTGTAATTATGTAGTCCTTTACGCCCCGGAGTTGGCTCCTACAATTGCATGTGAGATAAGGTGAATGTATGGGTTGTAACAGAAATTCCATCTCTTTCTTCTTCTTGGTTAATTTGTAATTAAATTATTAACAAAAACCACCTAAAAATATAACCTAAAATTTATATTTCATAAGATTTTTCAATTCTTGAAAAATCTAAAGCTATAAATTGTATTCAAATGTTGATGTGAAATAATTTGTTATGGTTGTGGTCCTTCGATCCACCTTTGGGAAGTAGGTGGGTTGTTTCAGGCCAATGAAAAAATGTGCATGGCTGATGACACGAACCCATCGCACTTTAATGCACCAAATATTAATGGTAGTGATAAAAGCAAAGTTTCGACCATGACTTTATGCAGAGTAAAATTATCCAAAAGTGAAAATACTTGAATATTTAGATTTTAATACGTCAAAATTAATGTTGGAGTAAAAATAGGGAATGTTTGGTTATATTTTATGCGTGACTTCATTATGTGTTTTGAGATAATGAATTATTGAAAAATGCGACAATTGTGTTTTGGTATGTTTATTTATGTTTTGAGGGAGATATTTTTTACAGTAGCAATCAAATCAATGCTTTATTGTTGGATTTTTTTGAGTGAAAATGAAATTTAGTAATTTTTATAATGTTAGAATAATAATAAAATATAAATGATATATATAATGTATATGTACATATTAAAAAACACGTGTTTTGAAGAAAAAATGAGAATATATTTGATTATGTTATCCCAAAACAATATTATTTTGCGGAAACATAACCAAACATTCTTATGAGTTGAGTTTTTGTCTATGCTTAATTTCTTCATAAAGGCATTGGAAAACTAGAGTAGAAGAGGTGGTAATGGTGTTTGAGAATAAGGAACAAAATTAAATGACTTTAATTATTACAAGCCAAAGAGTTCCAAACTATGAATTAATTGATTCATTGAAAGGCCTAGGGGAAATAATTCTCTATTACATTAATAATGAAGTCTACAAGAACAATAGGAATTCTTGGAGTATTATTTATATGAAGTACCCCTAAAGATAATTGGTAGATAGATTGAATAAAATTTATTATGTAGACATACATACAACAACAAAAATAGTCATAATTAAGAAGTTAACTTCAATACAACAACAAATTGTATGAAATATCTTGTTATAATAGTTTTTATGAAATTATATTTATAAAATTTGTGTATAAATTATCCTTATTAACTATTAATTAAATAAATTGTGTGGAATTTGTCATTCTAATATTCAATGACACATGTAGATTTGTTTGAATCAAGATTTTTTTTTTTCTTTAATCAAGGGTTTGGAAGTTAATATTATGATCCAAAAGAGTGTGAATATTATTAATTTCAATTTTGCACTAGAAATTTTATAGTAAATAATAAAATATTAATATATATGTATAACACTATATATCATACTAATATGATGATTTTAGTCACGACTTTATTACTTTACATCTTTACATAATTAATTTATATGAAACATTAGACGCTTAGAATTTAGATAAGCATTTTCTAATATAATAACTTACATAAAATTAATGTGCTCGCCAAGTTAATGTATGAAACACGCATCACCTTTGATTTTTTTTCTTATTTACACATCAAGAATTAAAATTTTATATCTTATAAATATAAATTCGAGAGCAATACATACCATTCGATCAATTGATCACTGACATTGACCTTTTAATTAATTATATAGCACATCATATCCTAGTAAGTTTGCGGCAATTATATGTCAAAATTAGTTAGTTTAATTAAAACCTCCTTAAATTATCATAATCGCATTATAATGACGAATTTTATATTCTAAATTGTTGATATTGACATAGTAATTAATGTTGATATACTCATGAGAATTAAAATTTTAAATCTCATAAATATAAATGTGAGACTAATATTATTCGATCAATTAATCATTGACACTTCGAAGTTCAATTTTTTCTTTAATTATCACGCCATGTCCTAGTAAATTTGTGGCAATTATATGTCAAAGTTAATTAGCATAATTAAAACCTTCTTAAAATGTCAAATCTCATTATAATGATGAATTTTATATTATTAACTGTTGATATTAACATAGTAATTAATGCTGATATGCTGCCCACAAGAATTACCATAATAAGACAACATCCGCAAAGTACAAACTGAGGAAATAAAAGCTGTAAAACCTGGAGAAAATACGATGATAGAGTGGGTACACAACATCATCAAATGCATCTGTAAAAGTGACCCAATGGTTGAATTATTTCCATATGGTCAGATTTACATGTTTTTCCCTTCTTTTTTTTCGTTTTTTTTTATTGAAACTAAAATAAGTGTTTGTGTAATTCTTGAATAATTAAATTTTATTTTTTTTTAAGAAAACATTAAAAATAACGAAACATTATCTTTTTAACAAAACAATAAATTCATATGCTCAAATCAAATAATCAAACAATAAACTACACACAAAGCACATAAAATACACAATACGCTCATTACAATTCAAACACAAGACTTATTAATAAGAGATACGGATGCCAATTAAGCTATAAGCCATCGAGACTTGAACAATTAAATTCTTAATAGACAAACTTTTATGAATGGAACTAGCAACTAATGTTTTCTCCGTGGTTTTACGCATAGTTGTCCTCTTAAATTGTCCCTATCCCTATATTAACTCGTTAACCATGTAAAGTGTACGACTCATTTGAAAAATATTTTTATTTTTTTCACTATTTAATAAGTGAAAATTGTTATTTACTCTTAAATTTATACACATGTTTAATTTCATGTAAAGTACTCATTATTATTTTAAAATAATTAATATATATTTATTTTGGGAAAGCATATTTTATGGGCATAAAAAATATAAATCATATAAATTTACGTTCTTATACTTATTCAAATTATTATTGTCCAACAGAATATTTAAATACATTATTAAATTTAGATCTCAACCTATAATTAGTTTTCTAATTTTTGAAAATACCAAAATAAAAATAAAAATAAATTCAAAACGCTTCGCATCACGAATTCACGATGCAGCAAATGTGCTGTGTAGAACTAGAACTGGACGGGAGTAGGGCTCGACAGGGCCCCTGCGCTGCCTCTCGGAGTCTGCTCAGAAGCCCCTAAAATGCACGAATATGGACACGCAACCTTGACCTGGATGAAATCCTTGGCCCAGCCCAAGTGGAGAAGAAAAATACATAGAAGAACAAAAAAAAAAAAAAAACCCTCTTTTTTTTGGGGGGTAGAAATGATATGACCTTTTTTTTTTAAAATTAATTGGTGAAATGAGTGTGATGACTTGAAAATACTACCAAAATACACCTAACAGCTTGTCTTGTCACAGCAAATTCGACAACAATATTGTTTTCTGCAACTACAAGTCAGTTGTATTGTCCCCCTCCTCAATACTTTAATGATTTCCTTCTTTTTACCTAAGTTGAAAAGGAGCAGGCTAACATGATTGGACTTTGATTTTTAGGAAAGAAAATATTGAAATTGATCTTCAACAAAGATATGTGAATTTATAAAGTTATTTTATTCTTTTGTTCATGGCCCTCAACCACATTTTAAATATTTTGGAAGCTCTTTGTTAAATAAGCAGGACGAACTTTGATATTCAGTTTTTCCCCCCTCTCCTTTTATTCTAAAACCAAGGCTTTGTTTGGATGTGAATTCCCAATTCACTTTTCAACTCCCAAAACTCAAACAAATAAACACTGCACATTCTCCAATCCCATTACTAAAATACAAAATTTATTTTCCAAAATATCCTTACTATTCACACTCCCAAACTATTTCCCAAACTTTCATACATTGTTTCATCATTATAAATACATATACATACTATCACTCATACGATTTATATGTACATATATATAAATAATTTTAAAATATTCATTTTATCCCACAAACCCAACAAAAAAGTTATTGATGTGACGTCTTGTCCACTCCAAAACATAAACAAACAAACAAACTATTTTCTTTCAATTCTTTCTTTAATTACCATCCAAAATACAAACAACCATCATATTCCCTAACTCCGCCACTTCCCAAAAATCATAGAGTTACCTCTTAAGGTGGTAAAAGTGCTTCCACACTTCTTAAGTTAGAACCTTGTTATTTGTATTCCATGATTTTCTTGCCCACAAATCTAAGTCATCTAGGGTGATTTCCTTGCCTACAAATCTCAATTTTTATTTTTTATTTTATTTTTGAACATCCCAAAACCTTATTAGATTGATCCATTCAACTTAATAGATCTAAAAATGGGCTTATTTGGAGCTTTACGTGTCACGTAGGATAAGTAAAGCACAAACCAAATTATCCTACATTTACTCGACTTTCTTTTTCTAAAAAAATAAAGTCAAAATTCCAACTCTTTCTTCCCAATCACCTTTCTTAAAAAATAATAAATCTCTTTGCTTTCTCTTGTCGCACCAATTAGACTTTTCATTTAAAATAAATTACATTGTGATTAATTTGAGAAAAATTCATAAGACCAATACTTAATCAAAACACAAAGAAGTTTCAAAGTGAAATATAATAAATAAAAATATGTTACTAGTATCCTATCAGTATATTTAACTTGAAGGGCATAGGACACATCAACTAATGAATAATATACGACGAGATGAGAAAAAAAACATAATATTAAAAAATATTTTATGGCTCTTAATTGGTGGTATTTTTATTTTCAATATTTTTAAAATTTAAAAAGTTAGTTAGAGTAAATGAGTTGCAAATAGATTTGTATTTGGATAGTTTGCTGAAAAAGTAATGATTATATATAATTTAATAGGTTGCAGGTGGAGAGATACAATAATAAAAAAAAACAGAAGATATATAAGTTATTGAGAGAAGATGTGCAGGTTGTGTTAGAAAATATGTTTAGAGATAAAATTAAGTTGAAATATTAATAAAAATAATAATAAATTATTGATAATTTATTTTTAAATAGTGAAATCAGCAGAAAATAAAAATAAAACATAACCAAACTGTTAGTTTTGATTTTCTTTTCCTTTTTTCCCTAGTTGGGCTGTGGAGAGTCAATTCGAAATAAAAGTTCCTTTTGGGCCAACGGCTATTATCCAAATTGTCTTAGGCAACGGTCGAGCAATGATGTTCCCCGCCTCAATGTTAGGATTTCTTGGGCCAACTTTAAAAAGCTCCACCAATTGTAGTTGAACCCCTCCAAAAGAATAACACTATCATTATTTCAAATATATTATTTTTTATTTTTATATTAAAATTATTATTATTTTTAAAAAACTCTACTGGCTCAGTAGCTGTAAATCACTATTATTGGAAATAATAATACATACATGCATAAAACTTAAAAGAAAAATTTTGCTCATCTAAAAATGTATACTCAATCAAATTGAATATGTTGAAAAAGATAATGAGAGTTAATTATTTTCTAGGATCTAAATTAAAAAAAATTAAAATAGTTTCCCTCCCTCCAATGCCCCATCTCATTTATTAATTTCTTTTGCTTTTATGGGGATAGAATCCAAACGGTACGCTAGTTTTCATTTTTCTAATTGGAGCCATCATCACCAAACGGTCCATACCCAACACAGCTCAACGTTACTGTCCTCAGTACCGACGTCCTCTTCCAACGTGCTTTTGTTTTTTCTCTCCACACACTACAAACTATATCAAATCTAGTCTCTCCACCTAGAAAGACCAACCTATTCTGAATTTTTAAGGATATATATCTTGTTAGTTTCTTCTTGTCTTTCGGAAATGGCCACTGAAAGTTCCGAAATCCTTGAAACCCACCCGGTTGATAAGGGTCTGGAAAGTGAACCCGCCTCGGGGAGGGCTGAGATTGACACGTCGGCGCCGTTCGAGTCGGTTAAAGAGGCGGCGAACCGGTTCGGTGGAATGGGTTTCTGGAAACCCATTTCTCATAAGCCTTCTGAAAATATTTCTGAGGTTGTCTGAACTCGCATTGTGATTTTTTATTTTTTTTGGTTATTCTTTCTGGGTTTGTGTTTTTGGAGTGTCTGGTTATGTGTTGATGACTTGGGAATACTACTGATATTTTCATGTTCTTTGGAATAATTCTCTTGGGAAGTATCTTTGTGTTTGCTTTTGTTGCAAATTTGTGGTGCATTTCATTTTTGCTTTTTTTTTGCCCTTCACTTTTTAGGCCTTATATTTCATGTTATTATTGCTATTTTAGTTTGGGTAATATCAACACATTTATGGGATCTACTATGCGCCACTAAATCTCTCAAAATAGTTCACTGTAATGAGTGTTTGGAGCTCATAGTTAAGATTTCGACAAGATATGAAGACCCCCTTTCCCCCAGTTTGAGTGAAGGTCTTAAATTGCAATTTTTGACAAAGACATCGTTGCTTTTCCAGGATGAAATTAAAATTGGATTCATGTAATGCTAGCTAATGGATCTTCTCGAGTCCTAGTTTACATCGATGTGATAAAATATTTGAATGAACCTGTTACCTGGCACTAATCTCAAAGCTGCAAAGTTGACCCTCTTTTTGACCTTTTCCATTCTTTACTTTTGAGGACATAAGATTAACTTGCATTACCAACTGCATGCAGTGCGAGGTACCTCTTTTTTTTCTCTTCATCATGTTACTTTATTTGTTCTTGTGGCGAACTATTAATGTATGAACTTGCGATCAAAAAAGTTGAATCAAAGTATATGCAGTTCCTGGCAAATTATCAATATCGCATGATTTAAATGTTGAAAAATATTTCTTATTCAGTATTAACTATGGCCCGTGGGTGGATGCCATTCTTGCTAGTTGCATTAGCTTTCTAGTTGCTTGACATGGATGTGGAAATGAGCATTCAGCTCAAATTTTCATATCTGGAAAGTACATTACAGAATAGAAATCAATTTTTTGGTCCTATGGTTTCTTAATACACTAAAATCTATGTTGATGATTCTTGGATTGCGTTGCTCATGAAATAAAAATTAAGAAGAATGTTGAAATGATATGGAAGACTGAATATCCATCATATCTCCCTGTCCACTTGTTTGATTGCTGCATATTTATTCTGTTCAGTTTGCAGTATTGATAACGTTTTGTTTTGTGCATGGCAGCACGACGCAGAAATTGTTGATGTTGTCAAAGTTGAGGAACAGGCTGCACAATTGGAAAGAGATCTTATCACGAAGGAAAGGGAAACACTCGATGTTTTAAAGGAACTGGAAAGCACCAAAAATATCGTTGAAGAACTGAAGTTAAAGCTGCAGAAAGAAGCATCTGAAATTAATGCTGCCATCAAAGAAAATTCACATGACGACAATGCGAATTTTGTTGCTGAAGTACTACCAGAAGAGGGAAAACGTGAAAGCAGTGAATCTGTTCATCAGAGTGGAATTGGTAAATTGGACATGTGTCCCTCCGGAGCTTCAGGTTTGATCTTACAAGAGCTGAAACAGGCAAAATTGAACTTAACAACGACTACTAATGATCTTGCTGACATTCGAGCTACTGTTGATCTATACAACAAGAAGATTGAGACAGAGAGATTATCTCTTGAGAAGACTCGTCTAAGGTTGTCTTCAAATGCCTCAAAAATTTCATGTCTAGAAGAGGAGCTAAACCAAACAAGACAGAAGCTAGAGCTGGTGAAGGATACTGAAGTCCAAGGTGGTTCTCATGATCCCTTAAATATCACGAGGGAGCTACAGAAGCTAAGTTCAGAGACAGAACAATTTAAGAAAGTTGGCGAAGCTGCAAGATCAGAAGTTCTAAGGGCAATGTCTGAGATTGAACAAACAAAGACTAGGATTAGGACTGCTGAGATCAGGTTGGTTGCTGCCAAAAAAATGAAGGAAGCTGCCAGAGCTTCTGAAGCCGTGGCTCTTGCTGAAATCAAAGCACTTTCTAAGAGTAAAAACAAATCAGCTGCTTCTCATGAGGATGTAACTCTTACTTTTGAGGAATACTCATCCTTAATCTCTAAAGCTCGAGAAGCAGAGCTAGCATGTAAGGATAGAAGTGCGGGTGCAATGGTTCAAGTTGATGAAGCAAATGTATCAAAGACAGAAATCTTGAAAAAGGTTGAAGAAGCAACAGAAGAAGTGAAAATTAGCAAGAAGGCCTTGGAAGAAGCATTGAACAGAGTGGAAGCAGCGAATAGAGGTAAATTGGCTGTTGAAGAGGCTCTCCGGATGTGGAGATCCGAGCATGGTCATAAAAGACGATCTGTTCACAACTCTACTAAATTCAAGAATTCTTCTCATCCATCCCTCCATCAGAAAGAGTCTCGTCTGCTTGATGTAAATGGTCTGAATCTTGTGGATGAAGAGCTAAGACCAGTTCTGAAGCCAACTCTTTCAATTGGGCAGATATTGAGTAGGAAACTGCTTCTAACCGAAGAGTATGAGAATGGAACACAAATGGAGAAAATCATGGGAAAGCGCAAGGTGTCACTTGGCCAAATGCTCGGTAAGCCTAATGCTGATCCACATTATTCTGCTAAGAAATCTGGGAAGGAAAATGATGAACTCCCCACAAAGAGAAAGAAGTTTGGTTTTTCTCGGATCTCACTCCTCGTAACAAAGCAGAGGAAGAAGAAGAAACAAACTGCAACTTCAATGTGTCGCAGCTATTAAACTGAACTTATCATTCCCCAGTAATGTGCCTTTGTCTAACTGGTATTGTGCTTAGTGTGGCCTAGAGATATTAGTTGATTCAGTTAGTGTCTATCTATCTGCTCTTTTATTGTCTTAGATAACTGCGAATCTATGGCCAGTTATTGTTTAATTATTAATCAGTTTGTTTTAGTAGCCAGATTTGTGGGGAACAAATGTATGGTTTGAACTATGTAAGCATGTAAGTCTTGAATGTATGCACTTCTTTATGTTTACCTGTAAAGATATGCATATCTGCCAACCCACTTCACTCCCCAGAATTGGACTACATTTTTTGTCCTAAATCTACTCAATAAAATCTGCTTGCAATATAAGTATATAAGAATTTCAACCTCACATGTATTTTGATGGGACAATAGTACTCGACTCACATTATTTCTAGTAGTTATTATGCCTCAATTCAAATACTGTAAAGAAAACCATTGAAGCAATTAAGATAAAGTTAAATCTGAGATCAAAATACATCCAACAGCTTTTCGACTTTGGAACAAAGCAACAACCAGCTGTGTTCATCACCAGATGGATTTACACTTAAAATTGTTTATAAGGAAATATCTTTATTATTCTAATTGCAATTGCTATTTGCTAAGGTCTGTTGTAATTATTGCTGGAATATTCTTCTTTGCTTCTAATTTATGGTCATCAAAATAATTCATATCTTTTAATCACCAAACAAGCATGGTGATGTGGTAGTTCCTGATTGGTCCATGCCAGGGATTTAACGGAGGTGACGGACACCAGAAGATAACCCTAAAATTTGGACTGATCCTCAATTGCAGCAAGGGCGAATTTGCTTTATTAATATAAAAGCAAGGCCTTGCTTAAAGGAATTATCCCAAAAAAGGGGCCTTATTGAGTTGCTATATCTCTCTAGCTCTTTCTGTCTCTCATACACCTGAAATCGCACCTTTTGTCCTTCCTGGATAAGGTAAGACGAAATATTTCTTGATCTTTTTCTTATCCTGCGACAATTTAATTCTGTTTCTCTTTTAATGTGTTTTTCCCTTTTTTCGTTTGTGAAAATCTGTTTAAAAGTGTGATCTTGGCGTGGAATTGAATGCATACTTATCGGTTAATTGATTAAATAGATTTTTCATTGATAACAGGATTAATTATGTTTTCAATATCAGTTGATTGAACCTTAATTTCGATCATGCCCTCTGATTTTGATTCGGGTGAAGTTGTTTCTGTACGTCAATGCATATAAAGGAAAAGCTTTTGTCTTTTTCCTGCTCACAAAGGAATTGTTAATTTGTTATGGGTCTAATTATTATTATTATTATTATTTAAGACGAGCAATTATTAGATATATTACTTTGCTCATGGGTTAGTGCGCTGATCATATGAAGGGCAACTGATAGGATATATGTTTTTAGGTCAGTTCATATATACTAGCATGAAATTGACGGTTAACCTGAGGAGGATGCTTGGGGATAAATCTTCTATGTTGACTTGTAATATTTTAGGTTGAGTTTGAGCTTGTAGCTATTACCGGCGGGTTTTAGATATGCAATGGATGGGGTTCAATAATTATGCAATGGATTGACAATTTTGATATGCAATGGATGGGGTTCAATAATTAACATTGGCTTAATGAATTTTGAAATGATTCAACCCAAAAAGATTAGTTGCTAAAGCAATGGTGGTCCTATTACTCTCCTGTTCATTTTAGGCTTGAAAGGGTCCTTAACTATAGCTATCTGCAATCACCTTAAGTTGATCCAATAAGCATGAGATTGAGCAAAGCAACTGAAGCTAATTTTCATAATTTGTTTAAAAGCTTGGGATTTGAGTTCCTAAAAGGTTCTATCTAAATGTTTAAAACATTTTGTGGTTTGTGCATAAAAAATTGATTTGAGTGAATGACTCACATTAAGCTCATGGTTTCCATCATGCTGAAGCAAAGTTCACACAAATGGTCTCCTTAAGAAGCTTCACATCATCCCATTAAAAATTGGCATCTTGTAATCTCTTTATTTATTTAATGCCCCCTTATGTTATTTTTGCTTTGTGTTTTTCATCTGTTCTTTGTGCTGATATATTGCACTGCAGGTAATATATGCTTTTCTTTATTTCCATGTATCTTTTCATAGTTTTGAATGTCATTTCTGCAGTATGGATACAAGGGTGCTCCTAGTTCTGGTCATAGTCAGCAGCTGCTGGTGCTGTAATGCTAGAGACCTGACAGGTAATCATGTGACTGGGCAAAAGTGAAATTGTTTGAGATGGTTATATCCAATATTCCCTTTTTAAGTTCAAGTGCTGCTAAAATTTTGTTGAGTATTTTGGACATGACTTCATTTATGAAAGTAGATTACTCTGAAAAAGTTTGAAACAGCCATATTTTTGTGGTCTCTCTGATTTGACCAGAAATCAATCCAATAGCTCATACATGTAAGAATAATTGACTATGAACTCATAATTTTCCACATACGACCTAAAAATCTTAAAACTCTTCAATTGCATCTGATCGGTATTACCCAAAGGGGCATAATCTGCATGTCTCCTCTACTTTCCTTGAATTCCCAGGGAAGATATGGCTGAACCTTTTGAGACACATAAAAACTAAAAAGCATACTCCACTATGCAGAGAAGTTGTCATAGAAGAGTTAAAAGCATATAGTTGTTGTTCTCTCTCTGTTGGATAAGTACGACATAGCTTCCATTCAAGTCTTTCATGTTTGCATTGCTTAGCATAGACTTAGCTTACGGTTCAATGCCTTTGAATCTCCTTGTAGTAACCCAACATTAGCAGGGTTACCTTTGGAAAGTTAATGGCTTTGCAGACTTCTTTTCTGAATTCAGTCCCCTTACTTCAGTTATTGCCACTCTTCTTCTGTGGAATAAATTTGGTCTTGCTCAACTATAAAGCTTATTTTATAATCTGCTTGTTTCTTTCTGAATCTGCAAGGTCTTTTCATAACTTTTTAATAATGAAATATACTGAAATACTAATGCCTGCCTTCTGGTAGCAGTCCTGCAGTCGTATGACAAGCTGTCGGAGGGAGAAGCTCAACACGTCGAAACAGATAGCAAGAATGAATTGTGTACACTGTGTGAAGAATTTGCTACTGAGGCTCTTGGTTACCTCTCAGAGAACAAAACCCAAACAGAGATCATTGAAATCCTTCACAAATCCTGCTCTAAAATACCTTCATTCAAGCAGCAGGTATTTATTTGAACTTGTGCTGACCATGGCCATCTGCTGAAACAGAAAGTTGTCATCCAAATCATTCAATGGTTTCAATCCCGCTAGATGACTTATCTAAATACAATGCTAGCCGCGTGGAATAAGCCACCATTAGCTTTATGTCCCATAGCTGTTTGGAACCTCAAATGAATTGGGCTTTTGAAAGACATAATTTTTGGAACTGTTATTTAGTCAACCTCTCTGCAAGTTAGGAAATGAGGAAGGCATTGTACAGAGAAAGCTACTTAAGAAAAGATCTAGAACTTCTTCTTCTTCTTCTTTTTTGTCCTTTTCTTTTTTTTTTTGGGAATTTAAATTGACAGTTTCAGCAAGAGCTAATCTTTAGAACAAGATATTTTATTTGATTACTTGTATTCTTTCTGTTGGATCATTCCTGACACTATCTTTGAAAATCTTATCCTTTCAGTGCATTGTTTTGGTGGATTATTATGCCCCTCTATTTTTCTTAGAGGTTTCCTCAATTCGAGCTGAAGATTTCTGCCGAAAGGTTGCCCTTTGCCAAGATATTTCCATTTCTCAACGCCTGTCTCAGGATAAATGTGACATATGCCATAATGTTGTAACAGAGGCTTTACTAAAGCTGAAAGATCCTGACACTGAGGTAACTTTGGCGATTTGGGTCTACAGTTAATTAGCATATGGAGTAAACATCAATTATTATTTTATGAATCATTGATGCTTGCATATCTGCAATTTGAAATCACAGTGCTGATGCAAATTTGGTTCCCAATCTTGAGTCACGTACTAGCATAGTGATCATATTCTCTTGAAAATGAATAAACAACTCCAGTTCATGGTTTGGTTGGTTACATTATTTTGGTTTTTTAACAGTTTCAACTATTATCATAGAATTGATGCCCGCCAATCATGACAACTGCCAATGACCAATGTCATTATGATAGCACATATGCCTAGTTGGACTTTTTCAGGCCACAAATCTGTTACATGTTTCTCATTAAAGAAGTTCAAAAGACACTCTATAGAAGAACTGAGTACCTGTACGTTCAGTATTTTCTCCATATTAATGATATGCAGGCGTATGCAGACCATATTCATCCCTATCCCACTATAACACATGGATGGAATTCCTACAAGTTCATGCTGCATCCAATTTCTGCTGTTATATGATATTAAGCAAGGATATTGTTTCATGCATGCGTGTATTGTGAAAATCTCACCAGAAATATTGATACAAGACCTCCTGACCGTAGATCTAATAAATCATTTTCTGTGCGTGACACTGTTAAACCTTGCTTAGCTTAACTTGTTTGTTATTTCATTCCTTAAAACATATATATGAATTTTATTTTCTGTTCTTTGTTTCAGTTGGAAATAGTTCAGCTGCTCCTGAAGGCATGTAACTCAATTGGAAAAACTGTCAAAAAGGTAACAGCAATTTCATGGTACACTTGGGTTTTGTTATATTTTTATACATCATCTAGGTATCAATCACCAAAAGGGAAATTCAGACTGTGTAAGAGTACCATAGATGACGATAGTCATTCATCTTGCTTACATTCTGCTCAAGGAAGCTGTCTAATAATGACCCAGGCCCTACCAGCCTGTGCTTGGGTCAGAGAAATTGACATTGGACTGACTTTACCCGAACAACTGTGTCTAGTTCCGCACTTTTCAATATGTTGTTTTTTAATTTCTTGCTCAGGCAAATTAATATTTGATAATAGAAAACTGTTTTTCTGAAAGAATGGAATCTTGGAGTTTAGGCATCTACACTTGCGCTCTGCATGAATTTTCTTTGACTTGGTATCTTTTGACATGAAATTTACTGTGTTTTCTTTAGATGTCCACCCCCGAAAATATGTAGGTTTATCCATTTCGAAGTCCAGTTGTTTTGGAAACATTTCAAGGAGCATTACTTCAGCAATTTTGGAATTGTTTTCCTAGTAGATTAACTCAGTTGCAACTACAATTGGAAGCAAAATGTAGCTACTTTGGACATATGGTTGGATGATGAATATTCTCAATGTTATCAAAATATGCACAAGTTCTATCTTCATTTAACAAAATGGCCACGGTTGTCTTGTTTTCTGGTTGATGGAATGAGATGTTCTAACCTTGAAATTTAAGTTGCTGCAATGAAATGTTCTAACCTTGAAATTTATTGAGGTTCCTAATTTAGTACTTCCCATAGTCATCAATACTATCAGCGGTAGCTTTACTCGGCAGATATTAGTTACTCTCTTTCATTGCTTCTACTGTCATCATGCAAACCTAATCATTCTACATAATGTTCATTGATTTGTTTGTGTACTCTTTTTGCAGTGTAAGAGACTAGTTTTTGAGTACACCCCTATTATTCTTGTCAATGCTGAGCAGTTCCTCGAAACAAACGACCTTTGCACCATATTGCATGCTTGTGCTTCACCCGCAGCTGGTATTAATGAAGTATTGGTAGGGACAGAGACATCCATGCACGCTGCATCTTAAGGGAAGTGATCTATGCCAGTTTATTCGTGTGTTAATTTAATGCCGTAAGAATGTTGCATCATAACATTCCACCGTGTGCATATTAAAACTTTGCTGCCTTGTAAAAATCATACTCTTATTGCAATGCATGTTTCGTGACGAACTATCTTCTCATCTCCATACTGTACTCTAGTGAAGAATATATATGTCGATATATGCTGGTGAAAGCACTTGTACAGGAAGTATGAGACCAGAACAAGCCCACCTCCCCCCCACCCACCAACACACACGCACACGCTCATTGACACACAATCACCTGGACTTTAGTCTTTCAGTGTCGGCCCCGCAAGGTGGTCTTGCTGTTGGTGTCCTTAGAATAAATAGAGAGCGGGTGTTATGTGTTCTTGGCGTTTCTTCTGAATGATTTTATCAGCATGTGGTGTGCAGAACATGCAGTCTGCAATTGGGGCCAAGTGGCTAAGTGGTGGCAATATGTACTACTGGAAACCCAATCAATATGCCACATATATGAACGTAATCAGTGACCCAAAACAACTTGAGAGTCACTGTCAACAAAATATATTAGTGTTTCAAGTCAGAATCCTATGGACTTATCACCTTCCAGAAATTATTTTAAATACATGTCGCTGGAATCAGTTGTCCATGGCCTCAAAATTATCCTCACACCTCCACATGGTTTTAATTAACTATTCTTTCTTCATTGTATTTTCTTCGTTGTTGTCAATGAAAAGCACGCCGTCGATGAAATGATATATAGCTCGACAATAATTTAAACTAATACTAACGTACTGTCTCATTCCAAATGCCAGATACAAGACGGAAACCAAGAAGACTCGATTGTTAATAAACACCAATTGTTCCTATCTAGTTTCTCTAGCATATATCACAGGGAAAATATAGAACAAAATTAGCGGGCACTTCGATTCCATTTTCAAATCATAGATTTATCACTAGAAAAGGTAAAATTTTGTCGATAGCGATGCATATGTTGTGGCATGTAATATAGTAAAAATGCATCATCATAAAGCTAGAACTTATCCTGTGAGCGTAAGAGGTAAGAATGATGACGAAGAAACCGCTTGCAAATGCTGTACGAGAATTCATATGCAGAAACAATTCGAAAAATGTGCGACACACTTTCATCTTCCAAATCTACAAAATATTACAATTTATTTCTTAGAAAAGAAGAAACATTATTATTATTGATTCTTTTTCGTCTATAGCAGAAGATTAGAAGAAAGAAAAGCAAAGAATCGAGAGAAATGTAAAACTCTCAGCACCAAAAATAGACCAAGAAAGCAATCAACTTTTTTTTTTTTAAAAAAAAAGGGAAAAACAAATGAAGAAATAGATGATGCGTGTATGGTGAGGACAGTAGGTTGACACTATTCGTGGTGGAGCAGTTTGCCCCCACATAACATAAGATAGAAACCTGACCCCTCACCTCACCTTCTCTTTCGACACTGGTCGTCTTCTTATTCGTACATGTGGGGCCATTTGTCTTTGTATTTGTTTGTTAAGAATGACAACCAAAAAAAAAAAAAATGAAACAAGAAAAAAAGAAAATACAGTGAACCTTTGATATAGTGACATTAGGAATAAACGGGGAATATTATTTTCTAATAGTCATTAATCCAAGGGTTGTATTTTTCGAGTCTACAAGAAAGTTTCCTCGAAGCGGCTCCAGAAAGCGAAGACCAAAACGACCAAAGTGGGCGGTAGGCCGACGTTGAATTGAGAATTACCCACGTTTCTATTTAGATATGTTTCGCATGCATTACAGCCCCCCACCACTTAATCCGACGATGAATTTGGACAATTCGATTAAGTTCTGACCTTTTCAACTCACTACAATATTAGCTCCGTTTCTGTGAAATAACAAAATTTCCTTGTCAAATTCAAAAGAAGAAGCCATTTTTCCTATCATTCAAATGTAGAGTTACTTATTATAAATTTCTATATCTTAATAGTAATGAAGAAATTTTAAGTGTTGTCAATTGGTTTTATTTTTATTTTCTTTTCTAATTTCCAGCACTTTTAAAATTTAAAAAAAAATAGTTATAATAGGTTCAAAAATAAAGATAAAATTGTCTCTGGATATTTTACTAAGAAGGGAATAAAAATTAAAATAATACATAATTTCTTGAAACATATATGATTTTCAAATGACAGTGATTGTATTAGTTCAAATTAAATTTGAATTTAATTAGTATAATAATGAAATAATAACGAAAGAAATTTATGTGGTGCCCTAGTGACAATAATTCTTGGAATTCTATCAATATTTCTTATCAAAGTAAAAAAGTAAAAATAAAAATTGGTACCAAATATTCCTAGCAAAGAATAATAAATACTAAAAATCATACATACATATATACATACATATATATATCAATATATATGAGAACAAGAAGTTTACCTGGCGAAAGTGGCTTCCTCAGTTGAAACTTGGAATGCTTTATTATAAGTAATTATGATAATAATTTGGTGGAGCTGATGATTAATGCTTCTGCATTAAGGTTTGTCGTTTCTGTTCAGGCATGTCACCTTGCTTATTCCCTCAAGAAAACCAAAATTAACAAATATGTAAACTATTGATTTAATATAATGATTAATAAACTAAGGGACCATGTTCAATAATTATTTAATCAGGTGGCCACAATAGTTCCTTGTACGAGTCCGACACTGTCGAGTGTCGACTGATGACTTTCCTGTAATGCCATCACCAACAAGAAGCATCTTAATATATTAAGTATTATTTTCTAATAAGAAAATAATGATTAGCTGTGGACGCGGAGTTTGTATAAAATGAGGGGCTTCTGATGGCCTCCGTGTTTGTCTTTCAAAAACACACACTTCAGAAATTTGATTTGCTGTATATACCAACTCTCGGTAGGGTGATTTTTTTCTTGAAAAAGGTATCAATAGAATTGCAGATCCATTCTTTTTTGTTTGTTATTTATTTATGTGTTTATTTCTTATGTTATTTACGTGCATTCGCAATCGCATATGGTGTTTGCTTTGGGGATTTTCCTTCTTTTATGTGTTTATATGTTTTTCTTCTTCTTCTTCTTCTTCCTCCTCCTTTTTTTCTTGTTTCTTCATTTTTTTAATCTGGGTTCTGTATCTTTTCTCTGATGTAATTACTGATGCCAAAAAAAAAGAAGAAAGATTGCTTTTTGATGTGAAAAAAAGAAAGCCCTGAGAAATCCCGATGATTTCAACTTAAGTTGCTGCAGGCGTTCAAAGCTGTGTTTGGTTTTATTTTTCCTTTCCATTTATGGTTGAAACTGTTTGAAGGATTTGCGCGTTTTAGTATAACCATTAACCAGCAATCAGACTCAAAATTCAAGGTCAAAATTTCCCCCTTTTTTGACTTTAATTAGGTGCTCTTTTCTTGATATACATTAAAAGGTGCTTCTTGTTTCTCTCCTTTATTATTTAAATTACTTATCACGTTTCTTGTCCATAGTTTGTGAATTTTCTTTGAGTATCTTACATGGGCATGAAGAATAGTAGCTATTATGGCTGCTTACTGGAATATTGTAGATTCAGAAACATGCTTTTCATGTTCTTTTTTCAATATCTGGCTTCAATACTGAGTTTGTACCTTGTAGAATCTGTAATTTTTCTACATATTCAGTTTCTTATATTCTGGTGTTAAATTTTCGGATTTCTTTCAGGGTTAACATCTCATCCATTTGGAATTGCATCAGACGCTTTTCTGTTGTTGTACCTAAGGTTTGACAGGTTGAACTTCCCCATCTTCTTCAGTATTCTTTTGTTCAAAACAAAAGCCAGGGAATGCTGAAAGATGTGCTTACGGGCTAGACAGTCTTTCTCCAGTTCTGATGAGGTGGAAGCTCCATATGAGCTGACCTCCTTTATCCTTGATGAGATTGGACAAATAACTTTTAGCGCTATCTACACCTGCTGCCAAAGGCCAGCGTTGGCTAAATATTTCAGAGGTCAGATTGTTTCGTATCATGACCTTTGTGAAGATGGTTGAGTTATTGCATTCTTGAAGATCAATTTCTCCACTGCAAATACCTTATAATTGAGTTAGCTGTTAAACTAGCAATCGAGTGTGATTAGATTCATAGATGAGGATGGAAAGTAAAGGAAGTATCTTGATGCAAAAGTATGAGTTGGGGAAATTGCTTGGACAAGGTACCTTTGCCAAGGTCTACCGTGCAAGGGATATCAAGAGTGGGATGAGTGTAGCCATTAAGACAATCGACAAAGAGAAGATCTTGAAGGTTGGGATGATTGATCAAATCAAACGAGAAATTTCTGTGATGAGACTCGTTGGGCACCCCAACATTGTGCAGCTTTATGAGGTTATGGCCAGCAAAGCCAAGATATATTTTGTGATGGAATATGTAAGAGGAGGTGAGCTCTTTAACAAGGTGGCCAAAGGAAAACTGAAAGAAGATGCTGCAAGGAAATATTTTCAGCAGCTGATTAGTGCTGTTGATTTCTGTCATAGCAGGGGTGTTTATCACCGGGATCTTAAGCCCGAGAACTTACTGTTGGATGAAAATGGAAACCTGAAAATTTCGGACTTTGGATTGAGTGCCCTTGTGGAGTCGAAGCGACAGGATGGGTTACTTCACACGACCTGTGGAACACCTGCCTATGTTGCCCCAGAAGTTATCAACAGGAGAGGATATGATGGGGCCAAAGCTGATATCTGGTCTTGTGGGGTGATCTTATTTGTTTTGTTAGCTGGATATCTCCCATTCCATGATGCAAATTTAATGGAGATGTACAGAAAAATAGGCAAGGCCGAGTTCAAATATCCTAACTGGATGCCTCCTGATGCTCGTAAACTCATCTCTAAAATATTGGATCCCAATCCAAACACCAGGATCTCCATGTCAAAGATCATGGAAAATTCTTGGTTCCGTAAGGGCTTCCGATCCAAAGCAACAAGGGACACCACTGATCCTATGAATGGATGCACAAATGTAAGGGAAACAATTGTTGATGCTGATGCAACCATCAATTTCAACGAGAATACCAATGTTATTGCAGACACAAAGGTAGAATCAGCAAAGCCTGCAAATATGAATGCCTTTGATATAATCTCCCTTTCAGCTGGCTTTGACTTGTCAGGCTTGTTTGAGGACAATGATCGAAAAAAAGAATTCAAGTTTACATCCAACCAACCTGCCAAGACCATCGTGTCAAAGTTAGAAGAATTAGCCAAGCGTCTGAAGTTGAAGGTGATGAAGAAGAATGGAGGATTTCTAAAATTGGAAGGATCAAAAGAAGGTAGGAAAGGGGTGTTGTCTATTGATGCAGAAATTTTTGAGGTGACCCCAACTTTTCATTTAGTTGAGATGAAAAAGTCCAATGGAGACACACTGGAATATCAAAAGCTGATGAAGCGTGACATAAGGCCATCTCTCAAAGAGATTGTTTGGACATGGCAAGGCGAAGAGCCTCAACCGCAGCAGCAATTGGAGGAGAACAAAAACTTTCAGCCATCTCAAGTTCCTCAGTCAGATGTTCAATTTCCTTGAAATTCATTGCTGAAAATCCAATCCTGGATTTCTTATGATTGTAACTATCCGATCATATAGATGTAGTTGCTTTGGGCAAGTGTTGTCTCTTTGATGTTTAGGCATTTGGATATGAAGACAAATTTTCAGGTTATGTTATCAATACTTGTTTGTTTTTCTATTTCTAGACTTGCCAAGTCGGTTTCCATTCTTTTCGTGTTTTGGAAAAATCAATGCTAATTCTCCATTTTCTGTGCTATCTACTTAATCGTCAAAAAATTACCACTTGTCCCATGACTTAAATCTTGTTAAATTTTAAGTCGTGAATCCATTGGCCCCTTAACAAAATCTTGTCGAAGTCGAAATGATCGACAAGTTTTGACAAAAACTGAATTGCAATTTGTGCTTGTGAATATCCATGGTTTTGTGCTTTGACTTTTACATTTGACTAGTGATTTTTATTGCATTACAGCATTAGAGTCGGGGTCAACTTTTCCTCGCAGGACGGCAATACTATCATCCCCTGTAGAAGAAGACAATCCAATCCGTCCCCAAAATGAATGAGGTCAAGTTGCCCGGCCTCTCATACCTTACCGTATGACTTCGGGACGGCAGATTTGTTGCTTAGGTTTTACTGTCAGTTGTATTAATTTTACAATATACAGAGAGGAAGCTTGCACTTCCTGCAATTGACAAAAACAAACCCCACAACAAGAGTTGAATTAAATTGAGCTAAGCGGTAACTTGGTCCCAGTTTCCGCAGTTTTAACTCTATAATAACTTTACTTGCTCCAAGAGACAGTTATTACATGCTCCAAGAGACCTGGCGCAGAGATTTAACCAACAGGAAAAATTATCCCACCACTAAATATCCCAAATTGGCTGAGAGAGATATCATTCATTAGAACCTTATATATGTCAATTTACCAGTGGCATGAATCAGAAATCTATTCAAACTGCCATAATAGCATTCATCCTTCAGTGGGTTAGGCAAATCCCCTGTTCTCCCAGGCAGAATGGAAACAAAAGAATTGAGGCGCGATAACATCAATTATACCAGAGAGACAACGGGGCATGCATGCATATTCTATCATATGCTTAAGTAAATCTCACTTATACAGAAAAGAAGAAAGAGACAATGTGGTCCCAGTGTTCTATGCTCTCCACCAAAAGAGGCTATTTTCCTCTTCACAACAGGAGGAGGTGTATTCTCATGTTCCTCACACTCTTCTCACATTTTCCTTCTCTGTCTTCTCTTTTCTTTTTCTATCTAATCATATGACCAAACAGATTCTACATCTAGGGGGGAGTACAGGCCTCCAATGTGAGGCCTACTCATTGGAGAGTTTCCAACACCATCTCGTGGACCACCCTGCACAGTCCAGTCTTTTCTGCAGCCAAAAATCAACACATCAAATTGCTGCCAGCAAGGAACACCCAACAAAAGCAACCAAAATACCAGAGGGAAAACAATATAATGGCACATGACAATACCAAACAATATACGATGACACTCAAGTAAACATTCTGCCTTGGATGTCATCTTTCACAGAAGGGAAGTGCCACTGGGAATGCTGATGATGGAGATGGGATGCTATGGAAATTCCAATGTGTAACTGTTTGGGTTGGAGATTTGATGCATCAGTGATAAGGTTTGGTCTATTGGAGCAGATTTTCTAAAAGTGGGTCTATGGTAAATAGTAACAAATGCATTCCAAAGGAAAAGGCAGAATCACTGTCTGTACCAGCTAGTTGGAGCACTTGAGTTATACAAGGCACATTAGCCATACAGATGTCTTACATCTAGTTGGGCCGGTGTTCAAGAATAAGGCTACCACCCCCTATAAGATAAACAATCAGTCAATTAAAACTCATGTACACAAACCTATATTCAAATTTTCCATAAAAAACTTGTTTCTTTTCACATTAGCCCATAGCATGATGCAAAGGTAATTTTATTATTCAATCCCACCACTATACTAAAAACTTAAAATTATCAAAGCACCAGCTAAGAAGTATCAATTTACTTGCATTCATACTCCAGCTTCCATGAAGACTCTGGCCTACAAATCACATTATTTACCTGTTACTTTATGTTATTTCATTCCTAATTTCTTTTCTTAATTTCTTTTCTATTCTTAGACATTATGCTAATTGAAAAAAGAAAATGGAAGTGCCAAAACTCACCATGTGCAGTAACATACAAAATTCTCAGACTGAAATCGACTTTCCTTCTGCATTTGGTGTGCCAAATATATATCCAATAATCATTAAAGAATAATTAAAGAAGTTGCTGTTCTTAATTAAAATTTGGGTCATAATTCCTCAAAACACATGTATCTTGTAAAAGACAAGTAGTGAGGAATAAAAAAACTAAACAAAAGACCTGCACGGTCAAAGACTTTTCCCTGGAAACCCAAGTCAGATGGTACAAGAAGAGATCGATCAGGTCGGACGGGGAAAAGAAGTGACCTAAGAGCATTTATCTAGATATTTTCATTGTTTGAGAAAGTAAAACAAGATATAGCATTGGAATTATTGTGAAAATCACGTTTGTTAAAGAATATTCGAGAATCACATAAATTAGGTGAATTTCCCGAATTTGAGAAAACATTAGGATAGCTCATAAATTGGTATCAGAAAAAACAGGACACAACAACAAATCATGCTTTATAAGTTGTCCTAAGACCTAAATCCTGGCAGTTAAGTTGCATAACAACTTTTTCAAGAAGAAATCAAATCAAGATGCATTTTGGAGGTTAGTCATATTTAGTGGGTGTAAAACCAATTTCTCAAATATACTGGATGTACATATTCTAACTGATCAAAATATCTCTCCATGAGAAACCATATAGAAGTGTTTACAAAATGGAGATATGTATAAACAAGGGTTTCATGCGAATGTCCAAGGAAATATATGTATAAACCTGATTAAATTCATCAGTATAGAGTTGTTCCAGATAAACAATTCAACTACCAATATTTAAAAAGCAGAAGTTTACATTATTCCAACAACTTCAGGAAACAACTTTAAGTTATGTTCCAACTTAAATATTTGAATGGGCACATCGAAGTCCACAATGACTATCAACATTAACATATATCTATCTATTTAAATACAAAACAACATGTATACCAATGATATATAAATATGTACATAAATAGAGACATGACAATAACATTTGACATCATGGTTCATAAAATACATAAACATCTTCAGATATGAGTATTTCAGTAAGTAGTAACTTGTGATAATCAATAAACATTTTCCTAGCAAAAGAAACCAAGAGAGATAAGTATAAAATAGAGTTCAGGATGTCAAGCTTACTTAGCCCAAGAATTAGCAGTAGAAAGATCAAATTGATGGTTAGCAGCAGACAGCTCAAATTGATGGTTAGCAGCAGAACCACTGGAATTTCCGTAAATAAGGCCATTCCGGAGAGCTTCATCAGGATTCAGCAGATTTTGATTTTCAGGACTTGAAGTTGGCCCAAATAAATTTTTTGGCAACCTAGGACCATCAACTGTAGCAGGAACGTAAGCATTAAATGTTCCACCATTCTGAGAATTTCCAAATAAAACATTCTGTGAAGGATGAGAGCCAGAAATGGCCAGTTCATCTTTCTTGAATAGGGAAGCCATTGTTTTATGAGGTACCGGATGAATATTATCTTGCTTGTTTGGCAAGTTCATCTCTGGATGCAAAAGCCAGCTGCCAGGCCCAACAACTAAACCAAGACCATCCTGACCAAGAGGAGAGCTATTCCACATCTGCCATGTTCCGTTGTCATTTACGCTGTTGAAATTATCCTGAGCCTTTGGAGTACTGGGGAAAAGAAAAGAACCGGCATGCCTTTCCTCTGAAACACGTGATCGCGACAATGGAGACTCAATTGGTGATGGTTTGGTAACTTCAGAAGGTGCAACTTTAGTCTTCACAGTACATGGTTTTCCCAATCCTGTATCAGCCACAAAACCCCTGTCCAGCTGAAAGTTATCAAGTGATTCAGAAACAGGCCCAAGTAAGGATATCGGATCTGGAACATAACAAGGGTCTTCAAAAATCTCTGACTCCTCCGGTAAAAATTGATGTGATGAATCTCCCATTCCAGGAAGCATGGATTCAGAGGATAACGGAAGAACTGTTGTGCGACTACTTGATCCAAAAGGAAATGAAGGCAAACTAAATGGAGATGGCAGTCCAAAATTGATAGGGTTGTCAAATGATTGTGCTGAGTTAGGAATACCAGAAAAGGGAGCGCTCTGAACTTCTGCTTTATACTCCCCTGTCGATGTGCCTATGACATTCGAATTAGAGGGTGGAGAAATAGCAGATGAACGAGTGAATAATTGTTGCCATGATTTTTTAGGGGCTGCTGATGGTTGAGGTTCAATGAGCACCTGCATCAAAATCAATGGCATAAATCTGTGCATCATTCAGATGGAACGGCATAAGAAACACCGTGATTAGACACTATTAATGACTGCATAACTTCCTTCCCACTCCCCAAACCAAAAATGAAAAAGAAGAAAAAAATAGGAAGAAAAATTATTTAAAACCTGAAACAACTTACAGAGCGATTAGCACTCTTATCATCTCCATTTACAGTTGATCTCCCAGATACCCGGTCTGGTTGCACTATCTCTTTCTTATATGTAGAAGTTTGGGCATTCTCTACCAATCCGCTAGGTTTGTGTTCTCTAGAAACAGTAGCCGTATTAGTACTCTTACCAAAAAAACCACCTCCAGTAAATGCCCTGGAAGAAGATAAAATCGTGCCCCTCATGCGATCCAAGTATCTTGTTCCAGCATTGCCTCGGTTATGATTGCTTGCAGCAGCAACCTTAAACCCCGGCCCCAGTTCTGTGACATGAGCCTTCATGCTTTCAGATGTAGTTCTGTGCTGCTCCAGTCTATCAATTTCACTCTTCTTGTTACGGTCGCCTTCCTTGCCTGCTCTCTTTTCCAACTCCTCAGCATTGGAGTTGCTTTTACTTGATCCCCTATCTTTTTCCTTCTTTCTTTCCTGACGCTTCCTTTCAGATTCCTTTTTACCATCTCTTTCCTTTGCACGAGGGGAACATTTTCCACGTTCTTTTTCAGCCTCCATCTTCTCATCTCGTAATCTCCTTCGTTCTTCCACCAACCTTGCAACCTCTTCTCTCTGCTTTCTTTCCTCCTCCTCCAGTAGCTCCTTCTCTAATCTAGCCTGCCTCTTCTCCTCAGCTTTTCTGCGAGCTTTCTCTCCTCTACTCTCCTGACCATTCCCAGCATTGTCGCCTCGATTATCCAACATTCCTCTGCCTTCTGCATCAGCTGAAGCATCATCTCTAGAAGAACTAACCCTAAAAATCTTTCTCAAAAGCCACATGACACACAAGAAAAATGCTGTCAATGCTTTGCAAGCAAAAATAAAAACACGAGAATAAGACTTTTCTGCCAGACAATGGTCATCATCCCCACCAAATAAGCCACTACCATTTTTCTTCCAATAACTTGATTTCCCTGCAAAAGACCCACCAGGGCCACCACCCCAATTCCCATTATCCAGCCAGTCCTGCCCACACATCCACCCATTATCTGACCAAGCCTTCCCGTTCAATATCTTTCCACCTTTCCCCACCAGATCTTTCAATATCCCGGAATTTCCTATTCCTGGAGGCACAGGCAAATCCAGAACTGGCCTCTTAGAAATATGGCCACAGTATGAGCACATAAACTTGCCCCCACCAGGATTCTGATCCCGATATGCAGTCAAACAATTCCTACACCTCCGGGTGGCAGTCTTCCTCAATTTTTGCATTTCAACAGCCTCAAACCTCTTCCTCTCCCTAAGCCTAGCATTCCTCCTGACTCGCCATGCTGACAACTGAGGCATCAGAACCTCGTACCAAAACAGGGTTACCAACAGCACTAATACACAAGCAAGCCTTGGTGACGTGATTTCAAACCGGAATGCGGGCGGCAACAGCTGCGACAAAGCCCATAGACCAATCAGTGGAATTACTAACCATGGCAACATGGTAGCGATCCTCCGTGACCACTTCTGAATCACACAAAGTATACACATTATCCTCCTTATCCCACACCTCTCTTCCCCAGTCTTGAACACAAAAATGAATATCAATCAATCCCAACTTCCCCAGACGAATTAATCAAAGAATCTTCCCACTTCCTTAATCAAGAATATAAACCCTAGCCTCAAAGCTTCTTTTGTCGGAAATCCTTCAAATGCAATACCAATTCTTGCAAGTCCTCCAAACCCTAAAGGAGCGATTTAGGTGGAACCACCTAATTACCAGAACAAATGGATAAATTAATAATGAGACTTTCCCGAACACAATAAATCATTTATTAGGGTTTCAGAGCCATGTTCTTTGAAGCTCCGTAACCCAGATAGTACAAAACAAATAACAATCAATTATTGAAAATAAGAAGAACAGAAAACTATAATGAAAAATGAACTCGGGTGCGTACGAATATCCGGCAATCAGAGAGAGTCGGCGGCGAAGTTCCCAGGCGATGATTTGTTGATTTTTATGAGAGAGAAAATTATTATACAAGAAAATAGAGATAAGAGAAAAACATCTGGAGAAGGAAGGAACTACACAAACCAATAGCGCGTCATATAGGCATGGTTCAGACCGGAAGGTTTGATGATGGACCGGATTGAAGAATTGAACCGGTTGAAGGAAATGATTGCGTGCGGCCGAGTGTTTGGTGAAGAATTCAAGGCCATCCCAATTGGCTATTGAATGAGCCACTTACCAATTAAAACCTTTATTAAATAACTGAAGTTCATTTTTGTACTGCTGTTTTAGCTTTTCCATATATGAGAAATTTTTTATTAATATAATATGGGAATAAATGAAGAACTGTTGTTCTTGTGATATTAAGAATTTTTGAGTTTGTTTGTTTACAAATTGTTAAAATATTTTTTATAAATAAATATAATATATTATATTCCATAATTTTACTATCCAACACACCCAAAAAAAACCAAAATACCTTTGTAATTCGTTTCTTATATATTCCCCAATATCTAGTCATTTCATTTTTTATCAACTCCACCCAATCTATATATTCACATACATAAATAATTTTAAAATATCAATTTTACCATAAAACCTAATAAAAAAAGTTATGAATGTGATATTTTGTCCCTTCCTATAACACAAATAAACAAACAATTTTTTTCAAATTCATTCTCTACTTGCAATTCAAAACGCAAACAAACAATCACCACATTCTCCTCCAATCTCACTTCCCAAAAATTATTTTGTCAAAATATTTTAACAAAATGCTTCAATTCATAAACAAACAAGCCTTCTCTTTTTTGGATATTTAATTTTTTGTTGCCAAGAAATTCCACAGTCAATATCAAATAATCACAGCACTATGAATATAGCTCCCCATGCATGTTCATTTTTGTGGAGACGCATTCATGAAACAAAAAAAGGAAAGATCGAAGTGCTTATTAATGATATAGAACATGTGCCCATGTCATTTGGATAACACTAACTTGGCAAGGATGGAAAGTATAGAGCATTTGGCATTAATTTCAGAGAAGTTAAGCCTTTTGAGAACTACAAATAATTGAAATAAATGGTATTGCATATGGGAACAAAATTTATACACTTTTCGTGGTATTACTATAATTTATTGTATGTTTAAGTTAAGGCTATATAGATTGAAAAATTAAAGATAATTATTATTTTCTCAAAAAGTGTCATAATTATGGAAAGTGAATCGATTAAATTAAGATTATCGACACTTTATTTTGAAAATATTAAATCATATGCATGCATATGCCAGCAGTAGATATCAAAATTTTCTACAATGAATCAAACTTATTGTACTTTCGTATGAAGAAGACGTTTCGAATTGAGAATAATCAATCAAAGATATAAGCGTATATGGTTTTGTATACCTTTTCCTTGAGCTGCTTAACTTATTTTACCCATAACTTAGTTCATAACGACCATCCCAAAAAAGTTAAATTCATTTGTGGTTTATATAGGTTAACTATATTGAAGAGCAATGCGGATAATTAACAAAACATACTAGTTTGATTGAAATACAAATAATTGAACTACAAATAATTGAAATAAATGGTATGATTATGCAGCACATGGAAGATAACAAAATTTAAGGTAGGAATTAAGAGGATTTACTTAAGTTAGATCGAACTTAACTTATATCAAAAATAAATAATTAGAAAGCAACCAATTCGAATGGCGAAATAAAAAAATTGTTACATTTATGAAGAGTCTGATCATTTATTTCAGTAAATTAAGAGAAATATTTAGGTACTACGAAAAATAAAGTATTGCAACATTATATTGTAATGACGTACTAATAAAGGGAAAACAGCTGGCATAGTGGGGTACAGGCCACCCTTATAAGTCGTGGAAATATTGCTGCAACTTGGAAACTTTTTTCAATCCACGGGCCTAAATAACTTGGGCCTATTGAAATAAATGGGCATGAAAACCTATAAAGAAGATATGTAGAAATTAGTCCCATCCCATTTGTTCAATCCTAGCTCTGTTATGGGTTTAGAAATTAAACGAGGATGTGTTCATTTTAGGCTTTTGGAAATTCCAAGAAAGCATTTCGTGATCTGAACCGGTATTTCATTTTGGATTCTTTATTCCATTCTGTGCTTCATTTCCTATTCTAATTTGATTCTTAATTAATTATTTTTATAAAAAAATATTTAATATACATATTATATATTTATAAAATAAAATATAAATTAAAATCGAGGATTTAAACCGCCACAATTTGCACTGTTCTATGATAAAAAGAGGATACCAAAGGAGGCCCGGAAAGAAAAGTGAAGTCTGTCAGATTCACTTGTCCCAGTCTGGCTCTCAAAGCCCAATACTTTCTAAACAAAGTGCCCAAGTGCTCCAAAAGTGGTGCGTTGATGCACTAAGTGGCCCATCAAGGAACTCGGATCATGGGTTAGATTGGCCCATCTGGATACCAAAATCATTTTAATTGTTAGTAAAATTATTATTTTTTGAGTGGGTATTCTAAAATTCATCCCAGTGGGTATCGACCAAATTAAGACGAACCCAACTTTTCATATTGGTGTGTTGGTTGGTGGATGAGAAAGGAAAGAATTATTAAAGGGAGACCGCGTCTGGATGCATAACGCGTTGCATGATTCCTCTTTTATTTATGGAAGTGGCTACAACAAACCATGACCAAAGGGATCTTTTCTTGCGCTAAATACTGGTTCTTTCCAGACCAATTGGTTTTGTCATCATTGAATTTGTCCGAAAATTGAACTGTTATGAGATATGCGCCGAGTCATAGAGATCAACTGAATTGTTTGATGTGTGTTTAATTTTTTTTATAAGTAAAAGCTTGTTAGTGTTCGAACTCTTAATCTCCCACATTATATGGGAGATTTAGTGGGTATTTGGGTGGGTTTATAAGCTCTTAAAAATATGTTATAAGATGTTTAAGAACTTATAAATTGATAAAAAGTGTTTGGTAATTTTTTTAAAAAAAGAGCTTATAAGATCTTAAAATAAGTTGTTAGGAGCTTATAAGCTCTTTTAAAAAATAGTAAGGAGACCCCAACTTATTTTTAACATCTTAACGAACTCCTTTATTTTTAATAATTTTAATTACAAAATTGTCATTATTAACATCTTATAAGCTCCAAAATCTTATTTTATTCAAATGTTTTAACAACTTATTTTAAAAATAAGATTTAACATCTTATAAGCTCCAAAAACATCTTATAAGATGTTTAAAATAAGTTTGGCCAAACAACCTCTTAATTATGTTATTGAGTTACATGTCACTCAACTGATGTGTGTTGAAATTAAATTAAAAAACTTTCATAAACATATTTTTCGTGAAGGGAGATGGATTTGGCCTAACTTACAAGAAACCAGAGAAATTTATTTTCCTTTAAATTCTGAATTATTCTTTAAGAGCTCTCTGCGTTTCAAGGGGCAAAAAGTAGAGTGCTTTACCTTTTGGGTTATACAAAATGAGGGCCTGGAAAGGTCGCGTTGGAATTTCATATTTGCGTGTGGGGTGCACTATTCCATGAGCGGTGGTAGGCCTTTCGCTAAGATAATGCTTTTCTTTGACATATTTGAATGCCCAAAAGCAATGCAAAAGGGGAAGCCTCATCCAGTGAAAATACATATCTTCCAATCTTTTTTCTACGTGTGACGTTGAACAATGCAAAACCACGTAGAAGTTAGCCTTGAGGCATTAACTTCGCCCATGTGTGAATGAAGAAGCATCACAAAAGCTTATATGGCAGGTTGTCAATAAATTATCAAAAGCCCAAAAAGGAAGAAGAAAAAAGAAAAAGTCTATATTGGAAACAATTTTTTACTTAGAAGATAGCATATTATATTGGAGTTATTAGGCAATATCGTGATCTCTTTTAGTCCTGCATTTCACATGTACTTCGAAAACTTGTTTGGCAATAGTTATTTTAAAAGAAGTAGAAAAGAGAGTATTCTCAAGTAGGAGTGTAAATGAAATGAGTCGAGCTCGATTTTAGGAAGCTCAAGTTCGGCTCGTTAACTAAATGAAGGCTCAAGTGAGCTTTATCGAGTTTAGCTTCATAACACTTATCATAAAGAAGTAGAAGAGTTTAATTCGTAAAGTTCGAATAAACTTGAGATTGTATAGGTTTAGATTAGTTCAAAATTATTAAAATTCAAAATAAAATATATAATTATAAATTTTTCAAAAAAAAATTATTGTTTTTCGAAAAGTAACAAATAAAATATTATTATTATTATTATTTAGTCATCCTTATGGATCTTATTGTATATAATTATATATACAAAATATAAAAAATCTTGTTCAGGCTTGCGAAATTTTCGAGTTGAATATTATTAAGCTCGGTTTGGCTCATTTGACTGAAGAACTCGAATTGTTCGCGAATCATCTCATCTTATTTACACCCCTCGAAAAATTATAATGTGAAAAGTGCATGCAGGACAAAAGATATAGGTCAATTTTAACGTAATTTACTTTTTCGTGTGATGTTTAAATGATTAGCATTGAAGTAATAATGTAATGTATCTTCTAATCCGACAGTGGAAGATAATGGAAGAGCACTAATTAAGCAGTGCATGGAGTTAATATGGGTGACATTAGTGGCTGTTGATACGATATTGTATAATTCAACTAGAAATTATTTCAAGTGTTTAAATTATATTTATAAAAAAAAATGTATAATTATTCGTAAAGTAAATTCTACAATAATTCGATTGTTGAAAGAATGATTATGTTAGTTACAAAATATTTTTAATGATTATAAAATATTTTTGTAATTGAAGAGAAACTACAAAATGTTTCTGCAACTAAAAAGCTATTACAAAATGTTTATAAGAGTAAGCTGGAAAAATATCTACGAAACTGAAGAATGACTACAAAATTATGTTTATAATTGCTGAATAACCTTACATATAAATTGTTCTCCTCATTTTTTAGTTTCAATTATACTTCTATATACATATATTTTGCACTTCAAGTGAACTACTATCACTTAAAATTGTGTTTATAACTGTTGAATAGTCTTACATATAAATTGTTCTCTTCATCTTTTAATTTCAATTATACTTTTATAGAAATATATTCTGCACTTCAAGTGAACTATTGTTACTTAAGATTGTATTTATAATTGCTGAATAGCTTTACATATAAATTATTCTCTTCATCTTTTAGTTTCAATTATACTTCTACGGAAACATATTCT
>JACGDI010005755.1:794785-806398 GCA_014898725.1 Jacaranda copaia
TGCAACACATTTTTTTAATGCTTTTTCTAATGCTACTGCGTAACGCGTAATTATCAGTACACAAACGCATGGCATTCCAGATGCTTTGAATCCGGCCGCCGTAATTAGTAGACTTTGTCCCTAATGACGCATATTGTATGCTAATTAAATCACTCACTACTAATTAGAAGAAAGAATAAAACAGAAAATGGGAAAGAAAATTCCCCTAAATGAAGATATACACAAACACCAGGTTGTTTAGTTTAATATATATATAGTGTAGTTTAATATATATATATATATATGTAACATCCAAAAACCCCACCACCTTAATTAATTAATGCATCATAATTTATGGTGTCTGAAAACAAGCCATACCAGCCATACTCCCTGTTATCCACTCACGCACCCCGCCAGCTCATCAAATTATCTCTTCATACAGTGCATATTTATGATGAAGCCAAGTTGAATAATGTATTATTCGATATTTTATTTAAATTTTTTCCTATTCACGAAATACAATTTAAAAAAAGAGAGAGAGAGAGAAAAAAAGGAAAACGGAAAATCAATTCAACATGTGATTCTGTCAACGGCTGCCGACTTCCGGCGGCGCTTGTTTGGCGCGGTCGTTTTGAATTCCTCAAAGTTACCTAAGCTTGAGCAAGCTTTGTTGTCATCGAGCTAATATTAATCATGCCGAATGCATATGATATCTTTTTTAATTTTATAATCACCAAAAGCAAAATAAATAAATAAATTATTGTTTATTTGTTTGCTCAATTAATACCCAATCAACAAAATAAACTGCTGAATTATTCGGCTCCTACCTAATATATATTAAAGTTTGCTGATTTGTTAGACATGTACACTACTCCATTAATTAGTTGTTGTCTTCGTATGCATTTTCTTTTTTGGTTTTCTCAAAAGTAAACTTTAGACGAAGCATCTAAGTTTGGTCCACATTCACAGCTCATATAATTCAATACAATTTCCTTCCAAGAAAAGTCTTCTAGCAAATTGTTCTTCCATCTTCTCTACCTATACACGCCAATTCAATTCACTCATCAAAGCTCAATTTAATTTGTTTGGCTGATTGCCGAACGCGGGCGGATAAATTCATAACTACACATTTGACGTGAATTAAATTTTTCTTATTGATTTTGTGTTGGTGGATGGCGGTGTCGCAGGAGGCTTTTCCGGCGAGAAAACGACGACCGTCGTTGGGGGCGTTTGTGTCGCCGAGTTTTTCCGATCAAAAGCTCCTCCAATCGTTGTTTCTTCTCTCTCGAGAAATTTCGTCGCTGCAGCCGTTGAGAATTCTTCTCAAGAAAAGCTCAGCATCAATCATCAGAAAATCGAGGCTGATTTCGATCCTTTTCGAGGAACTCATTCGAAATCCGGTAAATATTTTTCCGCCTTCTGCTGCTTTGTGCTTTGAGGAGTTGTACATAGTTTTGCAAAGAATTAAGGTATCACTGGAAGACTGTTCCACCTGCAGCAAAATGTGGCTGTTGATGCAAGTTCCTTTGATTTCAAGTTCTTTTCGTCAATTGATAGTTGAACTATCGACGCTTCTGGATATTTTCCCCTCAAAAGAGCTCAATTTGAACCAAGATGTTGAAGAATTGCTTAATTTGATTAAAAAGCAGTGTTCGGAAAAAGCTGCAGATTGTGGGGATAAGGATGATGAAAATCTGAGAACCGAGGTTGTGAAAATGCTGGAGGATATTAAAAGAGAAATTGTTCCTGATCATTCGACGCTTTCGGAGATTTTTGAGAGATTAAATTTAACTGATTCCACAAGCTGCAGCAATGAAATTGAGAATCTGGAAGACGAAGTTCAGATTCAAAAAGACGACAAATCAAAGGCGGACGTGATCGCGCTGATCGGACTTGTACGCTACGCAAAGTGCGTGTTATACGGCGCCTCTACGCCTAGAATCACCACCAGGCGGCAAAAATCGGCGGGGGAAGTCAATATCCCTGCGGATTTCCGGTGTCCGATTTCTCTTGACTTGATGAGAGATCCTGTGGTGGTGGCCACGGGACATACTTATGATCGTTCGCCAATAAGCCTATGGATCGAATCAGGACATGCCACGTGTCCAAAGACAGGTCAGAAACTGGCCCACACCCAGCTCATTCCTAATTTAGCGTTGAAAAATTTGATAGCAATGTGGTGCCGGGATCAGAGGATCCCTTTCGAGTCAGCGGAAGTTAACGTGAAACCTACCGGCGTTGTTTTGAACAAAACCGCATTGGAAGCAATCAAGATGACCGTTTCCTTTTTGGTGAACAAGTTAACGGCATCACAAACATTCGAGGCATCTGATCGCTTAGTTCACGAGCTTCGTGTTTTAGCCAAGACTGATTCGGATAGTCGAACTTGCATTGCTGAGGCTGGAGCGTTGCCTTTGTTGGTCAAGTTCTTAGGCTCAGAGCATCCGGTTCTCCAAATTAACGCAGTTACGACCATTCTCAACTTGTCCATACTTGAAGCCAATAAAACAAGGATTATGGAGACTGAAGGGGTTCTAAACGGCGTTATTGAGGTGCTGAGGTCCGGTGCCACATGGGAGGCGAAGGGAAATGCAGCAGCCACCATTTTCAGCTTGACAGGTGTACATGCATATCGGAAGAGGCTTGGAAAGAAGACCCGAGTCGTGAAGGGATTGCTCGATTTGGCAAGGGCAGGGCCCACAAATTCCAAGAGGGACGCTATGATGGCAATTTTGAATTTGGCGGGAGATAGGGAGGGAGTCGGGAAGTTAATTGAGGGAGGGTTGGTGGATATGATTGGCGAGGTTATGGATTCGCTGGTAGAGGAGGCGGTGGCCATTCTTGAAGTGGTAGTGAAACGAGGTGGATTGCTTGCAATTTCCGCGGCTTATCGTGGGAATATGGTGAAAAAATTGACAACCGTATTGAGAGACGGTTCTGATAGAGCCAAAGAAAGCGCAGTTGCTACACTTGTGACTATTTGTCGGAAAGGGGGATCAGAGATGGTGGCGGAGCTTGCTGCAATAATGGGAATTGAGAGAGTTTTTTGGGAAATAATGGGGATGGGAACCGGGAGAGCAAGGAGGAAGGCAGCTACGTTGTTGAGGATTCTAAGGAGATGGGCAGCTGGGCTTATTGGAGAGCACTTCAGCGCTCAGCTTTCTACAACTGTGAATATGACTTCCACAAGGATAGTATTACCCGCATGAAGTTACTGCATTTTTCTTTTTTCTTTTCTTTTGGCTTCTTTACGTTGTTTTTTCTTTTATAGATTCATTTGTTCAATCCAAATTCATTTACACAAATACGTCTTTCTCCTAAATATGATGAAATGTTTTTGTTCGAGTGTTGTGGCGATTTTTAAATATGTGTATGCCTCAATGAAGTTTTACATTTGAACAAAAAGTCCTCTTTTCTAGTTAACTTATATGTTAGCCAGATAAAAAGATGGCTTGTTGCCATTGCTACTTTATATTTTTCTGTGTCTGTAAACAAGTCAATAATAAGTGACTTTATTATTAGATGATTTTTAAGAGTTATGCAAGCATGTGAGTCCCTGAAATTCCCAATAACTATATGATTTGTAATTAGAATTGATTCTTTGCAAGATTAAAAACTTTTTACTTCAAGTTAGATCTTGGGTCTATTTTACTTAGAATAGACTTAAAATCATAAAAGTCTTTAGATTGCTGTGGGTTCCAATGGTGAAACTAGGGTGTGAGATGGAACAAAAATATGAAAAGATGGAAAGGAAGATTCTGTAAAAATATGAAGAGCTAGAAAGTAAGGCTAAATGGAAAATACAAGAGTAAATATAATGGAAATGTGATGCCTAAAAAGTGTTGTGGCTTCTAATATTTATAATTTCTAGCACTGGCCAACATCCCTTGAATGATGTGGCCATATCATATTCTAATACGTGGAACTCACTTAAAAGTGAAAATTAATTTGAGTCCAATTATAAGGGCGATGTTTAAATAAGGAAAGACTTACGGCGGATACCAAGGCACCCAAAAACGAGAAAAGATGCAGTAATCAACAAAATGCGTTGGGCAATTAAAAATAAGCGTAAATTCAAAAATGCTATTTAGGAACTATCTAAACTGTAAAAATGGAATTTATAAAAATGAGATTATTTTAATTCTAAATATTTTAAACTCCCTAACATCTTCATTGCCTCCAAATTGTTTGTTTGGTCCGAATATCAAGACAGTTTCTATCATCGGTTGCCATTTATCCGTTCCACGTTGTTTGTTTTCATGATATTGATGTTTCCGTCTCCTGATTTCAGAAGAATATCCAGGAAGAGCTTTCGGCCTTTTGCAAAGCTGCAATACTAACTGAGCCCAACGTTCACCGAAAGACAATTGGGCTGCTTCTTCTAACCACCAAAGGCACTCTTGATATAGGCTTGGCCCATCTACAGAAGACGCGAGCTCCAAAAAAAGCAATATTTTGGGTAGATCCAATTAATAATGATTGGTTTATGGAGAAGAAACATTGTCTAAAACTTGCTTTCTTTTTCTTTTTACTTTTTTTAATGCTGAACTGTTCTGTTATTCCATTTTCCTTCAGTCTCTTTGGGTAACTTGTTCTTAATATCATTTTTCATGAATTTCTTGGTGGCATCACCGAATGAAATTCAAGAAAAATTTCACAAGAGCTGTGGCAAAATAGTCAAGTCATTAAGTTAAAAAAGTGAAATTTCACTCATACGCTAACTAATAACATGCAAGTGAATTAAAGTCCTGTGTCATTACGTTTTTCTTCTTTTCTTTTCTCGTTTGTATATATGCCATGGCCAGCGTCATTGAAGGGGACCATTCAGGACGAACCACAATTTCCAAAATCTGCTCTGGGCACATCTCATTTTTGTTCCCAAATGAAGCGCGCAGAATTCGCACCACTCACGGAAGTTCTACTGTTATTCCTCATTCATTCTTCAGCCATGCATTTTTGTCGGATTGGTATAGATAGAGATGTATTGTCATATAGGCTTCAGCTTTTCTGTCACTCTTTCGCACATTTGTGCAGTTTCACATCAATCTTTGGTACGTGATTCCAAGTCGTTTTTGCTCATTAATTCATTTTTTCATACCTAGGATTCATACGCCTGCAGATTTTGTCACGTTACATGCATATACCTGCCAAAACTGGGACAATTAAGTGAGCCACAGAGCAAAGATTGTCCTTCAAAATTTAGAATTAAGACTGCTTAATTAAAAAGTTTGAACTTTTTACTCTCAAATAAATTTGCTTCGACCTGTGTGCTTTTGGATGCAGAATAAGTTTGACATGGAAAAGTCACCTTCGGCCTTCAAGAATTTAGAAGCTGGGAGCCCCTACCACAATGACAAGAAGCTGGAGCTGAGTGGCTTGCCAAGAAGAGTAATAGTTGCATTATATCTGAAGATGAAGTGCGCTATTAATTGTCTTACTTAAAAAGGGGTTCTTGAAGGGGTATACTAATTTGATAGACATGTGGGTGTGTCTGTGGCCAGTGCCCACATCTTCTATTTTTGAGTAATAAGAAGTTCTGCACATGTTCTGAGGCAGACGTTTACATGCAATTGCTAAATGCATGGAATTCATAATTGATTCCTTGAGAGAGATGATGAAAATGGACTGTGACTGTCTAGTCATGCCTTCTCATCTTTGCAATATTTTACTCATGTGCTTTGATGATAATCAAGCTTTTTGCTAGCATTAAATATAGAAATCAATTACATTTATAGAGCCACATTACCACGTACTTAATGACGAGTTTTGTTTTTATAAAGAGACGTTTCAAACAGTAAGAGAAGAAAATTAATGCCCAGAAGGAGTTGAGTGTCTTGGGTAATTTATAAATTATTTTTTCTCTTTTTCATCAATCAAAATGTATTTTCAAAATAAAATTTCCCATTAGATTTGTGTGATAGGACAATACTTCTATACAATCAAATTTTGAAGTCTCTAGGCTAACATCTTCATGCCTCATTCAAGTAATCAATACTTAAATTATGTTATGATTTATTGAAGGAAAAACTTTGGAAATTTGATGATTTTTATTGTTAAATTGTTGGTATAATTCTTTTGAATTTTAAATAAATTAATCTTGGGCATTGATTATTTATATTGTGTGCCCAACAAATAATATCAAGTCATTTGAGGGCAAGTAAGTCTTGGTAGGACATGAAATAGATATTAAATCTGGTTAAGCTAGTTTGGGCTGTATGCATATGATTCAAGCTAGCCCTCAATTTGATGAATGCTTGAATGTAAAGGAATGCTAAAAGTTATTTGCAATGATGAATCAGTACTCAATCTCTCATTTATATGCATGATTAAGACAAACAAATTTAGCTTCAGTGGTTGGTCTGGTCAGTGCCAGAGCAGCTGCGTTATTATGACTTGCAAAAGCGCGCAAGATCTTAGTAGGATAATCAATATCGGTGGGTGGTTGGCCTTGCCTTGTTTATCTCAAATTACAAAAGAAAATCCTCGTTTTAATATTAAAAAAAGAAAAAGAAAAAAAGAGTATGCATATAAATTGATAAAAAAAAATAGCTTTTTAAATGTAAAAATTTTAAAAGAAGACAATCAAATTGTATGTCTTAGTTACTAATAAATCAAAAATAGATTGATTTTTGTGGGCATATATAAAAGAATACTTAATTTTGGAAACATCAAACGATTTCATCTTTTAAATCCACAAATTCAATGAGAAATATAAGTTTTGAAGTTCAATAATATATAATAGATGCATTATCATGAATTTATGAAGAAAGTTGAGAAATTTGAAAAAAAAAATCATGCATTTTGATTTCTTTAAGTAAAAAATGTATTCTGTTATTAAAGATTTTAAGATTAAAGTTGAGTCTCATTTTATTATGGAAATTATGCATTTAAAAAGAAGAAAAAGAAAAACACATCCACCATTGCATGGGGATATATTAGTTTTTATTGCTCTTTTAAAAAAAATTATGAGAATATGTAATCTTTAGATGCTCAAAATTACTATTAGATAATTTAATGCCTTTACTTTCGTATTATATTCATCTGTACCACTTTAATTTGTGGTATACTAAATATGAAACCACAAAGAAAAAGTTCAACCTATCTTAAAATGTTCAATTTAATTTATTTTTAGTTACAAGTCCCTAATATATTATATTCCATGATCCAACTGCAATCAATGCCTTTAAATGTATTAATTTATCAATCAAATAATATTAACAGAGTTAAAATTGTTCAAATAATATGAAGATTGTTTATTAATATATCAAGAATTTAATGAAAGGCTCTCATTTATAAGTTTGAAAATTTTATATAATTCATTAATTCTTCTTTAATGAATTTTTGATGTCCAAAACTTTCAGTCAACATTGGTGAAATTTAAAAAAAGCATATTTCAATCTAATTTAGACACATAAGACAAACGATATAGGCGGCTATTAAAACACCACAAACACAAGTAATGTACCCGAAAGATTCTTATATGTAATAAATTAGAAAACACCAATTGATGAAATTTACATAATATTAATGTATTGCAATAATTTATGTATTTGATGTTTTCACACGGAATTTATAATAAAATTTTGCCAGGTCCACTGCACCGCTATTTGCTTTGTGACACAATTCTCTTCACAGGTGGACCCGTACAAAGTCCCACCTTTCTATTTATCCAGCACTTTCACTCATTCCCACTTCCCAGAGACCAAACCAGAGTCCATTAAGTCTCTTCCCAATTCTCAGAGAAATTCTGAAATGGGGAATTACAGGTTCAGATTTTCAGACATGATACCGAATGCCTGGTTCTACAAGCTCAAGGACATGAGCAAGCTGCCTAGAAACCAACACAAAACCTCAAACTCCACAAAGAAGAAACATATTTCATCATCAACATCATCGTCATTATCATCGGCATCATCATCACTCTCATCATCAATATCAGTTGCAGCAGAACCCAATCATCCATCCAAACCCACCCAGTCAGAACAAAGAAAATCATACTACTTCACAAGGGACCTCGCTCTCCAGCCCAATTCCCCAACCAAGGCAAGAGTTATAGACAAAAACTTGCCTGTTGAACCACCAAGAAAATCATCCAGGAGAAGAAGGAGCATCAAGAGAAATCGCCGGCAGCCACCGAGGCTAGTTTCCTCCTCGATTTCGGCCGGATGCAGCTGCCGGGCCACCCTCGAATCCGTCTGGACCAAGCCCCCGGATTCTACTCTGGAAGAAGAATACGCGAATTCCCCTCTCGATCAGACTTCCACATCTGAGCACGAATCTACGTTGACTGAATACGGCTCAGACCGTGGCCTAACCCCTGATACATTTGACAGCATGCTTTCTTGGTCAACTTCCTGTAAATGCAGGACCGAAAACGACATCGTAATCGACGTGGATGATAACAAGCCCTTCAATGACGGTGAGCTTGACAGGGTAAATGTTTCCGAACTTGATCATCTCCCTCGAATCATCACGAAGAAACATGAACCGACAGCGATTCAGAGGACCTCAGCTGAATTCTCGAAGAGAAACGTATATGGGTCCCTGTCTGTTAAGGTAGTCAAAGAGGATTTCTTGAGCAGCGGTACTTGGAGTAGCAAAGAGCAGCACAAGACTACCACTAGTCCCGTCAGGCGATTTTCAGTGAATTCATCGTCTCCAGGAGTGAGGCTCCGCACGAACTCTCCGAGGATCGCTAGCCGGCGGATCCAGGGCAGGAAGAGCGTGTCGTCGAATCAAAGTTCCGGGTCACGGCGGAGCGTTTCGGAGAGTTTTGCGGTGGTGAAATCGTCCAAGGATCCGCAGAGGGACTTCAGAGAGTCCATGGTGGAGATGATCCTAGAGAATAATATCAGGGCATCAAAGGATTTGGAAGAGCTGCTGGCTTGCTACCTATCATTGAATTCTGATGAATATCATGATCTCATTATCAATGTATTCAAGCAAATTTGGTTTGACTTCATTCATGTTCGTCTCAAGTGATTTTCTTTTCTGTAAATTCTTTAGATTGTAGGTATATATGTTGGATATATATTAATCCTAGCTAAATAAGTAATTGTAGCAGCAGTAAGTTTAGCAGAGAACATTGAAGATCAACTCCCAAGTTGATGCACTACTATTGTAATCTATTAAGTTAATCAAGGTTTAATACAGACCAACTTGCTCCTGATTATTGATTTTGCTGTTTTTATGGCGTATATTTTGCCAGGGATTGGGGGTAATAATAGCTCAATCAAGAAAGTTTCAGCCAAAATAGGATATGTATAGTAGTATTAATTTTTATTTTAATTCGCCAAATCCCCCGTGGAGTATATAAAATCAAGGTGAAATTTTGACTTTTTTTTTTTTTGAGAGAAATTTCCTGACATAGTGACTGGAGACACTAAAGTTAAAGTCCTGCTGAAAATAAAGCAACTATTACGTCATAAACGCACTTTTTAAAAAACAAAAAGAAGTCGTAATCGCACTTTTGAAAGAAAATAAGCTAAATCATATATAGCCGTAAACGTCAAATCAGAAATTCATTTGAATTGGAGTACTTTCCAGTTTGTGGAAAGTAATTTAATCCAATTTATGAGCAATTTCTGCCGAATTGATGAGATTCTTGTTTGGTAAGGGGGGCCTTGCGCCAAAGGGCCTTGCCCAGGCCCTCGGTGCGGCTGACATGTAGCCTGATTTGAGGGTATTTTCGTGATTTTAATAAATTTATGTTTACCATATGGGAAATGAAATAAAAAGTGACTCCTCTTGTGGTACATGCTGGCTGAAAATTTCGTTTGAAAATCTATACATCAAAAGAAGATACCCTTTAAGGACAAAGTTGAGCTTTGAAATTTTTCTTCAAAGTTTCTGTCCCGTTTCTCTGGGTACTATTTTCAACTCTTCAGCTTTAAGTAGATCCTCCCCTCCCCTGTTCGCATGATGAATTTAAAAGGCCAAAAATGCACCTAAAGCTGAAATTTTGATGCGCCAAAAGCCAACATGTTTTGAGTGAAGGCTGTGAAAGATTCAAATTTTAACTTACACAGCTTGTTAAATAATTTATTATTTATTTCAACTTTTGTAGTACAAAAGGGTCAAATAATTCATGCACAACTACTCAATATTTTGCCTAAACAAGCCTTTTGGACTTAGGTACATCTTTGTCTAAAGTTGAGATGTGATTATTAAAGCAAAAGCTGCTTCGGGGCTTACAACAAAGCTGGACATTGACAAATTCGAACCTGTCCTACGCCCTGCAATTAGGTATAATCAGTGTTGAAACATTAATAAACTTACAGAATTCTATAACAAACTTTTTAGTTAAGAAATAATCAGTATCTATGGGTTTGTTTGTTTGTTTGTTTACAAATTTTCAATATATTTTTCAATTCTCAAAATTTAAATAAATAAACAATACGCATTCCTCAATTTCATTACCAAATATATATATATATATATATATATTACCACGCATTCAATCTATATATACAAATATTTTTAAAATATTCATTTCATCCCACCAACCAAATCAAAAAGTTATCGATATGACATTTTGTCCTCATTCAAAACACAAACAAACAAATAATTTTCTCCTAATTTATTTTCTACCCACCACCCAAACCACAAACAAATAATCATCACATTTCCCAATCCCGCTTCCCAAAAATTATTTTGGTAAAATTTTTTGACAAAATACCCCCATCAACAAACAAACAAAGCCTATAACTTGGTAAAATTGTGTTTTACATAGTAAAATAAAACAGTTTATACACATGTCTATGCGTAGGTGTATAGGCCAGCAAGAATGAGACCAATTGCCGCCATTATTTGAAAAGGCAAAGCGCTGATTGTGGGTGCCTTCTCTTTCAGGGACAAAGAACTTAATGCATGCATGATACATTTTGATAGACTACCTTTAATTGAACTTGTCAAATTTAATTGGAAAAATCGACCAACTTTGTCCAATGGAGTGTAATGTTAACACTTAAAATAAGCTTATTAGTAGCCTTTGCAATCCTTTCATGAAATTACTGTGTCTTAAATTATTGTTTATTACCAAAAAGCTCTTCTCGATCCAACTATTTCAAATTGAAATTCAAAAACTTCTCATCACGGGATTTAATTAGGTTTAGTGCTTTTTACATTATCTTGGAAAAAACTAGCAAGAAATTGAAGTTGGGACGACTTTTTCTTGTCTCCTTTTTCCGTTATTTTATATAAGTTAAATAGGGATAAATGCGACATTAATGAGTAAATACATAAATTAATTTTGGCTGGTCATTCAGGTGAAATTGCCTACCTAGCTAATGATGTTATTAAAGGAGAAATGATTCCCACTGTCGGATGAGCACTTAATCATAACATTTGGACGATTCACACACACACACACACACATCTATGGACAAATGCACTTTGATATCTTCTGGATCATTCCCTGAAAACCATGACTCCTATATATTTCTTTTTTCTCCACATGTTATAATTTACGAGTTCTTCTCCCCTAGTGATATATTTCATAAAGACAATATGGTTATCTTCTGGAATAAGATATGTCATGAGATGTTTTGTAGTGAGGTGCACACAACATTATCTTCAAATATATTCACTTTGTCTTGTTCAATGTTGTATGCGCGTTAATTTGTCCACATTTGA
>JACGDI010005755.1:806498-829771 GCA_014898725.1 Jacaranda copaia
ACTTTCAATCTTATCAATAATTAGTACCATAAAATTACACAATATATTCATAAAGAATATATATATATATATATATGCCAGTAAAAGTTTGTTGGTTGACTTGAAAATTATTTCATATTTGAATTATTCAATTAACCCACCTAATGCTTTGTGTATGTAGAGTACTCGATGCAAGCAAAGGGACGGAGCGAATTTTAAAAATTGATTCTGGCCTGTGTCGGCGAGCCGCAAGAGGAGACCAATTATTTTTTTATCAGCTTATTGCAGAAACAGAAGGCCAAGATATGAGTAATTGTCAAAACAAAGATTCTGGGCCCTCCAAGTCCAAGTCCAGGCCCCCAACACAATGCGCGCATCCGGGGTTTGCTCTTACCAGGAAACATTTCTTTCTCTCCCAATCTTATCTCCACCCCATATTCAATATCAGCCTGTATATTATTGGAACTGAATTCCAGCAAGTCATATTCGCACCATATACATTGTCAAGAAAACCCAAAAAAACAAAAAAAAAGGAGGGATAAATATTTAGTAATTAAATATGCCCGCAAGCTAGCTGGGCAGCATTGATATATATGTATAACTTGGTAAATTCTCATCTCCCTTGTATATAAAATTTGTCGTGCTGCAATTATTGGGACGACAAGGTGGATTATTTTCATGGGCGCCCGTGTGGAGGGGTACATATTATATAAGTCTGCGCACACGATTGCAGTACAAACAAACATGGGATTGTCCATGTGCTCCTGTCTTCATCCATGGCTGCTTCTTTCGTCCTTGCTCTATTTTCAAATCTTTTTTTCTTTTTTGAACCGCATATTCAGATCTTATTTTTAATTTAATCTCCCTTGTGATAAATGCTATTAATGATGATTGCAATAATAATTTTCACTATTTAGAGTGGAGTATATTGTTAGTAATATTTTTCATTTCATCACTGATTCTTCCTCTCTCTTTTCTTTCCGTAATTAATGAAATTAAATGTGCGTGTCAAGTAATTATGAGTGAACGTGGAACTAACCATGCACGACTAATAAAGATGTGATTAATTGATTTAATTGTAATGAGAAGTAATTGATTGGGAAAGTAATTGTTGGTATGTTTTCGCTGTGAATGTGGTGGTTCAAAGTGAGAAATCTTGTACGTTGCGTCATTAGATTTTTGTGGGGTCTTGATGCCGACCATTCAACTAATTAAATATTTTCTCCTCAACAAGAAGACAAAAATAATTTAGCATTAATGTAAAGTGGAATCAAGAACACCATCAAGATAATAAATCCTTTAAAAAATCCATGTAAATCAATATCTTTTCTTGCATTAATCTTTTTACCTGCCACTTAATCTTCTTCTTAAATGATTATATTCTTCCATATCTTACTTTCAAGATTTTCTTTAAGACACAGATGTTGCTCCAAAACACTTATACATTCTTCATTACTTTTGCTCTTATATTTGCATTCCTAAATATTGCTATTGTATTTATCATTGGGCAACAACTTTCTAGGACTTTGAAGTTAATTGCGCATAAAATCAATTAAGACATCTCAAAATAAAAATTTTATTTTAAAAAAAAATGAAAATTGCTTGAGATAAACTTTATCACAATTTTTTATGACAATAATAATGTAGACATATGTTCAACTCACACTTTTCCAAGTTAATCATCTTCTATGGATATGTTTAATGTGGGAGTTTAGTTGAGATTGATGTATGTAATTATGTTTAATTTGCTATTTGATATGTAAGATAAAAATAGTACGACATTTTTATCCAACTCGCAATTATAGCTCCTACCAATTAACCCACTATTCAGATTTGGGTTGACATTACCTAATCTCAACCCCAGATTAGATAATCACGTGGCTCTATTACCAGTGCTAATCAGGTATAGCTGTCAAACATGGCCTAACTTCATCGAGCGTAGATATGGCTGACTGCACCCATATCTAGCAAAAATGGTGAGCATGATTATTAGCCAAAAGCTGTGCCGGTTAGATTGTGTGGCAGCAATGTGTCTATAGTATGATGGACCCAGCCCAAGTGACTTACCGGAAGAAATAAAAGATTGATTGATGGGTCCTTTCTAACTACTATCAATCACAACTAGTCATTTGTACCACCAGCACCTCTGCCTTTTCAATCATTAACCACGCTTCCAACAGAAAGATTAAAGATTGATTTGAATAATTAAGGACATAACCACTTTCTTGAAAATGATTAATTTCACTTGTCCCCCATCGTGGCTGATGTCTTACAATCTGTTCATTTTCATTTTTTATTCAAAATAAAAATAAAGAGTTGTCAATTTTTTCCTCATTTTCATCAATATTTTTATTTTTAAAATATTTTTTTAAACAAATTCTTGCTCTCTCTCAATTTTTATTTTTTATTTTCTCTTACTCACATTTGCAAGATTTTTAACAAAAAAAATATTATATTTTTCAGAAATAACTCATTTATAATCCTACATAATCATTATACTCTAAATAAAACATTTAAACGATATTTTATTTTCAAAAATGCATTTATAACTAATTTTTTATTATTTTTTTCACTAGAAAATAAAAATACTTCCAGAAAATAAATCCGAACACCCCTTATAAAATTACTTTATTGAGCACATATATAATAAAATGATATTCAGTTTCTTTAAAAGTAGACACAAAACACATAGGTCTCAACAAACTCTATTTGGACACACATATCTAAATATCACGCAAATAGGCTTCTATTGAAAACAAATACATATATTAGTAACAAACATTATAGTTTCATGTTGAACAATATCACACAACTTGGGGCAAAAAATCTGCTAATATCGCAGCAGTATAGCCTCGTATCAATCGTGATAATCTTTAGTAAGCTTGTCAAGCAATTAAACTCAAGAAAATATATATGCAAAGGACTTATACAGCAATCCTACAAGAAGTAAAATTAGTATCTGATCAGGCAAGGAAATAACCTTGTTGGATTCACCGACAGCATTTCTCAGATTCGAAGTTGACCATCTGTGTTCTATGGAAAATGAGGGTCTATTTGTGTGGAGAAGAGGCTGAAACAGTAATTTCCCTTGAGCAGATTTGAGCTCCCCATGGCCCCATTCCTGCATCAAAAAGCTTAGCCCCATAATTCGTTGCTCTATCTTATTTAAAAGAAATTTCATACTATCAGAAGTGAAATGTGAAATTTTTAATTATTGAATACGATATATAATTATTTTATAAAGTAAACTGTTAATATTACAACCTTGAGTTGTAACTTGATAGTTTGAACTTGTTTCCAATGTTGAAATGTTTGTAATCATTCAAGTTTCAAAGATATAACATGATCTTTTAATCGTTTAATAACTTATATATTATTTTTAATTTCTTTCAAAAAAATTTAAATTCAAACTTGAGCTCAACTTCAGCTTAATAACCTCGACTCTAATGTCTCACCTCAAGCTCCTTTCCTATTGTCACAACAATGGTATCCGGGCTCGTGTCAAACCAGAAGTTTCCCCTGTCTGTTTCCAGAGAAAATTCACCCGAGTACTCTAGCAAAAGATGGAGGCTCAAGGCATATGGACCTGATTCTTGGTTTGTTTCCCCACTTACAGATGAAATTCGATGGATTGTGTTAGCCCGATGGTACCGGTAAATGCTCAATGTTGACTCTCCTAATTGAATCGGCTCTTCAAGTTGGTTTCTACCACTTTTACCAATAACCTTAGCCAATTCTTCAGCAATTGCTTCGAGTTGTCTTGCTACGTTCTCAATCTTTCGGCTGCATATAGGCAAAAAGAATTGCAATAGTAAATCACAGACAGTACAGTAGTCTCTAGCTTTGATCAACTAGGATTGAGTTATGCCAAATAATGAAATGATGATTATTCGAATGTCACATCATATTTGATTTAGTCTGTGGTTTATTTAATGGAATCGAAAACTAATAATTTGATTTGGTCCCCATGCAAAGAAAATGACTTGTATTGATTTGATTCGATTAGCTTGGGAAAATAGTGAAATTAAAACCCAAAAGCTAGTACATGTATTTAAAAAATTCAAATGTCCTCTCATGGTTGAAAGTTTGTGCATTGCATTAATTTCTTGTGTAGAACACTATTCCCAGAACAACTTTTCAAATTTTAGAAAATTTTTATTAATTTGTTCCTGGTAAGAATTCACTACCTATTGTTATATTACATTGAATAGAATAATTCCACATATTTGTCAAAAATAAAAAAATATAAATATGGAAAAGTCAAAAACAAATTTGTAAAAGAGAAAAGAAAAGGTCGAGAAAAAGGAAAACATCTTTATAGATGGACCACCTAATATATACTTGCTTGCCCTCTTTTGTTTGGGTTGGTCTTCTATTTTTGCCCCAACTTTCGGTGCCCAACAAAATGCCAATGGAGTTGGGAAATGGGATAGTCCGGTGGATCTGGGCCCAAAAACCCAACCACATTTTTTGGGCTCAAATACTAACTAAGCCCAACTATCCTTTGACTTCTACAAGCCCATTTTGGTTTTCACTTTTGCTATTGGGCCCCCATGTTTGTTACCACTTTCCATGAGCAATTCCAGCTAACCAACCAGGAAACGCATGGGTAAAAAAAAAATGAAGCTTGAACAAAAATTCGAAATTAATCTTACCGGAAAATCTGAAAATTCTGCTCACCGATCACTGCAGCGGCCTCTTCGACAATCTGGCCGTCATCGCCACGCCATACAAGTTTCTCGTGACCTCCATAACTGGTGCAGCAACCAACCGTTAGCCCAAAAATCCGTTCACTATTGGCCAAAGCAAATCTCAACTCCTCCGTCAATATTCCGTGATCAACAATTTGCAGCACTCCGAATTCTCTAACCGATCTCAACAATCTTCTCACAGAATCCTCTTTCCTCAACACAAGCGATTCGTAATTGATTTCCTCCGGTTGGAATCGATAAGCGTGTTGGGGAAGTGTTAGTTCCGGGATTTGTTTCGATTCATCTATGTATTTAGATAGAATCGGATCCGCGGCGCACCTGCAGCCTCTGGCGGTAGGGATCGGCGAGGGCGGTGGTGCCGCGGGTGATGATGAAAAAATTACGTGACTTCTGGCAGGCAATTTCTTTTTCTCCATAGAAATATGAAGGCTAAAAATGAAACGTCATGAGCGATTTGGGTTTAAAATGCATGGCCCGTGGTGAGGTGCACGTACCAGTCGTAGGAAACACGTCTCCGCTATATTTTGATAGATTAACTCACGTTGCAGCTTGCGATACAACAGTTCGTTTGCAGACGACTATTCGTCATCATTTGAGCTTCAAATCCTTCGGCCCGCCATTTTGACAAAAACCAGGGAGGTGAAATCCGAAACAAATAGGCATGGATCTAAAACCTGCATAGTTTACGATCAGATACGGAGAATTGAACTGTACTTTTGACCATATATCGTAATTCAAGGTCCATCTTATGTATATGGAATATGTATTTATCCAAAAAAATATTTAATTTGAATCAATCAATCATATACTTACCAGGCTGCTCGTATACACAATTCAGAGAAAAAATTCTCTTCAAACAAATAAACCTATATTCTCTATGAAGATTATACAGTACTCAGAATAAAGATATGTAGACCAGTCTATTTTATCTACACGAAACGTGATGCTTAGGTTGTGAATATTAATTTGGCACTCATGTATCTATTGAGATCAATCAGTATATAATTCAAGGCACACAATCCCATGTATAATCCATTTTATCTTTGATGAATTTCCTTCAACTCTGCAGTATTATTTATTTGACAAGATTCATATCTTATTGAAAATAATAATTTCTTTGGTCTAGAAATGTATTTCACCTCCTGAATCATAGCCACATTAAGAAAATGAGCAGCAAAGAGCCAACTCATTCACCTTTAACAAGGTATCCTACGATTTAAATCGACTACAAATGTGAGCCAAACATATATATGGAATAGCATTTCCAAGACAAATCTTTATTACATTTTTTTACAGTTGTGTAGCATGCTATCTGCTTAGTGTCCGATGCATGCATACTCACATTCAAGTCTTAGCACAATAGAGAAAACTTCAAAGGTTCAGATGTTTCAAATATATCACACACCAAATAACATTAAAAAAAACAAAATCTTCACACTGAGAATCGTCTGATTCTTGGGGAAAACCTCACCATTTAAACCCTTTTATCCCATTTCCCCCTGATAGATTTTCCTGGAGAAACACTTGTCATTTTACCACCACAAAAACCACCTGGCTCATGGTAGCCAATGTTCTCCACCGCTCCAACGGTGTTGAATAAGCGCCGCTTGTGTATCTCCTCCACAAGCGTTCGATGCAACAGTTGGCTGCGTATGTCCAGCAGTGATCCAATCCTCATCATTTTCTGCTGGCGTTTTGAGCTACAACCCACCGTATTAAAATTATTGCAGTTTCTGGCAGTGCTCCTTTCAGGGCCAAACCTTGTGCACTTTTTAGTCTTTGAAATGCAATCTAGTTCTTCTTTTTGAGAGATTGATATGAAGTCATCCTCATTTTCGGTGCAGTACTTTAGATTGGCGTACTTGTCTGAGCAGGATGAGCTTTGAGAACTGGCATCATCATGAATATCTGCCCCCTCTGCATCCAAAAGAACATGATGCAATGATTTAGAAGAAATTTACTATTAGGTACTCTATAGAATTGAAAATTAGTGAAAAGTGTGCGTATATACCTCGAAGCCAATTATGCAGTGAATTTCCTTGGTAAAATGGAGCATCTCGTAAGGAGGAAAGACCAGGCAGGGAAGCCTGGGAGGAAGAAAAGGAGGAGGTAGAATAGAAAGGGTGGGGGACGCTATTGTCGTCATTATCATCGTCATCGTCCGCATAGTTGAAACTATGCTGCTGATGGATTTGACAGGAACCGCAATCCTTCCAGGATGGGACCAAAGTGGAAATTTCTTCATCAATCATGTTAGCAATCTCAAATGGCTCCCAATCTGTTATCTCTAATTCCTTAACCATTTCTATTGCGACATCCAATGAAGTGTCGCTCGTAATGTCGAATGGAAAGTAGATGTTTCTCGCACAACCTGAATTTCATCACAGTTAGCTTGGGACACGTAGTCCAACAAATCCATGACAAATGCAATTCTCTTACAAATGTATCAGAAAGTTAAATGAAATTCAATGAACTTCGAATGGTAAATTGGTATGAAAATTCTTGTGAGTTTTGGAGCCAATACCATCTTTATCGGAGATCTGTACTTTGAGAAAGATGGCATCGTCATCTGGATTCATAGTCCCAGTGATTGTCATGTCAGTGTTTCTTGCCGGAACCCCCAACTGTGGCAGCAATTCCTGGGATTTTCCACTCAGAGCAACCTTCTGAGATGTGATTTGGGTGGCAGGCAATTCTTGAACCTCTTCAATTGAAAGAAAGGGATCCATCAAAAGTTCACGAGCAGATGGCCTATTCGGAGCTTTCTCCAAGCACCTTCCCACAAACCTCCGAGCTTCCTCATCATCAATCCGGTAAAACACCTCTGGCAGCTTCCCCTATTTTCACAATGCATGAAATGAATGAGATATAACACCTGCTAGTTATGCAGGAAATTTCACGATTTTATAATCAAATCCAAGCTTACTGAGGTCACTTTCTTGTAAATTTGAGCAGGGTTAGAGCACTCGCTGTATGGATATTCACAAGTAAGCATCTCCAGAACGCACATGCCAAATGAGTAAACATCTACAAGCTCATCATAGTCCTCTTCGTACAATTCTGGTGCCATAAACTCAGGCGTTCCTGATGGTTGCCATGAAAATCATGTTCTTTATTAGTACAATTGATGGACGAATTTTGATGTTCCCATATTTATCAGTATCTATAAAAAGAAACAAGAAAGAGGAGAGCATTGCCTATCACACTGTGGGCATGGTGTTTTCCACGAAGTATGGCTGCTAACCCCAGATCACCAATCTTAACCTGGCCAAGATGACCATTGACAAAGATGTTGTCACATTTTAGATCCCGATGAATCACTGGAGGATCATGACTGTGCAAATAATCAAGTCCCTCGAGAATCTGGCGAGCCCAATCCTTAATTGCTCGAATATTCACTTGCTTGTACCTCTTCCTGTACCTGCAACATGTATACATCACGTTAAGTTAGCTTGGTTATGGCAAAATACTTTGAACTTCAGAACTTCTTTTTCATAATATGGCAAAATCAATTGTATGGATAATAAGCCTATGACATTACTCTCTCAGGGTGCCAGATGTAAACATTTCAGTGATGAAGTTGAAAGTTCTTCGGTCAATATCAATCCAAGAAGCACGAGATCTCATTATAGAGTCGTGATTGAGATTCTCGAGCAGGTGGACCTCACAGTAAAGCCTTTGGAGCTCTTCGGGTGACCTAAAAACATCATTAAGCTTCGCCTGATTCCAAGCTACTTCCGTTCCGAGAAACTCATCAAATGCCCTATACACAGTCTTCATTGCTCCTTTGCCAAGAACATCTTTAAACTGCAAAGATATTAACAAAAGTCTCTTATCACCAAGTTGAGAGAATAGACAATAATCTATTACATGGTTCTGATATCCTGCAATAAATGCTTCTCAAATCTTAAAATCACCGGTTTTCAGGTTTATCCCTCTTGCCCGGAAAGATACTATTGAGTGGAGATCAAGATGTCTTCTTTTGTCATTTTATCCAACAAGAACGCAATGTTTCCAAGAAAATACATGATATCATGATTGATCTTAATCCAATACAGCAAACTACTTTATTTGCTGACAGCTGAGGTGAAACAAGTTATAATTTTATATATCTATATATAAGGATTGAGTATATATCTGTTTTTTAACATATTGGTGACATCTAGCTGATATATTTCTCACCAACTAAAAAGAGAATCCACATGAACAATTTGTCATTTCTTTTTGTTATTCTGCTACCAGCCTCATTTACAAACCCGCAAAAAGTCAATTTGCGGAAGGACACGTATAGCAGACAAGTTTAGAAAAAGTTAGCCTTGATAGATTTAGAGGATGCATGGTGCAAATATGTAATTGACAAAAAGAGATATCTAAAGGCAAAAGGAGTGGACGCACGAATTAGAACCATTATTAATCATACGCAACTTGCTTTCGGATGGAAAAGTTCTCTTCAGAAAAGTAAATCCCACAGTTTCCTGGAGTTCTCCAGAGCTCTTTGTTAAAAATTTAAAGTAAAAGCTTCTAGTTGCACGAATAGGACCAGCTTTGACATTTACGATAAGAAATCAGATCCCAGAAGATTCTAAAATTAACATGTTAATCTCTAACAATTTTTTTCTTGGAAAACAAGAAGTTTAGATGAGATTAACCATTGGAAGCAAATTAAAGTACCCTTTTCAATTTAGTTTTAGAAAAGCCAAACAGGTAATGCAAAAACAAGATTAACTACTGCAAAATCAATAGAAGGATGCAAGAAGATAACACAATTAGACCAAAGTAGATTTAGTTTAGAAACTTACACGGCCGTATCGTTCTGACGGATCCATTTCCACGTATAACTGCATCTTTCCTTCATCAATGGCTTTCCCACCCCGAGTTTTATACATGATTATGCAATATATCTAAATAAACCACTCTTTCAAACTTTTCCAGATGATATCCTGATATTTACTGATTAGTACTATGTAGATATACTGACACTTTATTACTAGAAACTGAAATATTTAGCTGCGAAGACAGGCAAAAGATGCTAGAATATCCGAGGTTTTCCTTCGTGATTTTCATAAGAAAAGACACCAAACAAGAGCCAGAAGAGCCTTGAGTAATCAATCCTCAGCATGATCCAAGCCATTTCCACAACTTCACGTGAAAACTCGTAGTCCTGAGAGATCATTTAATTGCTTTCAAGAAGAAAATACAGCTACGAATAGGGTATTAATAAAAACAAAGGAGATTTTTCTTCAGCTCAAAGGGCCGGGCAAGACTGTTAGATGTGAAGATGATGCAGGAGAATTATCTTTATGTCGTGTTGTTGATGCTTGAAATAGACTGGTTAAGAATCAATAATCAGTGGAGGTGGTGCGTTGTCAGGAAAAGCTTTTTTTCAGAAACTGGAATGATAAAAAAGTGGGGTCTTTTTGAGAGAAACTGGACTTCTGAATTTGAAAAATCCGTGGCCACGTTTTGGCAGCACCATTTGTGGTTAACACAAATGATCTAACAGAAGATTTTGAAGATCCAAGGGGACAAAAGAAGATGGGTTTGAACTTAGGATTGGAATACTCCTGTAATTGAGAATTTTATTCCCTGTTGAAATGATTTTGCGAGGAGACTGTCTGTTTACACCAAAAGGGCAGGCTTTGTGGGATTTCTTATAAGCAAAATACAGAGAATAACACTGTGTTATAATGGCCTGGCTCCTGGATGGCTCTACACTAGAAAGTAGCTGACTTAAGTGGACAGAGTCAGATTAATCATAATTTGTAATAGTTTCAAGTGCTATGCGCCACGTTAAATCTGGCTGATGTCCTTGACGTGATAATATATGATTAAAAAATTATCAATAATTGAGTAATGAATCGTAATGGAGGACACTGTGCACAGTTCTTTGTAAAGAAAAGCTTTAACAGTTGACAATACTCCAACTAAATGTCAACCTACAAACAACTCTTAGGAATTGTGCAAGGCCTCAAAGACAATTAGTTTAGACCGAGTTTGCCTTTCTAATTTTGTGTGTGTGTGTAACCCTATATAGATTATCAATAAAAAGATAAAACTTTGATTTGAATTTCAATTTTAGCATTTGAATATCTGAATGTTGAATCATAGTTATTTTGCTGCTGAAATTCAAATGAGGAATATATCGTTGATAACTTGATAACAGTACTATAAATAAATAAAATAGAGCAATAATAGAGCGTTATCAACACTACATATACAAAATTGGTTTCCTTATTTTCTCCCATAATAGAGTGCACGGGCGCATATATTGAAATTACTTATAATTAAATAATTGAAAATGACAAGATACTTGACTTACATGAATTCGACAAGGGACAGGGATGTCATTTTATAAATTTTTCTAGCTTAGGGATTAAGACCCGATAATTTATTTATCGTCAGTCCCTACCCTTGTATATGCAAAGCACCTACCACTCTGACGACCCATTAGAAGGAAGGTTACTCTTGAAATTGAAACATTCCGTGCAAGTTGCAACTCTAATTTAAGACAGCCAATACAAGAAATCTGACTTTAAATATAGGGCCCAAGTCCCAACATAGATACTACCGATGGAAATGCATAAAATAGTTTTCTATTTCCTATTTTTTCTAGGTCGACAGAGACATTAAAAATGTTGCATTGTTGCCGGAACTATATTGCTGTATATGCAAAAGAGTCATAATCTTCCACGGCAATTATGTCCCTCCAATTCAACATGCATGATCAGTTAAACTTATATAGGAATCTACGACAGCTATGGCAGCCGCCGGTTAGCATACATCTTTGAAGGAGCATATAATTATGACCACCATTTCTATCATTCTAACAACAAGAGAACATTCGTTCTCTTTCAACAACATTAGTCATGATTTAAGCTACAACATAAGACGGGTGAGAAACAAAAGTTTTGAGCAAAAAAATTAACATCCTATAGAAAACGTGAAATTGAACCTATATATGATTTGCCAAACCAGGGGAGAAAAGTTGCCAGAATGTGCAGACATGAAAGCAAAACCTTTTTAAGTTGCATCAGTTTCTAAAAGAAAGAGAAATCCTTTGTTTTTTTTTTTTTTTCCTCAGTCTGTCACTATCAGCGGAGAAAGCCACATAGGCAAGAAACCTTGGGCTTACTGGTTCAGAGAAATCCCTGTTAGATAGACAATGGCGGGAAGTCTTCGTCTTTGAGTCGGTATGAAGAAGTCAATGAAATCCTACATTGTTCAGAGCAGGGAAATGGCTCAAACGGAAGACCAGCAATATGAGCAAACAAATACGGCTGGTACGTAAATACGGATGTGGGGATTCCTTTACCTATTGTGCTTCCCACTCGATGCACTTTGTGTTCTTCGTATCCCTGAGAAGGATCTAGGGTACGATGAGACAGGTCTTTGTTCCCTGCTATTTCCCGACATGGGTGTTCCCGAAGGATGTCCAAACGATTCAAATTCAACGAACCCCTCAGTTGGCAAGAACAAGCCATTAGGATTATGATACCCATTCCCATGAGAAAATGATGGATCTTGAACTTGAGGTTGTGCTAGTTCATAGCTGCTTCTTTCTGACATATTTGGCTCTCTGAATATCGATTTTCTCCCATTGTAACGTGGCGAACTTGATGATGTGTGATTTCCTTTGGTGGATGATGACCGATAGCCATGTGGGGGTTGATTCTGCAACATAACAAAGCAAAAAACCAGTTATCAAATAATGATGCTTTGATGTAAATTTCAAACAACCTAAAATCGACATAAGCAGCGAACCGTATTTGGAAAATATGTTCCTGTTCCTCTGGGTTTTGGCACCTCTTCCCACCCTAAAGTGACACCTGGAAATATTACAGGTTGCATGGTGTATACTGCTGGACTTAGATGGAAGCCATTGCGATGTCGATGGGAAAACCCATTCTGCTTAAAATGTGATATAGGCAGGATACCATCCCATGGAATGTTATTTTGGTATGGAGTGGCTGGCAAGGGAGGCATGAGCAAAGAATGCATACCTAAGCTATACTCATAGCACCATCGACCATACTGAAAGCTTTGTAAGTAATTTTCATAATCCCCAGTGAGATCTAGTGAGTTCAAAGATTCAGGCGTCTCACTCCTGCTTGCTGGGCTCTGGTCCAAATCCATATTATTTGGATCTCCTGAAAAAGAAAATGACTGTGGAGCCCAAAAACCATCCTTGGATTTATATGAAGCCACTGCTGCATCTTTGTCAACCAACTCGATTCCATCCAGGCTTCCAAAAACAGCAACTCTACCTTCATCAGATCCTGATGAAACCAAGGAAGAAGCTTTCTTTTCACACTTGTCCCCCTTATGTGAACCTGGGCTTTTAACCCTCAGACTGCCAAAATGCAATTTGGAATTAGGAAAATAGAGGTGAGGTGTGTGATAGGCCATACTGACAGCAGTGACACTCTCCTCTAGAACTGGAATTTGAGGTACAGATGAATCAGTAGAAATTCTAAGGCCTGCAAGACCAGAAGTGGCGAGGTCGTTTGAGTCTCCATGGAAACGAGGACCCAATGATCTATCCAGCAACACTGCTTGGTGTTTTGACATAGAGCTACTGTACTGCTCTCTATTTTCCGTATCTGGTGTTCTTTCCATCCCTCTGAGTAAATCTTCGGAAAATTTACCTGAACTAGACTGAAAATCTCCATTTACGCCAGCATAAGAATCATGGTATTCATAGAAGTCATCAATTTTACACCAACCATTCTCTGGAATAGGCACTGCTGAGATGGGCCCGTCACAAATTAGTGATGGATCAAAAAACATAACATCAGGCCTCTGTCCACCTCCACGCCTCGCTATGGTGTTTGAGAAAAATTTATAAAGCTCGCTAGCAATGGAATCTTCAGACTGAAAAAGTATCTGTTCCAGTTTTCTGGCCCCATAAGTGAAAGCGCTGCATATTCTGTAGAAGTTTGCTATACAGAACAACCAACCAATGAAATTTATCACCAAAACATTTTGAGTAGCAGTGAAGGAGGAGCCACAGTTCAGATCTTCAAGAAGTTGCGGCATTCAATTGAGCTTTGAAATGCAATATGTTTGTTGAAGAATACTAAATAAGAAAAAGATTCATACTGAAGAGATATCATAACAGGCATTGAGAGTTTGACGACAAAAGGCATCAGATGTAAGCAGGGTTAGAATATCTTATACACAACTCATCCGAAAAATCCAATGCAGTTGAAGTATATGTATTCGATGAAACAAACACAACGTATAGTTGTCTTCTCTAACAATTAGAACAATCTTGCTTCCATTCAAGTGCAGCAACAAAAATGAATTGTACCTCTGCTGACACTACGTCCGAGATTATTGGTCTCTTTCAGTGGATCAACTATGTTAAGATGCTTCCGCTGAAATCCATGTGAATTTTTGCTGCCACCTCTGGAAGGAACAGAAAACATGCCACCAGACGAACTTAAGAAATCACTGCTCAACAGTAGATCTTTGTCGCTATCCTCTGGCATCTCAGCTGAAAAACAAAGAACAGAATAAACAGTTAAATTTCAATCGTAAAAATGCAATTATGTAAGGTAGTCCATTCCAGTAAAGAAAATGCAGCTCACCAACAAGAGCTGGCAATGAAGAAAGGCGAACGGGTCCATTTAAGCTAATACCATAGGAATCCCAATCGAATTTGCTGAAGTAATCCAAAAATTTATGTAGGACCTAAAGCAAAAGATTTTGATTATAAGGTTTATTTTGTCAAGGCAATTTGAAGAAATGGATTGTACTTGAGAGCTCACAGCTAAAGGCCCATCTAATTTTGAGTGAAAAAGATGGAAAATGTACAACACCAATGTCTCCAAAGCATATGTAGAAATCAACCCTTGATGAGCACCAAGAATACGACTTTCATAGAAGCACCACGCTTTGATCAGGATAATACTGCGCTTAAACAGATGATCTTTGCCAATTAGGCGATCAACCTGTAATACAAATTCATCATAATTGTGATATATAAAACTGGATCCACCTGCATTTATATAACTTGAATGTGATTTGATTTGTGTGCTTTCCCACATAATCTAAAAGACAATTCTCATATGACTAAGGCTCAAGGCAGAAAGTACAGAGTAAGTAAAACAATAAATGAATAAGATCAGAGACATGCATTCCTTGCATTAGGGGATGGAACATGCAAGAGCAGTAAAAAATGAGGAAGCATATTGTATTAGAGGATTAGATACCACATCAAGCCTCTATTTCATTATTATGGTAGAAACGAATGTTAAACAATAGGTTTTTTTTGTATTTTTAGAAACATGGACAAGTTGAGTCTAAATACAACATTGAATTAGTACTTTCTATACAACAACACAGATTAAGATATATATTTATTATGATCATTAATAGTATTCTGCACGACATATATATACATATATATCATAATTCATACAATAAAATATACAATAATCACTGTATGACAAAACTAGTTTAAATTAATATCCACTGACAAGCATAAAATATAGTGTAGATAAGACTAAATCATAACTCAAATATGAATAAATATATCTCATAGGAAAGTTACATCTCAAGAATCAGATATATCATGTTTAATTCATTAGAGTATGACCATGTAGCAATCAACAAATAAGACATAGTTAGAAACATCAGTATTGATGAAGTGCCTAGCCAAGTAATCAGATAAGATATCTCAGCAGTTCTTGATTTTTAGAATTACTTTTGGACATAATTTACCTGCTCCAGAAAGCACAAAGTACTAAGGCCCCCAACTTGATTAAAAGATACATCGACAACAATACCTTGAACAATACATTTTACAAGCTGAACCTGCCACACAAGAGCCCTGTCTCAATAAGGGGAAACATTTTATAAACTTGCACAAAATTTCAAATGTTATATACTAAAACCTTGAATGATTATCCAACCTTCATCAAAAAAATTCCAATTGAAAATGACATGTGAGGCATACAATAATGCAATTATCAGCAATGTAGTGCTTATTATTTTCAAAATGAATTTGTTATCCCAGCCTACAATATTCTGGCTTAATACGAGATAGTTGTACCAATAAAGCTAATTTAAAGGTAAAAGAGAAGTTTTAGAGCATGAGCAAGGAATCAACAAAATTTCCACCTGTAGAATAGGAAAACCGCAATATGTAGTAGAAAGCAGGTGCAGGAAGACAAAATGGGCACATATCAAGATCAATTCAGTTAGAATTGTCATGATGGGAAGTGCATCGAAATGGACATATATCTGAATAGATGTCATCATCAATGCAAAATCTAAGTGTTTTATGTTTTTGGAAGCAAGGAAAGAAACTATATGGCAAAAAGGTTTACTGTCTTAACAAGAAAGGTAGAGGAAAATTGACTTACACCAATATTGCAAACAATACCTTTTGTCTTTTGAACAAGTAGAAAGCAACTTAATTTAACTAAGTGCATTATATCGCAGAAAAGATAAGTTTCTCTTTAGTAAAGCTTTGATAAAAACTTAGGTAAATCATGAAGTTTGCAACATAAATCCTTTTATTTCACTCAGCCATCATGTGAAGGTCATCTCCATCTCCCCAGCACATCACTAAGATTTAAGTTATTATTTAACCACTATAATGACTGTTTTCCTTCTGCACATTATCTTGCATGGATACCACATTATCGAGTACCCATGACCATGTGTTCATTACTTATTTTACCCTCTTTGTTCTTTTAGTAAATGCATCTATACTATTGATCATTGTTTCAGTCTCTAGTGACCTGCTGTTTATGCCACAGGGGAAGATGGTCCAAACAGAATCTCTATAAATCTGAAGCATCAGATCTGAAAAGGCAATATATATTATATAGGCAAATTCGTTAAAAGGTTTTAATGATCAAGCACATAATTGTGCATACCTCAGCACGAATCAGCTGCACGTCACTCACTATGAATTCTGCGGACATATTATTGGCTTCTTCATTAAGTATAGTCATCATATTATCAGCAAATGTTTCTTCAACATTTGCACCACCAAAGGTGGTAAAATCAAGGTCTCCTTCAGGAAGATAAGTTTTAAGTGGCACAGATCCATATAGGAATACCTGGAAAAAGTTCAAACATTTAATACAACAAATACATAAGGTATGGTTGGTGTCACATTGACTACGTATCTTAAGCAAATATCTAGATGTTAAAAACACTATCATCAGCCTCTGACCATGGCCATTGCACAGCAAAATAATTTGTAAGTTTTGCATATGTACAGAGATATATTGTGAAATAGTCATGTGAGATCCACAGCCAAACAATAGAGATGAAGTGCCTAACTGCAAGAAATGACATTTATCTAATACACAAGACAATAGATCAGCATTTAATTGTGGGTTAGAGGGCAATGCAGCGTGAAGCCAATTATCATAAAAACTGAAAGTAAAAAGGCTACTTAGGCAGCGTATTCTAAACAATTATTTCAGCTAGTCCAATACTCTAATAACACATTAGCCATGTAGCTGGTAAGAGTAGCTTAAAAACAGCGGAAATTACAAATCAGCCAAAATGCAGAAATACAAGAACAGAAAGAAATGTCTGTGATGCTACAGCAGACAGAAAAACAAACTACAGTGACTATATTGACAAATGGCATAATATTCTCACACTTGATATTGTTCAAATAGTTCAAGTAACATCATAATTAGTTGATTTCGTGTTACTACCTCTTATACTTTGATAAATACAGAAAACGACAAAGTTATACGAATGTAGAAGAGCCTTAATCATCGTAGAGAAACAGACAGGACCATACCATATCATATTAATGGCAGCATTCCCTGATTACCTAGATAAGAGATGGCTCGGTGCAGATCAAAGACACGTGGAAAAAATTGATGGAGTGTTTCCAAAAATATTACATACAACTTGACGAATGAATTGCTTACCAAACATCAAACACCCCACACATCATCAAGAAAACAACTTTTTGTCTCGTAGAATGAGAGCATTTCCAAAAATATACATACAGCTTGATAAATGTTTTACTTCTCAAATATCATATCAAACACCCCACACATCTGCACCACGCATCACAAAAACAACTCTTTATCTCGTATATGGAGCATTTCCAAAAATATTACATACAACTTGATAAATGTTTTACTTTCCAAATATCAATCACCCCACTCATCTTTGCCACGCGTCACAAAAATTACTTTTTATTTCATATATGGATCATTAAACATTACATATAAATTGACAAATGGATTACTTCTCAAATATCAAACACCCCCACACCTATTTGCCACGCATCAAAAAACAATTTTTGATCCCGTATTGCCAACATTCTTCCATTTGGATTTTATTCAGCATTAATCAAAAACACACCAAATTATTCGAAACTAAATTTACCATCAAATCTATCCTTGGCCCTTGCATTTGAAGTGAAAGATATCCATGCATGCAAGCCAACAAATAGATACGCAACTTGTGCAGAAAACATCACAGGGAATCACTGGCCTGCACTGCACATCAAACTAACACTAAACACAGCAAAATAAGACACTGTACCACTATCTCTAAATCCAAGGTCCTCAAACCACTGACAAAAAGATAAACGCATCGAATGTTCACAAACGCATCTGTTAAAATTAGACATATGGAAGCTGACAACTTTCACCTCAGCACCAAGAAAATTCCTGATTAATCTCTGCATATAATCAACGACCTCTCTTCTCCTCTCTTCGGATTCAGAAGTGGGTTGGACTTTCCGGATTATGTCACCGGCCACTTTGTCTGCTGTGGCCCAATTCACCGTTCCAATCTCTAATGGGTTCGGCTCTGCAAGCAGCGTCGAATGTGAAGCCATGGGCCTCAACTCCGCCACTGCACCGTCCCCCGGAAGATCACTCATTTATTCCCTCTTCTCTTTTTCTTTTGTAAGAAAGAAAACAGGTGATAAGTTAATCTTTTTCACTTCAATAATTCATACACACCACAATTAAAACCCAATACACATCACAGAACGTTAAGACCCTTCGATCAGAAAAAACAGAATCAAATTGAAAATTTTCCAACCAAAAAAAAAAAAGAATGAACAAAAAAAAGCAAAGAAAGATGCTTGCTTTTCCTCTCAATGCGCGAAATGGGAACAAGGGTTTGGGTTAAAAGAGAAAAAAGAAGCCAAGAAAAATGACTAAATTGAGGGGAGTTCTCGGAGAGTTAAGAGAGAGACAAGACCGGCGAGTTTTAACAGCTCCACTGGTGCTTGATTTTATAGCTCTGTTGTGTTAGGTCCAAGCAGAAACAAAAACAGCTTAAATACGCCAAAATCCATGAATTTCTGTTGGATTGTGTACATTTTAGTGCTTATCCAATTATATAAATTTACTCTACCAACTCTACCAACTCCAGCAGATCCCTGTAATACAATTACACCAAGCTCATGTTTTTTGACCGCCGTTACCGCTGCTCGTAATTTGCCTATTTTCTTTTTCTTTTATATGATTATATAAATCAAATAATTACAATTTACTGTCACTAACCCTATTTAAAAACGGGGCTCCAAAAGTTTCCACCCACTGTATATATTATATTCGTTTCTTCAATCACTTTTTTATTCTTATCTGCAACTTTTCTTTTTATTTTTGGTTTATTGGATATTCTATTTCTTTCCTCAAAGATAGAAAGACGTTGAGGGGACGAACAACTGATGTTATGGGTCTGGTTTGTAACATTGGACTCTCGTGTCCTGCTGCCAGGGATTTTCTTTATCTTTACTTGTCCAGAAAATGAATAGATTACTCCCTTTTTGTTTGAATGCGTCCAGCAAAATATGCAAGTGGCTGCCTTTATTCCTTCTATTTATTTTGGAAGTGAAAATGATGCTTAAAAAATGAAGTTGAATGCTAAGTAGAGTAATGCCTTCATAAGGTGAAAAAGAGCAAAAGACTTCATTTAGACAAATTTGGTGTATGTAGTTTTGATGATTGGAGCATTGATATGTTCTTATGTCCAACATTTTAGTCTCTCTCTCTCTCTATATATAACTGTCGAGTAGTTAATTAGTTCAATAATATGGTTCTCCTCTTTGTATATATGATGTTCGGAGTTTGAAAATTTTTTGCGTGCATGCGTGTGTAAATTTATTATTTATGTTTGTTTAACAGCAGTGAGAACGTATATTAAATTTTTTGAAAACATAAGAAGGGGTGTACGGATATTTTTTGATTATTTTAATTTTTTGTAAGCTATATTACTATAAATATATATATATATATATAGCTTCAAAAATTATTAACTACCATATTAATGCTTTGTGGTTCCATTACTTTAGGAAATAATAAGAAAGAAAATTTAATGTAATTTGACATTCCAACACAAATTCATGGTGGCGTTCCTCATCATGAATTAGATTTGTTTGTTTAAAAGTGGTGAATGTATAAATGCATCGAGCGTTATGTCATTCTTATAATTTGAAATGTGATAATTACATGAAATATAGAATTCTACAAAAGATATATGGATATTTTTATTTTTATATATAATATCAGATTCCTTGATTTTTTATTTATAAAGTTATTGATTTAAATTTATTTAAAATGTTTTATAAATTTTTATATTTTATAAGATGTTTTCAAAATTTATAAGATATTATTTTTAAAAGTTATTAAAGTGTTTGGGTAAAATAAGATATTAAAATTTCTAGTAATAATAATTTTATAATTAAAGTAGTTAAAATTAAAAGAATTTATTAAAATCTTGAAAATAAATAAGAATCTGATTACTCTTTTTTTTTTTTCTAAAAGAGCTTATAAGACTCCAATATCATATTATAAATTCTTTTTTTTTAAAAAAAATTATTATGCACTTTCTAAAATTTTATATGCTTTTAAATATTTTATGAGATATTTTGAAAAGTTTATAAATTTATCCAAACACAATCATCATTGCTCCATTATGTAGGGAGGGAAAATAAGAAAGAAATATATACACTTTTCTTTCGAATATATGCATGTTAAAACGAAATCTAATATAGAGAATTAGATTGCTTGAAGTTTATATGCTTGATTGCAAGGAATTTGATTGCCAGAGGTTTAATTTAATTATAATTATTAAATAGCACTTTAAGAATACAAGTAATTATCAAATAAAACAAATTCAATTCCATTCTATTTTCTTTAATACAACAAAAATAATTGAATTCATATTTGAATAAATTCACAAAAGTATCCTCATTATGTATTTATTCACTTGTGCATATGTAGATACATTGTATCACATACACATAATAAAATAAAAAAGACATAATATATATAAATATATTTCTGAAATTAATAACCATTAAATATATGCATAAAGATATATAAAAATAAGTTCCTTTTAATTAATCTTATAAATATATGAAAGCATACATGCTCTCTTTGTACATACACGATGCATACATATTTGAATATGTTTATATGTATCTATATGGTGAGGTTGAAAACTATTTTTGGTAAATGGGATAGTGTTTGGGCTAATTCGACCAAGGAGGTCGAATGATCCAATAGTGATATTTTTCTTGGGTTGAAATTTGCAACCAATAGCAAACGTCAGACTAGTGGAGGTGCCCCTAACTAAGGTACTCCAACGCTTAAGTTAGTACTGATCAAGTGAAATGATCGAGCAGCAGAGTAAAAGCGTAGGGTGTAGCCTTCTTCAAGTGAATGATATGTTATAGATGCCTCTATCAAGTATAGATGGCTCTTGTCTTTACTTGGGAGTTGTTAGTTATTTTTAATTTCGGTACTATTCTAAGTGACATTATCTTCTACCTTTTAGGGTAAATAGTAATCTAGAGGTACGCCTCTTGATAGAGTTGGTGGCAGATTGGTATTTGGGTGGCACGTACCGTTAATGCAGAAGCACGCCGCTTATTAGAACATTGAATGCGGTAAGAATATAACTCGACATCAGGGTGAGCATTCTGATCGACAGTGATTGATCAGACAAGATAGTCGATCAAAGAGATAGCTGACCGAACTTGACAGTTTGAAGCCTTCCATCGAGTAGGGTCGAGAACTATTCGTTCGATCTGGCGGTTGTGGTTGAGTGACTCAATTCAACTAGGTCTAGAATCGCAGTTGAGTTTTAGATGTTAAGTAGGTCTAGAAGTCCTCTTCGAAGCTGATAGCTTATTGGGTTGAATCTGTTGGACTATCTCATATTACTATATATATATATATATTTATTTATTTCTTATACATTATATGCATAAATATATGTATGCAATTGCATACAACAAATATAACTTGCATATATATGCATTTATATATAATAAAATACAAGAAATTTATACACATAAATATAAAATATTTTTATGTGTATTTTTAGTTATGTATATGTTATTTAAATATTTATAATATTCAATATGGTTGTGATCATATATTTACATTACATCCATTCGCTTTACCAAGGGCCTTTTGGTTTCTCTAGCCTTGATGTGCTTTTAAAAATATTACCAAAAAAAAAAAAGGGAATGTGATAAGGAAGAATTTTTGAAAGACCAAAGTGCCCTTACTATTAATCAAAATCCCAAAACAACCCCATGATCCACGTCTTTTTCAAATGGATCAATTCGACCGCCTGACCCGGATCTATATATCAAATAAACCCTATCCTAAAAAGCAGTCACCTGTACGCTTAGGAGGGAGACACGTGGAATCAATAGTACATAATCAGTAGAATCGTTAGCTATAAATAACTCCTCATTTATTATTAGGAGAATCAATTAATAAGATTTAACATTGACATATACACTGAATATTCCAAACTAACGATCAATGCATCCATACTTGGCTCAATCCTTTAACCCAAAAAATGCTCGTCTGAGCTCTTATTTTTTGTTGACTTTTCAGTCATCAACAAATATATTGTTTGTCATATTTTACAATATCATAATGGTTTATCTCTTTGTTGGATATATATATCATGGACAAAACTAGATTCAATACGAAAGGAATAAATGGTGGATTGCGATGGGCCACCGATTCGGATCACTAGGAATGAGGACAGATTCCAAATTTCTGAAATGTACCTCAGAGATAATTTGTATATTGATATATGATATATCAATGAAGTATTTCTTTTTGTTGCAGTGAAATTAGTATTTTATAATATTCAATACATTTTTTGAATAAATAATCTGTTTGTTGTTTTCTTTTAAATTTATTTGCCTTTTCAAGTATATGCGACAATATTTGAAAGAGACAGAAAAGAAGATGATATAGGGTTTTAAAAATATAACAAAAACTTGACCTTGTTTGGTTATATTTCCCCGAACAATATTATTTTGAGAAAATATTATTAAATATATTTTTATCCAAAAAATCCAACAAAAAAATATTAATTTGATTGTTACAGTAAAAAATGTCTCCCCCAAAACATAAACAAGCATACCTAAAAATGACTTTCATATTCTTCAATAATTCATTATCCCAAAACGCATAATAAATACGTAATAAAACCATACAAAAAAACATAACCAAATATTTCCAAGTTTTTTATTAACATCAAAAGTAAGAGTGAACAATATTGTTCCCATGTAATGTAGTTTAAGTAAGGAGGGGGGTGTTTGAT
>JACGDI010005755.1:829871-862853 GCA_014898725.1 Jacaranda copaia
ATTGATAATTTGATTTTTGAACGATGATCATTATATTGTGTTTAAAATTTTTAAAACCTTCTAACATATTTAAATTATATCCCCATAACTCATTGTTGGATTTTAAATTTTTTATATTTAAATCATAAGGTAATTATGAAATTTAAAATTTTATCCTCCACAAAAATATTTTCTAACCTCTTTATTTAATTTCTCTTGCAAAGCGATTTTGCGTTGCTTTTATCGACAGCCCTAGCAGTCTACCTTTCTAACCCCAAAGTCAATTTCAAGCTTTGGTCAATTCCCAAATGTTTTAAGGCCGACAATTTAACAGGTTCTTACGTACTAACTGCTTGCGATCGGCTACTGACGAGACCATGGAGGGAAATTACAGAACTACTACCCAAATGGTGGCGTTGATTGTGCTTTTGCTGAGTTCGGAGATTCCGAGTTCACTAGCTTATCGACCCGGAGACATCGTTCCCATGAGTCGCATGGGGCAATACCACTCTGTAATCCTATCCCTATATTTGAATTTGATGTGAATTGATTTATGAAATGAATGCTGTTAATTATCATCTGATCTATTTTCGTTTTCTTTTTGTTTAAATTTGGAAAACTTGCAGACGAGGACTGTTTGGCATGATATGATCGGCAGGCATTGCCCAATCTTTGCCGTTAACCGTGAGGTCACTTATTTAGGGTTTGCTTTGCCTTTAGGAATTCTTTGTTTGGAATGTTAATTGCTGGTTCATTTTGATGTGCAGGCGTTGATTCCGATACCGAAACCCACTGGATATACAGGAGCTGATCCGTACAAAATGTATGGCTTGAGTTCCCTCTCATACTATTATTTGGTTTTATAATGGAAGTCTTCAAATAATTTGAAGGCGTCCGAAGAAAATTGGTGCTTGAAGAGATATTCTGGAAATGGTGTTCTTTTGTTTTTAATTGCACTCTATTAATTATACGAATTCATTGTAGGGATATGTAGTTGACGTATTATTTGGAGCTACGTCTGGAGTTAGTTTCAGATACTTATATGCTTCCAGTAATATGTGGTGGAATTAGTAACTTGTTGCTGGCAATTGGGTTTTTATTGATTATTATTCTGCAAATTTTTTATTCACTTTAGTACAGAACCAGTTAGTAATAGAAGGAACATTGATATGGTAGGTAGGTTGCAATCTCTAATTAATTTGGATTTGGTGGAAGGCTCTAACACAGGGGTAGATTGTAGTTTCTGTACGGCATGAAATTAAGATATTATTTGCTACTTATTTTTTGTTATTGCTTGAGTAAATGGCTGCTCCCATCACTTCCTGAAGAGAGTGATGGTAGTGCTTTTTGGGCTCATGGTCAATGAGCGGAACCTTTCGTAGTAACAAGCCATTTGTTTTACACATACTGTTTTTGAGAATGGTGAAAGAAACTTGCTCTATTGGGCAAACTGCTAGCTGTTGTAATAATGATGGTTTCCTATATTAGACTAAGAATTTCATGGTTGATGATCAGGTGCACTTCCATGAGCATTGAACATTAGTATTTCAATTTTTCTGCTCTTAAATGTATATTATGTTTTTACCAATATACTTTTCTGTTGATTTTTTTTGTTAAAATGAGCGCAACTCATCCCCGGATGTCGGTTGTCATCTATCTTTATGTTTATAGTTGCTGAATAGGTGATGAAATTTATGCTGAAATAATTGAGGTGCAGATCATTTCAAGTTGGACGAGAAAAATTTTATGTTCCATGGCTTTTTGTGATCAACCGGAAGAGTTCAGAGGTCCCAATGATTGAGATGCATCTGGTAAGGCCTGAGTTTGGTAGGAATATTGTTCATATGGTATGAAATTAGTTACTTGATATCCTTCATAGGATGTTTTAGTGGGATGTAATAGGAGCCTCTGGATGAAATGGAAATGGAAATGCTTTAGTTTTTATATGATTTTTGTATCTGTTACTCCAGTTCCTTCTTGTCTGGAGCCTGAGATTTTAGACTTATTATGTTTAATTATATCTCAGGGAATGCTTAGCCTGTGTATATCAACTTTTATTTATGAGTTTGTTAATTTGGTTTTCAATGCTAATGAAGTTTCATGTTTCTTTTCTAGAGGTACTCGGGCGCTGATTTGCTTGGTGTCACTGCTAAAGTCATAGATATGCCTAACAGCTGTATGTTACACTTTCTGACTTAGATATCCTCATCCCTCAAATATAAATGTTTGAAGCTTCCTAATTGGAGATTGATTTTTTTATGTGAATAAGCATTTACTTCTATCATATCATCTACTTTGTTGGGAATACTGATCTGTTCAGAAATTTGATGTTTTTTGCCAGATCTCTTTGATGATGTTATATTGTCTTTTTTTTTTTTCTAATCTTAATTTTCAAGATTGATTCAGATGCTTACATGAAATATACTATTGGATCAAAATGTTTGACAATAGTGGCTTCTGAATTTGTGAAAGCCATCTTAGCTGATAGTATTACTTTAAATTGAGCGGTATAGTTAAATATGCTTGATTGCAGTTCAGTGGTAATTGTTATTGATGTGCTCAAGGCTCAATGTTTATGAAGATGTATCTGCTATGTGTTTGAATGTATGGGCACGGTCAGGGGTATTTAATACTATCCAAAAGTGTTGATGTGCTACACTAATGCCTGGCCTTTTGAAAGTATTTGCTGTTCCTAGGATTTAGGTCATGCTTTTTGAGTCTGCATCTTTGTTTTCTGTTCCAGGTTCTGTTGTCCTATTGTGAAGCCTTATTTCTCTTGTTTTCTCCTATTCTTACTGGTCACAGGAAGCATGCCACAGAAATTGCTAGTATTTGTGGTTTTCTATTCACATATGTTCATTAAAGTAATTTTGAGGCTTGAGTGAATAATCCGTTAACTTGTTATGGTTAATCTACATTTTGCATTTGCATCTCTCTTCTATGATTTTCTGTTAATCAAATTGTTTAACAGCCCTAGGCTGAAGTTTCTCGTCCATTCTTACAAGTAACAGATGTAGAACGTCATCCAGACATAAGTAAACAATTCTGGGATGCACAACAATGGCCAAAACACATTCTTGTCCGATACACGTGGTAGGTTTCTATTTCTGTTCTTTGACTATTAATGGATGAGTTAGTTAAGTTGATCTCGTGTAACATGAGAATCTAGCAAGCAATAGCAAATGCATCTATTGTACTTTTGAAATTAGGTTTTGTGGACACATCAGCTGATTTTGTATAATATGAATATCACTTTTATGATATATAAAACTCTACTATGCTTATGCATGATTCACATCTGTAATTGACTAATATGTAGGTTGCATCTGTTTGAATTTCTTTTGCATGTATGATTGGTGTGCAATGATAGAAAGTCATAAGTAACTACTCAAATAACATGCACTGGCGGCCCTCAAATGGTTCATCAATAAGTTCCGGAAGTTTATTAATTTTAGTTTGGGGAAGTGAACTTCAATCTTGCTTGTATCCTATGTTCATGTTCAGTAGATATCTGCTATGATTCATTTTTTTTGTTGCTATTATGGTTGAACATTTCGCTGAAGATATATTCTGATTAACAGGGAGGAGCAGTCAGAGATAGATGTGGCTTCTGGATTTTATGTTCTCTTTGGATCAGGTAAGTTGCGCACTCTTTGAAATATATGATAAATTGACAAGACACTCATGCTTAAAGTACGGTTTTCAGATGTTACTTATATTTTTCTTGTTGCTTTGATGCGTACAGCCTTCTGTTAGTTATAGCCCTGAGCATTTGCAGTTGCATCTTATTGGCATCTTTTGGATTTCATATGTGTTGGAATTAATTTGTCATACTTCTAAAATTTTTTCAATTGGTTCACAACCAGGGCTGATGCTTTCTTTCATTCTCGCAATCTATGTTTTACAATCATCCCAAGACAAATTGGCAAGGTATTCTTCTCTCCAACTTTTATGCTCCTATCTTCTGGCTAGTTATTTCTAGATCATTAAGGGCTCAGGCTTTCGAACTTGTGATCCGTATTAGTCGCATTTGTTCAGAGTTGACTGTTTTTGTTGCTACTTTCAGGTTTGTGAAGGAGACAGTAGCTGACAGCAGCATGCCAGCTGGTGGTGTTGCTAAAGTTGAATGATCTTTTCTTGAATGTACGGTGTATCCCTTTTGCAATAGCCAGAGTTCTAATTTCATTTCTATTTGCAAGTTGCAAGTGAGCATGCAGGCAATTGGTTTTGGTGGGATTCTATGATTTGGGAACTGGCAGAAAAAGCGGCAAAGATGCCGCTGCTGGAGGCAATATGTACTAAGTTCACATTTCTTTCTTCATATATATTGTAGATAAAGTCAGTCAAATCATGTTTTAGAGAACCCCAGTTCCTTTTTCTTAGACCTATTTTTGGTTATGATTGTTTTCCATATCATTTTTTCCTTCTCTTCATATAGTTGTTGTGTGGATCGATTAAACACCCTTGTCTATGTAGCAGATTATTTCTCTAACAGGATGTAAATGATTTGGAATTTTTAATAGTCATTTCTTGACGACTTAAATGATGCTTTTTTTTTTTTTTCGTTTTTTATTTCTTTTTCTTTTTTGGTTGCTAACTCGGACTTCAAATGGTGTTAAAAATATAATAGGCTGTTCAAAAATGATGGTTTATATACTTCAGAACGCGTTTTAGCTGAATCTGGCCAAGATAACGCTTTCATTGAAAATCATAAACCAGGTTAGCTATTCTACATTTTCTTGGGCCATGGGTCCAACTGTAAAATGCTACAAACTCCTTAAAATGAGTTTACATGGTTCGCCCAAGCGATACATACCATCAGAAAGTGAAGCAACGGAGCCCAGTTAACTGTGCTGGAATACTCGATTATTTCCAGTCCAAGATTAGTTGGACACCTAATGCTTTTTATTTATTTATTTTTGTTGTGATTAAAAATTTTATGCATCAACATTTGGCAAACGCCCTAAACTGGATACGTCCGTTAGAAGAGAAAATAAAGGAAATACAAAAATAAATTAAAAAAGAAGAAGCATTTGGAGTAATAAAAAATTGAAAGAAACAAGGAAAAACATGAATATGACATCGGATAATATTTGGATAGAGTATCCTTATGATACTTAAAAAAATTGTGAACTCAAACTAAGAAATCAGAAGTGAACATTGTTTTAATTTTTTTCTAAATTATTTTCTAATTCACCATCACCTATAGTATCATTATTCTCTCAATCTCAATTACAATATTAACTGAAAGAACTAATATATCATCTCAGAAGTAGCCATGACCTAACTAGGCAGAGAAAAAGAAATAGCAAAACCTTTTAACCCGTAAAGAAAATAACAAATGGCTCCGAACAAGTACACACAAAAGCTGTTGATCAAGTGTTAGCCAGTTTCATCTTGTTGTGACTACAGAAAATTAAATTTTATGTACATACAACCCCCCAGTCGCTCTCGTGCTGTCTTACCTTTTCCTTTGCTCCTCCTTTATCTTTTGTTTGCACTTTAAATCAGACAATATTGTCAAGTACTGTATTAATTAGGAAATATCCTTTTGCAAATGTAGCAAAAAAGCACCAAGCCAACTGCACTTCACAAGACAGCATTTCACAATTTGTTTAATTTGCATTATCAAAAGGGATTAATTAGTGATCACCCACTACGATCATTAGTGGAATTTAACACCGATAATTAATAATAATATCTTGTCGAATGTGTGAAGTTAAATTAGGGAACTCGAGGTTAGGTCCCCACTAGACAAAGTACTCTCATAAATTAAATATCAAGTTTATTAATTTAAATGAATTCCTCCAGTTAACAGGTTACTTTATTACATTTTTCTTTTTTGACTTAATTGAAACTTCTTCATATGTGTGTGTGTGTGTGTGTCTGAGTTGAAGGACTCTTGTAGGGCAGAAGGGTATTAGCACGGCAGAAAGGAGACAGCAATAGGTTAAACAGGACTTAATTGTCTATGATAATCATCTTACTTTTAATGATGATGATTCCTCCCGACTCCAATAAGAAACCAGAATTGGAATCTCCAATAGTCTTCAATTAATCTTTAATTTTGATGGAATTAAAGGGAAAAAAGAAAAAAGATTAAAAACTTTTTGTTTATAAACCTTTCAAAAATTGGCCCTTTTTTATGATTAATCAGATTGTATAAGTTAAAACCAGCGGATTAAATTATAAACCAGCAATAAACAGCAGAAGCTAAAAGGGATTATGTGGTACAAACAGTGAATCCTGGCCTGCATGTGATGAATGCCTAATTGGTTTACTAGGGTATCTTTGCACGACGCAAATTGAGAAAGAAGGGATGGATTAGTGAGACTAATTACGGGCTTGTAGAGAATATTAATCATTATTAATCGACTCTTGGAGCACTCCATCAGCAATTAATTATAGTTATTAACCCTTTAATGTACTTAAAGATGTGGGTCAAAGCTCATTACAACATATTTTACGGGATAACCGATCAGTGTGATTCCTGTGACTGCTCAGAGGATAATACTATGTATACCTTTTGGCAGTTCTTCCATCATATTTTTCTCTTGATTTTTCACTTGCTTGGTAAAAGAATGTTCCATTGATTAAATTAAGTTTTCTGGTATATAAATATTGACTTTCTGCAAAAAAACTATAATTAACTTCAAAATTTTTTAAATATAATCATAAGCTAATTAATGGTAATTAATTTATGAGTATTAGTGCAAAACTGAATCATGTTCTAAAGCAAACACGTAAAGCTTTTCGTACGGGAATGTCAAAAGTGAAGCATAAGATAATGTTTGGCATGTAATTAAATTATGGGGAGAAAAAAGATGTAGGAATTTGCCCAAATTCAATCCCTGTTTGCTTTGTTCTGAAATGGCCCAGCTAATTACCTTTATACAACGCATGGATTCTGAACTTATCAAGCAACTCAAAAGCCATCTTAAAAAGTGCTTACAGATTTAATTAAGCAGACCGCCTAATAAGCCCCAAAAACCTCAACTAAGGGGAAATTAAAAAAAAAGGAAAAAAGAAAAAAAAATGATTTCTTTTCTTCTCTTTTCTTTTCTCTTTTTAAAAATTATTTTCTAGTGAAGATTCCACGGGCTCAACCAAATTGAGGTCATTTTGACATGGCAATCTGGCTTTGTGATTGGCCACAAACTGAAATATTTTGCACTTTTTAAGTGCTTGCTTTTGCCTTTTTCTTCATATATATACTATTTTTCAGAAATAATGACCCATCCCCAACGGGCCAACCCCGATTTTCTGCCTACTACCATAGGTAAGCTTGAAATTGGAGAACTAAAGCAATAGTAATTAGCAGATTAAATTATTACGATTATGCATCAATTATTTGTCTATGTTTTTTTTAAAAAAGATTAAAATAAAATAAAATAGAAATTCTCTTTTTCATGCTAGCCTCAATGATGGCACCAGTTGTGGTTGTTATATTCTATTTTTTTGTTTTCTCTTTTGTGTACAATTATTCATGAAACTTGAAGAAATGTCATCCAAGGACAGGACCATATTGATGCGCGAAAGCCTTTTAATAAAGGGGGTTGTGCCAATTATGTAGTGAGTTTTATTAATGCATAAATAATTAATTAACTTTAAGACAAGCTTTATGCACAAAAAGAAGAAGGAACCTTTGACAAGCAAAATGGTATAAAAATGTTCTGCTATTATTGCTATTACCAGATCCTGATTTTAATCATATTTTTGGAATAGATGTACATTAAGAAAAGGAGTCTCCTTAGGCAGGGGTGGTCACATGATGTACGGTTTCAGATATTGGGTGATTTTTGCGAATTAAGGAGAATCAGGTGAAGCAATAATAGGGTTTTTAGTCTAGAGATGATTTAACTTCGGGACAAGCTACCTTTGTGCAAAAAGGAGCTTGACTAGATGCAAATGCTATGAATTATAAAATCTTTTCAACTTTATTGAAATTGTTGTCCGCCTAATTTCTTACATAAGAAATTTTGAGAGTTAATAATGGTATTTATTTTTAATGCCATTATTTATTCAAACTCAATCAGCTAATAAACAAGACTTATGTGAGTCTATGCAGAGTTGGATGTTATGGAATTGTCCCTTACAAACTACCATGTGGTACTTAGTCCTTTGTTCACCCCTTGCAATACTAACTAGGTTCGCCTCACCATTCCAAGTGATGTGTGTGCTGAGTGAGTTAGCCAAGTATTAGGAATAAGAGAGTTGAGAGAGAAACTTTAAAAGGCTTTAACATTACTTAGTTTGTACTTCATTTCTATTTCTTTTACTTGGTTGAATTACAAATAAGCTCCTATCCTATTTATACTATCCTCCTCCCAAATGAATGGTGGAGATCGATTGACTCCTAAGGTCTAGATTACAATTCCAAAATTTTGCCTACACTAGAACCTTCCAGAAACTACTATAGAAATTTCTACACAATTTCTACAAAATTCTTACAAATATGTACAAGGTTCTAGAGTCTTCCAAGACCAGCATTAACCTCTATTGTCTTGCTTCCTCACACATCCTCTGTCGAGGCATGACATGGAGGTTTATTGAAAAAGTTAGGTCTTGAGATCAGGGTCCCACAATCCACCCCAATCTTGATTAGCACTAGTGTTAAGTCTAAATGGTCAGACCACAAATATATGCACCAAACTTGTAGAAATAACCCTCAACTAAAACATGCTTGGATTCGAGTTAGGAATATATGATTAGATTTTAAGGTAAATTAGATTACTAGTTACATATATTTATATTGAGTTTCAAGTACTGCATATTTTCGTATGAAGTCAAGTGGCAAATTTTTAGTTTTTAAATGCATTTTAGACCAATGACTTGTAATTCAAATTATAGTTCGAATTAAATTGGATCGATTTCAAAAAAACGTCAATTTTGGCATGTAATATCAATACAAAGAACATTCTTATCCTTCCTTTTTCTTTTTTGATAGAACATTAGCTCCTCGTTTGGGGGTGTAGTACGCTCATCAAAGAGTCAAGCACGCACTCACCGTTCGAAGGAAGTAGCAACATCCATTGCCATTGCCGTTGTTCTTTATATATTTTAGGCACATAAGAATTTTTTGCTGTCATTTTAGATATTGCTAAAAATACAACACAGCAGCAGAAAAGATAAAGTTCGACCACTTCTTTAGGTTCGTGGATAGCATCCCCTTCTTATTACTGCGGTAGAACCAAACTCCACGAATAATTATATGCATATCAACATCAAATGCATTCAAAGCATTTGTAATGCAAGTGGAGTTATAATAAGAAAAAGAGAGAAAATTAAAATATGGAAAAAAATGTAAATATTTTCTATGGAAATCAATTACATCATCACTATCAACTTTGCCAAAAAAGAAAAAATAAAAAGAAAAAGAAATATTAAAGAATGAACTTTGGGTCTGATCACTGTTCATTTATTTATTGATGTGGGATTTAGCACACCCCCAAAAAAGAAAATATTTAGAGCGTAAAATAACTGAAATGGGTAGTTCAACAACATATGGTAGCCCAACATTTGGAATGAATAGTTTTGATACTATTTTGAAAAATGAACTTTAGATTTAACTCACTTAAAAAATTAACTCAATAAATAAAAATTATTTATAAAGACCAGTATTCATTTATTTAACTGATATGGAATCTGGGAAGAAAAATATTACTAGTAGCATTGTGAAAGTTTGAATTGGGTCAAATGCATGCACTTTGTCACTGTTTGGACCTAATTCTGGTCATGTACTGTATATCTGTCGGCATTAACCAATTTATTCTCAATTGGTACAATAATATATACCTCTTTCTTTAAGTATCAAATATAGTACTCAAGATGCCACTTTCATCCAACCAAAAAAAAAAAAAGGAAAAAGAAATGTTTATTAGTGATTCCCAAAGATGTCTAAACGATTCAAAAATTGTCGACATCATATGCTAAGTTGACCCTTTCGAAAAAGAAGAAAAGAAAATAGTATAAAGAGGTAGTTAGGTCATGATGTCACGGATGTCAAAAAGGAATTGCTGGGACTGTATTATATTAATTTAATGAATTAAAAATATGAAACAGATATTAAAAGTTTTAGAATATATGTGGTGTTCTCAAATTAGTTTGCCAAAAGAATTTTTTTTTTCTTTATATTAGAGTGAAATGTAAAATTAAAGGCCGTTAACATTTGTATATTACAATTCATAACAAGGAAATAGAAAACAACGAACATGAAAATACACAAGACAAATAATAATTATACATCGATCTAATTAATTATATTGATATTGATTTATAAAACCTAAGAGGGAGTTTCAAAACATGCATTATGATGAGGTTGAAAGTTGTTTATAGTGAAAGGGTACTGTTTAGGGTAGATCCGACTAGAGAGGTCGAGTAATCCAATTAATGTTCTTCTCGAGGTTTGAGATCTGCAACAGCAATGCACGTTAAACTAGGTGAGATGTCCCCAACTAAGGCACTTTAACGTTCAATTCACTTCTGGTCGAAATATGATAATCGAACAGAATATTGAGAGCTTATAGTGTATTTGGCATTACTTGAAACGTGATTAGCTATGAGGTATTTATAGTTTTCTCCTAATGTGTGATTTGTCGAAGGTGCCCCTATCAGATGCATTGGGTTTTAGCCTTTATTAGGGGGTTGATGGTCATTTCAGATCTCGATACTGTTCCAGATGGCGTCATTTCCTGTTTTCTAGGGTGAACAGTATTTCTAGTAGGCGCCTCCCTGTCAAAAGTGGTGACAGGTTTGTTGACAGCGACTGTATCGCCTGTCATGTGCCATTAATATGGAAGCATACTGCTTGTCAGAATAATAAATCCGGTGCGAATTTTGAGTTAGCGCTGAGGTGAGTCATGAGGTTGATACAAATCGAGCAAATCCGGCAGGTCGATTAAGGAGATGGTAGAATATGCTAGAACGGATGAAACTTCCTGTTAAGTGCAGTCGGTAACAATATACTCGATCATATAATTGTTGTTGAATAACTTAGTCTAGAACTGATGTTGGGTTTGTTGGGCTAAATGAGCTTCTTGGACAATTCCATATCACATTAATTGGAGAAAATTGTAGAAACATATACGTAAGTGCTTTTAAAATAAAATTAAATACTTATATATATATATAGACAAAATATTTAAAAAAATAATAAAAAAGAAGCCAGTCTTATGAGCTTATGAACACCTCCAATATAAGTTCAAACCCTAGTTCGTAAATAAGTTTAATTTAACTCAATTCAAGCTCAAACTTCAATTCAATTAACCTATCAAATTCATAAGTCAACTCAACTCGTCATCACTCTCAAAACACTAACTATCAAATGATCTTAAGCAATTTTACTTTTGTTATTGAAGTCATGAAAACACAAAACACTATTATTAAAGTCAATTTTACTCTTTAGACACAAAACACTATTATTAAAGTCATGAAAACATTTTACTTTTGTTATATAGCAATTTTTCCATTAAGGCTACCAAACTATCAAAAGATCTTCAGCAATTTTAAGCCTTTGCACACACATATATTATTATTTCCTACATGTAGCAAGCATTGACTTAAATAAATGAAGAAATTGGGAGAAGGGAAAGAATATACAATTACCTTGTTATAGAATATTCTTTTAATTAATTCTAAGAAATTAAACCCTTATAGAACTTTGCTATGATCCTGGAATTAAACCCTTATAGAACTTTTAATTAAATGTAGATCCAAAGTGGAAGTGCATGTGCATGCTAGAATGTTTGCCATCCCATGTCATTTTCCAAGTGATAATTAAATTTTATTTGGTAATTAATGATCACTAACCAAAGTCCCTCGCGCGCGGGGACCAGTAACAAGTTCTAAATTATTGTGCAAATTACATGCTAAATAATGTTGCATCCGATTAAAGAACTTTATTAATTCGGTACGGCCTTGCCATTAATTTCCTTTAATTAATTGTTTAAGTGCTTTTCCTAACTTATACTTCATATATTTGGTGTAATAGCATGCTAGCTAGCTAGCTACTAACACCTCCCCCCCCTCAAAAAAAAAAAAAAAAGAACAAAACAACAGAAGAAGAAGAAGAGAAGATGCATCTAATTAACTAGCTAGCCTGTAGGTAGGTATATACAATGGTACAATAGTTGATTCTCACTTTCAAATTAAATACAGTGACCAAATTATATATATATCCAAATGGAACAGCAAAATTCCAAGTCCTTCAATATATATATAGTCATACTGTCTGATAAGTTTGGATGACTAAACTCCAAAAGTTTCATGGCTGTGATGAAGGAATTAATCAATAAAATTTAATTCAATATTTTATTTTAATTCAATCTAATTGGTTCGATTTGGATCGTCGGGTTCATCAGATTGGGTTAATTCGATAAATACCCCTATATTTAGCATATATAAATGAAATTGGAAGAGAAAATGAAATATATATGATAGAGGAACTAAACTGAAAATGAGAGGCCTTTAAACCAAACCTTTAAGCCTCAAGACTCAATTTTCTGACAGCAACATCTGTGTACAATGTACATTTAAGATGAAAGATGTGCTTTGATCATATATATCTCCGATCACCTATATATTGCAACACTTATATAATTTCCATGTATTCTGCTGTGATTTGATTTTCTCTAGCTAATATTTTTGGTATATCTCAAACTATATTTAGTGATACTCTCCATTTGGCAATGTAACGGATCACAAAACGGACGCAAAATTTACTTTGATTGCAAGTATTAACAGAAAAGAAAAAATATATTCATATACATACATATATATATATATATAGACTGTATGTTGAATTAAAGAAATCACCATCCAACTGGAAAAATCAATGAGATTAATGGTGATTGAATTAAAGAGAAAGAAAAAGAATTTATTACATGGGCTACGTCCTGCGCGTAATTGCCCCCAGACATGACCAGCAAAGTGTTCTCCTGGCGTATGTAAATCAAGGTCTAATAACCCTCTCTCTCTCTCTCTCTCTCTCTCTCTCTCTCTCTCTCTCTCTCTACATATATATATAAATGTATATGTGTGGAGTAATATCGTATGTCACAGTCAATGTCCCAATGCATTCGACTTCTGGTCTTCCAATGTCATGGCCGAGGAGGGCAGACATTGATATTTCCTCATGATCAGGATCATATCAAAAGAGGACACAGTTTTGAAGACATTAAGGTTGGCCTAATGCACACTTTTTGTTTATTTGATTGATTCTATTTGCTAGCGTCTGCAGTCTTACGTAGTTTATTATTATTTATAAATAAATACAAAACGTATAAAAAACAGTGATGATTTTATAGCACGAAACAGTATGAACCTAGTAATTTAGTATTGGTTATTTGTATTATCCTGTGTCTTAATTCCAGTTGTTCAATCTCATACGACAAACCTCCTCTGGTTCTGCTCCATTTTGTTCTTAGCTCCCTCCTTTTTCTCCTAACAGTCATGTGCAAAATGAGTGAATCTCGAGAACTCGAACTTCATAGCATTGGCAGCGGCGTTGATGGCGGCAGTGGCGGTGATGATAGTGCCGAAGAGATCAAAGTCGAGGAAACCGATGAAGAAGAAACAAGTAATAAATCAAGAGAAGATAATATTACTAGAGAAGATAGAGATAGATTCTTGTGCCATTTCTTCCCAGTCCCGCGAGTGCCCTTGAATCAGGTATGTATGTATGCGTGTGTGTGTGTGTGTGTGTGTATTACTTGCTTTTACATAGAACATTAATTCTTCAGAAAAGAAGACAACAATTGTTCTTTTAACTTATCTTGTACCCTTTTTTGGTTCTTTTTCTTTGTGTTAATTTGTTTGCCTGGCAGGCAGCAAGTTAGGTGCATGACTGAATTGTTTCATTTTGTTTTTCCAAGAAAGTTGCATAGCCAGCAGCCATTTTTTCACTTGTTTGCCACCAAGGTGCATGAGTGTGTTCCTTGTTAATTCAAAAGTAACCCTTTGAGTTCAACCTTTTTTTTTTTTGGGTCCCACCCTTTGCTCCATTTTCTCGCATGAAATTCGAAAGAAAAATATATTTATATATATAATGCAGAAAAGGATTTAAGTGCAAAAATCACCACCCTTCGTATTTTCGTGCCTAGAACATGTTCTCGCTTTAGTGCGCCAACACAGCATTATTTCCTGGGGAAACATTATCCTTGAACATATACGTGATATGACAAGATAAACTAAACTATACAACAGTAAGTCTATATATATACATACTTATTCTATCCTTAGCCTCTTGGAATTGGTGGAAAATGCTTCCCCGGGCGAGGAGGAGAGCATACGCGATTTTCCCATTTACATCAATTCAGCTCTCGACTTTGTAATTAGCTATCAAGTCATGATTTGATAGTTTAGCGAATGGAACCCAAAACCCATTTCCTATACATATATATCGTTAGTGTTTTCATTGGACATTTATGGTATTTCTTGGCTCTTGTCTGTTTTTCCTATTAATGGATTTGGACCTTTTTAATGCAATCTCTTGAAGCATGCTACTGTTGAGGTAATAATTGCCCTACCACAAGGTTTTATAAATTTATTCAGATGTTTGTACGCGCTGTGCTAAGCAGTTAGCACCCACCCACCCACCCACGCACACGCACACGCACAGGCGCACACACACACCCACAGTTATTCATATATAGATATTCCTCCTCTTAAAAAGTTCAGAGAGGGACAGAAAGTTATGGGTCTAATGATGTTGCTCTTGTGCGAACTACTTACTTAAACTTAGGTTTAAGGGTCTAACACATTTGCTTTACATCAAATCTTGTCACACTTGGTTTAAACTAATTGAATAAATCTACACGTGAAGCGGTTAATTGGCTGGGTCCATGTGTGGGCCTGCACAGCAGATACATTACTGACAAATCAAGCACTTGACATTTATATATAAATAGTTAATGGTGAGAGGTATATAGCGGTAATTCTAGTTTCTAAAGCTATAATATTTGTATTTATACATACACAGATGTTCCTTTTTTTTCTCATTGGGTATATAAGTTCACTATTTTAATTCACATAACATGAACTCTTGATTTAATTTTATTTCCAAACAGGAAAAGAAATTATTTTTCGAATTAACAAAAGATGAGTAGCCACAAACAGCTGAGGTTGGGGAGTACGAGACAACCAGAAAGTTGGATGCGGCAAACAAAATATTAGGAGTGGCAGTGTTAGTAACAGATACAATGAGTTGATGACTGTTGGATGAGCTGGACATTCAACATTAGCTTCTTAATAATGCCATCTTTCTTATATTATAATACTAAAAAGCCTCTCCTGAGCCAAATTGTGTTCATGTGGTGCAGACTACAGTGTAGTTATAATGCATATAATAGCCTTTAGGCACGTGAGCTTAGCTCACTTAGGAGGAACCTAAATCCATCCGCCAACTCCAAAGTTGGAGGATATATCCCCAATCCTCCAACTCACATGGGCAGGGCCTGAAGGCTGGAGAGTGCGCCCCCTGGCCGCCCCTTCAATTTCTGAAAGAATTTTCAGTTTTGATTGTATTCCCTTAATTGCAAATCTTGGTTCCAGGACTGCCAACTCATTAACTGTGGATCTTGATCGAGTAAGATCCACTTACAAGATCAGCTGCTGTCATCAAATTAATTAATTATACATTAATTCTTGCATAAAATTAATTAAATGATTACATCATGCTTAATTTTTCAAATTAATTTTGCAAATTGCCTTTAATTAAAAAAAAACCTCGTCTTAATTCTATCCTAGATTAATGTTTGTTGATTTAATTTGACATTATTGAAAATTAATGGTGTCATTTGAATTGTGAATCAAACGCAGGCAATTGAAGAGCTATTCACACTTGGGAAGATCGCATGTCCCGTGGCACTCACAACAATGCTCTATTTTTCCAAAACCATAATCTCCATGCTTTTCTTAGGGCACATGGACAAGGCTGAACTAGCTGGCGGCTCACTAGCCGTTGGCTTTGCGAACATCACAGGTTTTTCAGTCATGAAAGGTCTATGCACGGGCATGGATCCCATTTGCTGCCAAGCCTTCGGCGCCAGGCGGTGGCCAGTTCTCACCCAAACATACATCAAAACCGTGGTCCTCCTCCTCCTCGCCACCATCCCCATGGCTTTGCTATGGCTCAACGTGGATCCCCTCTTCCAACGGTTGGGCCAGGATCGGGTTATCAGCAAAATTGCAAAAAATTACCTAGTTTTCTCGCTTCCCGAATTGCTAACTCATGCTAATCTAATTCCTCTCCGCACATTTTTGAGAACTCAGGGCTTAAACTCACCAAATACCATCATTGCCACTTGTGTTTCAATTCTTCATTTGCCTATAACATATTTTCTTGTTACATATTTGAACTTGAGAGTAAAGGGCATTGCATTGGCCTCGGTTATTTACTCGTTCAACATGAATATTGGCTTATGGGTTTATCTGTTTTACTCAAAAGTCGCCATAAAACCATGGGCTGGCGCCACTCTCGGCTCAGTTTTCCATGGCTGGAAGCCATTGCTGAGCCTGGCTTTACCGAGCGTGTGTCAGGTATGCCTGGAGTGGTGGTGGTATGAAATCATTCTATTCCTCAGCGGCTTGCTCACCAACCCCGAGTCATGCGTCGCGGCTATGGGGATATTAATCCAAACAACAGGCACTGTTTACGTTTTCCCATTTTCTCTGAGCCTCAGCATTTCTCAGCGCGTTGGCCACGAGCTGGGAGCCGCTCAGCCCGCCCGAGCGCAGCTGGCAGCCACGATGGGAATCTTAGTCGCGCTCGCTTACGGCTTCTCGGCTTGCGGCTTGAGCGTGGTGCTTAGATCGTCATGGGGAAAACTGTACACCACCGAGCCCCAAGTCTTGGATTTAATTTCATCCGTCCTTCCGATTTTGGGGATGGCTGAAATAGGCAACGCACCCCAAACGGCGGCTTGCGGGGTGCTGACGGGTTCGGCTCGGCCAAAAGTCGGCGTGCGGATAAACATAGCGGCGTTTTACCTGGTGGGCTTGCCGTGCTCAGCTTTATTTGCGTTCAAGCTGAAGAAAGGGTTTCAGGGGCTGTGGATGGGTTTAGTGGCGGCTCAAGCTGCATGCATGATTATGATGCTGTATAGTTTGGCTCAAACTGATTGGAAGCATGAGGCTAAGCGAGCTGAGGAGCTGACAACCGCGGTAGCGGACAAGGATGATTCCGCTGGAACTAACCTGGTTGCTTGAAAATATTGACAATGTGAGAGGAAAATCAGATTTTTTTTAGTCTCAGGATATAGAGAATTTTGTAAGATTAATAGTGATTTTTAATCTTATATATCACCACATTCTTATACATTTGATTGCTCGTTATACAAATACATCGTTATTTTTTTTAGTTTAATGATACGCTTTTAAATATATATATATATATATATATATAGTTTAGTGTTAAATTTTAACAGACAAAAAATCATGTACAGAGCATGTGCTCGTTAATCTTATTTTAGTTTAATTTATGTTTCAACTGTTAAGATTGTCTTAATAAATTTACTTCCATTTGTATGTCACTTTTATTTAAATCATAAAATTAGTATTAATTTCATAATTATGAAGTGGTTTACGCTTATGGCCATGGAAGAGTCAGGAGTGGTTGGTTGTATGGACCTCGATAGACGCCCAAGTCATCGAATTTGCGTGGGTTCACCAACTTTGCTAGGCCCATTGGGCAGTTTTCAGAAAAGAGAGATTGGTGAATTGGGTTCGGTGCGTGTATCACTGCATTTGGCTGAAGTTTTATGAATATTATTCTTACACATATTTGTTGATCTATAAAAACACTAAAGGCATAAATAATAGCTCAAATTAATTAAATAAAGAAAGCACTAAGTCCATCTAATTAACTCCAAGCTTCATAGCTTAAAATGGGCTTAAGTCGATCAAAAACGTAACTAGTATAAAAATCAACTTTCAAAGTCAAAAAGGCATGGAAGCAATAGTTTTCTAATTCAACTGTATTCTAAGGGCAGAAGCTCACCATTCCTTAATCTATGGAAAGGACCAAGAATTCTATTCCATGCGACCTTCGGTATCGACTTATACATAAAAAGTTTTAAATTTAGGTTTTTTCTAAAAATGGAATATAAAAGAATTATAAATTCTTAATTGTTCTTTGTTGTTGATTTCCTCATTAAGCATTTCTTCCAATTGCTTTCAAATAGGGCTTTTTGTTAAAGAAGTCAAATGGCACCATCTCCATCTTCGTATCACTTCATTTTAGTGGAAGTTCTTTTCATAAAGCATTCTTCTTTTGGGAGGGTTTATATATGTGAAAGTCATTGTTTGACTCCTTCCTTATCTTTCACTAGCATGGCCTTACAATAAAATTGGATTTCCACTTTGGTCCACTAAAGCCGTTAATTGATGTTTTTTCAATTAAAATTAAAAGCATAAAATTTTAATTATTATGTAAATATACAAATACGTCTCTAGAAAGTACTCGTAATTGATATATAACTAAATAATTTTTTTAAATTAATTAAGGAATATTATTTATTCAAATGTCTAATATAATTAATATAGCCCATAATTGAATGGAACATGGCCTTAATTTAGTTGCCAACATAGATTTAAAAGCAATTAAGAAATTGATCATGAAAGTCCACTAACAATAAATTGAAGAGTGTGCATTGTGCATGTGTATACAACTAACTATACTTAAGGGATAATGCTTTTTAATTAATGAGGAACCAAAGAGTAGTAATTAAGTGGCAAAGTCCATGCCCCAAGTCTTGTTTACAACCATTTTTAGTGCATAAAACTTATGTGATGGTGGGATTAATCGTAACTTACGCAATATCCACTAAGGATTAGAGGTATTTTATTTTATTTTTCTTTCCATTCTTTTTCTTTTCTATTTTATGGTCCCTTAAAAGAGTATTAAACACAACTTCACGCACATACGCACATATATATATATATATATATATATACACAAATATAGCAATAAATATATATGTGGTACTTGTTGAATTTTTTTTTAAAGTTTTGTAAATTGCTATTTATTTATCACTAATTATATATATACTTGTTCAGTAGCCAACTATTTGAGTAATATCTCTTCACATAAAATTAGAAATTCGAACTCTAACAAATTTTTTAAACGTATATATAAATTAAAAAATATATATCTATATACGTACACATTCATTTTGGCCATACATGTACATAGAATTGTATACATTCTACAAAATGCTAAACTAGCTTTCGTTGGAAAAAAATTATTTAATTTTCTTGATTTAAATTTAATCCTTCCATTGCCCTACAATAATTCCACATTAAAAGAAAATATTAATTTATTTAGCAAGAGATAAAAAAAAGAGGAAAGTTTTTCCTGTAGTCGCATCTTGCTTGGGGCATCCACAGCCAGGAACGTCCAAATCGGTGATGCAATGATGTACCAGACTCCGCATCAGCCTCTCCCCACATGTTCCATTCTGATTGGTTAATAGTAACATCAGACAGTACACTTCAATTTCTTTGCAAAATTTTCCCCTACTTTGTTTGCACTTTAAACCCCCCCCTCTCTCTCTCTCTCTCCTGAAAACTCCACGGATACTCCACAGAATATCAATATCAATATCTTCATTCCTACACCAGAAAAGGGCCAAAAACAAAAAATTTAAATGCTTCAATATATATTATGAGCTGAATTATTTTTATCTTGGGATATTTAGAGAACTCATAATTGCCATTAGATTAGTTCTTTCATTTCCATATTCGTGTGCATGTTTGTGTGCATATAGAACAGTGGCTGCAACTGTAAGTCTTCTCTGAACTCCTTTTGCCTTTGCTTTCATTTAGGGTTTCTTTTTTTTCTTTGTTATTTGGTCTTTTTAAAAGGATTCGTTGCTATATTGGCATCAACTTCTAGCTGTATTTCTCCTACGATTTTTCAAAGTCAAGATTTTTTTTTTGGGCAAGAAATCAAAAAACTCATCTTTTTAGGAAAAATATATTTTTTTGACGGTTATCTTCAGTGATCAGCTGAAGAATTAATTGGATTTTATTCTGGCGGTTTTTTTATTTTCTTTTATTTTTCTGTAAAACAGTTCAAGTAATTGTTGAATGGAGCTTTGCTTGAATTGTGCATGGTGAATTTTGATATGGATTTTAGAGTTTATGCTGTGGCTAAGTTATTAATGAAAAGTTGAAGATAATCGTTGAATTTTCTTGAATTGAGATTTTGAGGATGGCTTTTCTTCTGAAATTATTGAAATTTTAAGGTTATGATGTGGCACTCGGGGATAATTTAGGGGGTGGGGGTGGGGGCAGCAACCATGAGTTCTGGTGGTAAGAGCCGAGGGAAAAAAGAGGGCAGGGAGTGTGAGAAAGCTGGTGGGAGATCAGTTGAAGGAGTTTCATCCCAGGGATCAATCACGGCCCCAGTGGATTTATGCATTGATGAGAGAGTGCTCGTTGACCCAAAATCCCTTTTTATTGGGTCAAAAATTGGTGAGGGAGCTCATGGAAAAGTTTATCAAGGAAGGTCAGTTTGTTATTCTTGGCTCAAAATATTATTTTCAAGTTTCCTTTTATTTTTGTATTAATTACTGAGTTAATTGAGCAAAATGCAGACCTTTAAATATTTTTATGCATTCTGAAATGGCTATGTTGTAATTTTATGTGGGATGGAATTGATGTGATTGTGTGAATCACATGGTACTTACTTAGCAATAATGATTAGTTTTGTGAGGAAGTGGAATTATAGGTTGTGATGCTAAAGGAAAAAAGAATATGTAGAGTAATAAAACTTATGACACAAGAGTTGCATCTTAATGAGCATTCTCCTCCTTCACCTGGTACTTAAATCATATCTGACTAAAATTTTCTTCTATGTTTCCCATTTTATTCTATTTTATTGAAGTACTCATATTGTAGTTTCGTATTACAACATAGGACTGTTCCATTCGTTGAGTTTCCTACTGGCCCTATATGTTATGTATATGTACCATGGTTTTTGTTCTATCCTTTTTCAGAGTGCAAATAGAAAATTTTCATTTGCTGGGTAGGTCATGCCTTGTGCATTCATGCTCACCTCATTTTTGTTCTGTTTGATTTTCAATTCCTATCTTAGAAAGAGAGAGCATTACCTCATTTTCTTTGTCATTAAATTCAATAGAATTAGTGACTTCAGTTGCAACACAACCCATTTTACAGGTATGGCGACCGTATTGTTGCCATTAAAGTTCTTAATTGTGGCAATACATCAGAAGAGAGAACTGTCCTTGAGAGTCGTTTTGTTCGGGAAGTGACAATGATGTCTAAAGTGAAGCATGAGAACCTTGTCAAGGTGAGACTGCCTGATAAAGTGTGTACTTGATGCTGATATTTCATAAGTAGAAATTGCAAGAATTCCTTTTTCTTTGAACTACAAGTCTCAAACTGTTTTGACTCTTCGCATCTTTTAACCCTGTTTTACTTAGTGTGATACAAAATTCCTTTGCAGTTTATTGGAGCTTGTAAAGATCCTTTCATGGTGATAGTTACTGAGTTGTTGCCCGGGATGTCACTTCGGAAGTATCTAGGCAGCCTGCGTCCTAAGTTGTTGGATCTGCCTGTGGCATTAAATTTTGCTCTTGATATTGCTCGAGCCATGGATTGTTTACATGCAAATGGGATTATACATAGAGACTTAAAGCCTGGTATTGTGGCATGCTGAGCTGTATAAAATTTATTCTGTAATTTGTAACAAGCTAGCAACAACATAGATTCTGCACTTCTGTTTGCCAGGGTTGACAGTTTCAGGATTCTTCTTAATAATCATCCAAAGTTGATTCTTTGTCACGCATCATGAAGATTATGATTTTTGTGTTTGTGATACCTTACTCATTTGTGCAATTCTACAAAATGTCATGCGCTTTCTTTGTACTATTTTTAATTTAGTTAATATTATCGTTTTGACTCTCATCAATTATTTCTGGATACAATGAAGTTTATGTTACAAATGAACCAGTCTGTGTGCAATTACTCTCTCTCTCTTTCTTTTTTTCCTGTGTTGCTTAATTTGGGGCCTTTGTACTTTTTACTCTTCTGTGAAGCTTAATTTGGGGCTTTTTGTACTTTTAACTGAGAAGAAATGCCCATGAATCCATATGGTGCAGACAACTTGCTGCTCACTGCAAATCAAAAGTCTGTGAAGCTTGCAGATTTTGGTCTTGCGAGAGAAGAATCTGTCACTGAAATGATGACTGCAGAAACTGGGACATACCGCTGGATGGCACCTGAGGTTTGCAGTTTCTTTTTTGCCTTTTTCTTTTTAATTAGTCAATGACAATTTTTTTGCCACATCATTTTCCTCTGTTTTATTGAATGTTTTTCTAGTTCTTATTCTTCTCTCTTTTTTTTTCCTCACACTTTTAAGAGAAACATCCTGAATAATTTGAAAGAATAAATTTTCTACAGATACATTATGCATTACACATTACAAATTTATTTGAACTCTGCAGTTATACAGTACTGTGACACTTCGTCAGGGGGAGAAGAAGCACTACAATAACAAAGTTGATGTTTACAGTTTTGGCATTGTCCTGTGGGAATTGCTGACCAATCGGATGCCATTTGAGGGAATGTCAAATTTGCAGGCTGCTTATGCTGCTGCTTTTAAGGTGTGTGGGAATAAGCAATCTCTTTCAATAGAAAACATATGCATCAGTTTTTATTTGAATGTCGCACCAAGGCATTACATTACAGAGCTATGACCTTTGTTTGAAAATCATGAAGTGGTAACTGCAACAAGCATTAAAGTGCAATTTCAATACTTAAGTGGCCTGAAAGAAGGAAAACTAAACTCATGGAAACCAGAAATTGTGTGCATTAATAACAAAATCGAAAGGAACGGTTGAAATGTTTGTCTAAGTCTGCCTTCATACTCAGACATCCTAATCTATTGTTGGTAGACCTAAGTACTCATCCTTGCAACAGCAACTGGTCATTTTCTTATTTGTGCAGACTTGCAAGATTGTCCTAACCTGGTTCTTTTATCATACTTGTTAGAAGGCACTAGTTAGTTTCAATGACTAGGTACTTTATTCCATTACTTTTGAGCACCAGTTCGGAAACTTACCTTTAAGTATTTGGAAACTCAATAATTTGCTGTTATTCATAAGGAGCCCATATTCCAATAGTTTGCGGTTTATTGCACCAATCAGGAGAAAATTCTTACAGATTGGCTAAATGGCTGCTAATCCCAATGCCATGTAGAAGTAAGGCATTCCCATCTTGGTTTTTCAGAAATCCAGCAGGAAATGAGGTGCTAATGAATCAAGTCGAGGCAACCAGTACTACACGTAGATTTCTTAATGAGCTTAAAATATTGATGTTGGTTTGTTTTCTAAATTGAATGGCAAGAATTGAACTCAAATATCTTGACCTTGTCATGCAATGTATAACTATTTCTTAGTTTAAAGGGACGTGTCAAAAACCATACCGGTCTCTCCTTTCATGTTAAGCTATGTGGTGAAAATATTTGAACATGAAATCATGAGCTCGCTTAATCTGTATCGTGGTTGGGGATTCACAAATCCGATATCTTATTTGCTACCTTATATTGCTAAACATGTGGTGGTATATTTCATGTGATTTTCTAAAGAGCATGTTTTAACAGAAATTGGATATTTCTGCTGTGGAATTCTTTTGTCTGTGGTTCAGTTATTCAGCTCTTTTAGTTAAAATATTTGGATATGCTTGAAGAATGTTTCTATCTCCTCGTTTCTAGGTGGTGTATGTCCGTGTGATTAATTCCATCCTTGCCACATATCTGACTGAGTTTATCTGCATTCTATGGCAAGCTGTTCATGTCATTACGTTTGCAGGCAAATACTATAAACTTGTTTCATATGAAAAGTTGTCATTTGTAAATGCAGCAAGAGAGGCCCAGTCTTCCAGAAGACATTCCACCTGAGCTAGCTTATATAATTCAGTCATGCTGGGTTGAAGATCCCAACATGCGACCCAGCTTCAGCCTGATCATTCGGATGCTCAATGAATTTCTCTTTACACTCAAACCATCCTCTCCATCTTTGCCAGGAATCGACTCCAACTCCAACTCCTCTGAGGCAGAACTGACTAACAACGGTGCCATATTCGAGTATTCTACTCGAGCAAAAGGAAGATTTGCTTTCATTCGCCAACTTTTTGCAACAAAGAAGGCCATAAACTCGTAGTTTTTACAGGGTAATTTTGATACAGTAGGTTACATGTCTGAACAAGTGGTTCATACTGTTTGTTCACTTCTGTGAAAGTGAAACACTCCCATTTTGTAAAATCATGGTAGAACCTTTGTAAAAATCTGTACGCTTCACAAATATTTCCTCATCTGGAGTATCTTTTATGAATGCGGCAGGCAGGTAAAAGGTAGAATCTGCTGTCCTATAGCCATATTCCTTATTGCAAATCATATTTGGTTAATTTTCCCTATTGCGAGTGTGAAGTGGTTGAATTTGTTTAAAACTTTAGTCCAAAGTTCACATCGTCTTTTCTGGGATAAAAAGGGGGTACAAGCATTGAGGAGTTCACTTTTTAAGCCCACCTTAAATCAGATTTTGAAATAATCACAAGTGGACAGAGCTCAAACCTTTTCTTTAATCTTTTTTACCTATTAACTACCCACCCACCCCCACCCCCACCACCAACAAAAAAAAAGGGAAAAATCAGAATTTTAATTTGAAACGACAAGTTTTGATATTTAAATATGAGGCCACTTGCTCAGCTTAAGCCCAGTGTACAATCACTAATCGGGACCACAGCTACTATTTAAAAAATTGGACTGAACCGATTGGTTGGACCGTCGATTGGTCGGTGAATCTGTTAGATTTTTTTAAAAAATTGAAAAATTAAAAAAAAAAGTTATATTTTGTAAAATTCGTTCAAACCGACCGGTCAGACTAGTGAATCGTTTACGGTTCAATTAAACAAGACTAATTTTTTTATTTAATTTTTAATGAAATAATTTTTTTATTTTTATTTTTTGCTTAAGTACAAAATTTGAAAGTAAAAATACACCTCATAAGTTATTCAAAAGTTAAAAAAAAAGTCTTAGTTTAGAGTTTAGAATTAACTTAGATACTCAATTTTAAACTTTAGATTTGATGTATTTAAATTGTTATGATCATTTATAATATAAATTGTGAAATTTAGATTGTAATGTTAGATAATATCATTTAAGTTTTTTATATTTTATATTTTGATATTTTATTAATTTTTAAATAATATATAATATAAATATATATTTCTTAATTATAACATTAAGTTCAAGTATGATTTAATTACAATTTGAGTAATGATTGAATCAGTGAATATAAATTGATAAATTTTTGATTTAATTAATAATTCAATTTTTTGAATACTGACCACAGCGGGTTCATTATCAGTCAAAGTCAAGTCACGTCCCGCTATTGTAAGCGTTGATGACTAATAATCTCATGCCGCAGAATCCAATGAACGGTCAAGATGCTGAAATAAAATACAGAACAAAAGAAAACACGTGTGCGCTTCTTAGTAGAAGTTTAGAAAATAAAGGCTGGTGAATTATGAATCTGAAATGACTCCAAGAGTCAACGGCAAGTATTGTTCAGACAGAAGTACACACCGTGGAAGGAAATAACATTTTGGGTGTTGGTTAGATACAGGCGTCAATGTATCTATATATCTGTCTGTTTTTAATTTGTAGCGAGCAAATGAAAAAACCTGAAAAAATCTGAGGAGAGAAGATTCAAGATCTTGGGAAAACTATACACTGTAGCTGGACGATTTTTCTGCTTCGTTATCTTTCTTGGTAATTTGTCAGTAGTCAGCCACGAAAGACCATTTCTTTTTGTATTTTCTTCTGTCACTACAAAAGGATGGGAGAGCGAGATTCGCTATGAAGATTGAGCTTGATGCTTATCTGATCTACAAGTCTGAAGCTGTAACCAAATTACATGGTTTTCGTTTCATGTTTTGCTGATGCAAGAATTTTTCTGGGTCCTTTTCGAGGAAATTGGGGTTAATTGATTCTATCCCGGCGGAAAAAATCAGGTCTTGATTGCTCAGAGTGTTACTTTTCTTTTGAATTTAATTGGGATTCTTGGGATTATATCGGATTCCACTGAGGTATTGACCTTGTTTATTTTCATTTCCCTCTTTTTGGGGAGGTGGGGGGAGTGATGATATGGGAGAAAATGCAGCAGCTTTGCATACAGCTATAAATTCCGTGCTGGCATTGGGAAGGGGCTTTGATGTGAACTATGATACTAGGTTGCTTTATTGTAAAGGTGTGGCAGGGTCGAGGATTGTGGATATTGATGAAGAGCATACCAGGGATTTATACTTGTGTGATAACTTAGTTGTGCCTAATGTTTCAAGGGACATCAAGAATTCACAGGAGGCAGTTGGTCGTGATGGCTTTGGTGTTTGCAGTTATAATGAGGTTTGTTATTGGGCCTGTATGGTCGAAGTTTCTATTTACTAACTGAAATGCAATTATAAGACTTTGTGTTTTGATATTGGTATTTTCTGGCTAATAATTTTTGCTAGGATACAATGCTGCAAGTACACTAACCTCCTGGTTTGTTTACCCTATTTGATATGTATATGAGCTTTGATATTCTAATATTCAGTTTTTTATTTTTGTGATTTCTTTAGTTATATGGTTATACAAAGGAGTATTTTCAACTTGATTGTGAATATGGTTAATGAGGTTGAGAAATTACTCGCAATTTTTTCTGTTTGTCTTGTGTATAAACAAATGATGGGGTTATGAAGGCAGCTATACCATTGAAAAAAGCGAGGAAATAAAGTAATCTTTAACAATTTATTTAAGCTGTAGCGAGTTGTTAGTTAGGTTCAACTTAATGAGTTCAGTGCTTTACTTGGATTATGACTGCCAATTGTTGCTTCAGTCTGAGTGTTAGTGGTCAAAGGAAAGACAGAAAATGATGTTTTGCCCTTTTAAGAGTGTCAAATGAAAAAAATTTGCTTCCTATTTTCTATGAAAGGAGAATAAATTTGAAAAACAATAACCTCTTCCTCTTCTTTGGTATAAGAGACAATGTTGACACAGCAGAGATTTTAGTTTGGCATCCTATGTTAATTAGGTGTCATTTGAGAAAATACGTCTGTGAATTCCATTGAAAGTTCTATGTCAGTGTGACTGGAAATAATTTCTTTGATTTTTCCCTCTTTGGTGTAAAAGTAGATTCTTTGCAAAGGCCCCAAAACTAGAAGATATTATTTGAAGACCCATATTTTGCAAGAAGAACGCCAAATCCTTTTGATTTCTATCTTTGGGCTAGTGTCCTACAAAACATGTTGTCTCTTTATCTTAGAACCATCTCCAGATGATCTTTGCTACTGTTTTCTTACTGCAATAGGTTCTGACTCGTATATTTCTCAATCAAGTTCATGTATATGCTTGGGGCCATTTGATATCATTTGTGAGGATCACGAAATATTACTATGATTCTAGTATGAGTTCTCCTTCTGCCCTCTACTAAGACCAGGGGCCAAGTTCAATATATGCTGAAGTTCTGACTAGGCTAACCAACAATTCTTTTCTTTCTACAAGAATGTAGGTGTGTATGTCATGGCAATGATGGCATATATTTTTGTGTCTGACCCAACAGCATGCATTTACAACTTAATTGAAGTCAATGGTTAACACTTGTCTTCTCTTTCAGTTAAATGTAAATAGGAGGCTGAATGGAGCAGTGGGGTTTTTGTAAAGTAATGAGCGTTAATTTTATGCTGTGCTTGTTAATGGTTAATGTTCACCATAACTGGATGTAGGGTAGTTCTCATTCTTTTCCTAAAATTGGCGAGTTTGGTTATTAGGAATTGTTTGTAAGAATTTTTGTCTAAACATTCTCTGCATTCTTTGTCCATGCCTTTATCCCATGAATAAAATAAAGATTTCACTGACAAGAGGACAACACAGTAAAATCATTAAGGACCCTATTTAATCTATAGCTATTCATTGACACTTTTGTTGCTTCTCCATCCTGCATTATGATCTAATACTAATTCTTTATAGTTTTGTGGAATTTCTTATGCATACAATGTGGGACATGACTGCAGATGGTGGAATATTTCAACAAGAAGGCTAGTCTCTCAGGACATACCCCACTTGGTAGCTTCAATGCAGCATTCAGCTTTACTGGTTCTAAGCATATAGATGCTGCTTCCACAAAGTCACTTTGCATGGATGGATTTTTCATTCCACTTGCTAAAATTCAGCTTGTCAATTCACCTATGGTTTTAAATGAGAATGTTAGACGAGCAGTGCCCATATCATGGGACCCACCAACCTTAGCAAGGTAGAAAATTTTAGTCATGTACTTATGCATCTTTGTACAGGATATCTAGCTCTATCTAATTGTTGTATTCTTAACAGCTTCATTGAAAACTTCGGTACACATGTTATTACATCTGTAATGATTGGTGGTAAAGACGTAATCTATGTCAAACAGCACCTGTCATCACCTCTCTCTATTGTGGAAATCAAGAGTTATGTTCAAGATATTGGAAATCAAAGATTCTTCAGCACAGAAGTCCTTACAAGTTCAGGCCCATTAAAATACAAGGACAAGGCTAGTTCCACTCTATTTCTTCACTGTCATTTCATAAATTTTTCTCTCTATTTTATGGACCAGCTTTTCTTTTATCTGTTAAGCAAGTCAGACATGTGATCATTTACTAACTCACTGTTCATTTCTAAACCCTTTTCTTCTTCCCTGTTGGAACTTTCCAGGGCAGTGATCCTTCTTTGTTTAACAGCCAAGGGATTTACCCACAACCAGCTAGCACACCTTACCTGTCTGGGAGCGGCAAAGAAGTATGTATAGTCCATTGTCTCCTTGAAACAGGAATGCTAGTTTCTCCCCCCTCCCCCATTTACTTTTTCCCTCTCCCTCCCCTAGAAGTGAATTCTGGTGGTGAAATTAGGCATTTTTTCTTCAAATGAACTTCATCTACTGGAATTTTACCAAGGGAAATCGTGAAAATTTTTCTTTGTTATTTAGTTTATGTGACATGGCAGTGGATGCTAATTCCTTGATCTTGTTAAATTAAAAAAGAAAATTGCAAAACATAGGATGCGATACTTAGAAGTTATTTCTCAGTCTTAGTTTAGGATTGTATATGTACATACACTCACATACGTGTATGTCTGTCTGAGTGTATGCAGAAAGATGAGATTTTAAATTATTTCTTTCATCGAGCCAACTTTGAAATCAATGACTGAAAGAGCATCAAAGCATATTTGCCCAGGTCTTCAAGATGTAACACAACATTAAGTAACTTGTTTGAGCCTTGTATCATATCATGATAAATGAAAATTTAGGATCTAAAACTGTTAATGATGCTTGCTCATAGTTTCTTTAACTGGAAAGCTGGATCGATGTAAGCAGCTTATGATTTAGAAGAAAAAGATTGCCCTGGGGTTATTAGACCTGGATTTTCTCCAAGTTTTATGCAAAAGTCCCTTTCTTTCTGCATTACCCCTGCATTGTGCCCCTCTCCCCTGGACCCCATGCCCAAAGGACATAATAGGGAACTAACAGTCTGTGTGAACTATCGATATCTAGTTGCCAAGGTTTTGTTCTCACATGGTTGTCCTTCTGTTTCTCTAGTCAGTCTCAAATAGTCACTCGTGTTTTCTGTTTTTTTTGTTGGACATTATAGATTTTGTACACTTCATTTGGCTTAATAAGTTTGAGTAAAAGTTTAAAAGTAGTATCGTAGTCTTTTTATGGAACAACACTACTGCAGTTCTTGTTTTCTAGTAGCAAAATCATAATCACCTTGTACTCTTGCCAGAACTTTCGCAAAATGTTTGCTTGCTAATACAACACGCTACACTGTGGCAACTGTGGTCAGCGGTTTTCTGCATTTATTGTATTGTTAGCACATACTTATTGTCTCAATCCAATGAGGATGAATGTCAATATTGCTGTGGGATTAGTAAGATATTTGACATTGCTCCCCAATATCCAAATTCCTTTTTGGAATTATATATATTATCTAGTGTATGGTCATTCAAATGTACTTATATATATTTTACTTTTTCTCTCACAGCAAGAACAAAGGACTACTGATTGCATTTTCATGTACTGCAATAAATATCAAATGTCTTGGTTTTGCTCTACTCTCCAAGTTGTCTGATGCATCTGACCAGTGCATTTGAGACCTCTCAAACCAATTTTTGAAAATTGTCTATATCATAACAATTTTTGAAAATTATTCATATTATGACATGCAATAGAATTGTTGCCTTCTTGACTGTTTGACATCATCCCTTCAAGTTGCCAGTGCAGCCAGATTAAGGGTTAGGTTTTTCTTTTTGACCATTGTTGATTTCATGTTCTACATGTGGGTGGCCGTACTCCGTCTGTGTTTGAAGATGTTCCTGGCTATAAACAAATTGAACTTGTTGTAATTGAAGTCATTGATTTGAGAATAATATTTGAAAGATGATGATGGCAGAGGGTAATCCAAATAACTGGCTGCTGCTTGTGTTGGTGTGGCAACTAATTTGGTGCAATCTGCTCTTTGTTTTTCAAAATCAGATCTTCATCAATTAATTGTTGTACCAATCTATTTTTGGATTCTAAGGGCTTGTTTGTTTATGAATTGGAGCATTTTGTCAAAATATTTTGGCAAAATGATTTTTGGGAAGTGGGGTTGAGGAATGTGACGGTTTTTTGTTTTTCTTTTGGGTGGTAGGGTGGGGAATGAATTGGGAGAAAATTGCTTGTTTGTTTGTGTTTTGGCATGAAACAAGATGTTACATCAACTATATTTTTGTTGGGTTGGTAGGGTAAAATTAATATTTGAAAATTATTTATGTATGTGTATATATAATTTGGGTAGGTAGAACAAAATATTAGAGGGTTAGACATTGGAGAATGGATGGGAAATGAATTGTGAGGGTATTTTAGATAGTGGAATTGGGCAATGTAATGAGTTGTTTGTTTGTGTTTTGAGAAATGAAAAGGTTTGGCAATTTATAAACAAACAAACCCTGAATATCTGTTATTAGCATAAGATGAGGATATACGTATGAGGAGCGCAACAATTTCCACTTGGATTTTATCTCATTATCTCTGATGCAGGATGTCACTGTCATATTCAGAAGAAGGGGAGGGGATGATCTGGAACAGAGCCACACTCAATGGGTGAAAACAGTCCATTCTTCTCCTGATGTCATTGAGATGTCATTCTTCCCCATAACAGAACTTCTTGATGGAGTTAGAGGAAAGGAGCATTTGGCACGTGCCATTGCTCTCTACCTAGAATGTAAGCTTCATCTTTTTCGTCTGATTCTTCTTTGATTTGTATGAAATTACAGCAATACAACAACTATGATTTGGGGGGGTTTGCTCCAATAATTGCTGAAATCGTATGGGTCCTTTTGTGCAGATAAGCCTCAGATTGAAGAACTAAGATACTTCCTAGAATTTCAGGTCCCTCGAATATGGGCCCCCCTACAGGACAGGTTTCCTGGACAACCAAGAAAGGAACCTGTTTGCCCATCATTACAGTTCAGCATGATGGGGCAGAAGCTATACGTCAGCCAAGAGCAAGTAAATGTTTATCTCTTTATGATTTTTAAGGGCATTCACATGCTTACAGCTAACATTCAGTTTCATTTAATGATTGAACAAAGAAGTGTTAAAATAAAGTTCCGTCTATGAGGTTTATAGGTCTCAGGATACAGATTGAAAGTTATCCTCGTGAATACAGGTTTCTGTTGGACGTAGGCCTGTGACTGGCATGCGACTATGCCTTGAAGGATCCAAACAAAATCGGCTTAGTATCCATCTTCAGCATTTGGCATCTCTTCCGAAGATCCTCCAGCCATACTGGGACACACATGTGGCAATAGGTGCTCCAAGATGGCAGGGTCCTGAAGAACAGGACAGCAGATGGTTTGAGCCGGTGAAGTGGAAAAAATTTTCCCATGTGAGCACTGCACCAATTGAGAACCCGGAAACATTCATAGGCGATCTAACTGGTGTGTACATAGTGACGGGAGCTCAGCTCGGGGTGTGGGATTTTGGTTCCAGAAACGTCCTCCATATGAAGCTATTATATTCAAGACTTCCGGGATGCACAATACGTAGATCAGTATGGGATCATGCTCCAAAGGAAAAGCCCAAGAAAGAGAATAGCCCTGACGACTCAAGTTCGAGTTCAGGAGAAGATTATGCGGGCAATAAGTTGGCAAAATTTGTTGACATGTCTGAAATGAGCAAAGGGCCGCAAGATGCTCCTGGTCACTGGTTGGTCACGGGTGGTAAGCTCGGCGTAGAGAAAGGGAGAATTGTACTGAGATTGAAGTATTCATTGCTCAATTACTGATCAGTTAACCTTTCGTCCTGTGGTTCGTTTTGATTCATGTTGGTGCTTGTACATGGAAACTTTGTTCATCGAGGGTTTACGGAATTTGATGAACAGAATTTTCGCTCAGATAAGGATAGTTTGATGATGTTTTTGGATGCATAAAACTTGTCTCGATATTCTTTGGAAGTCCTGTATCTTCTCTTATCGCCTGAAACAAGCTAGATTCTTGAGTGTTGTATATTTATTTACTCATGCGGATAAAACAATTTGCTCCAGGTCCTGGAATTGAAATCATCTAATCTTTCTGCACTTGAAAGTTCATAAGCACAGAACATAAAGCATAACTGGAAGAGATCTCAAATAATTTGTCGTTCTATTTTTCTTTTTTATTACTATACATAAATTCTTCCTCACACTCTTGGGAGCGGTAATACAAATTACACTACCGAAATTGAATCTTATGCCACGCTGGCAACAATTTGAATTGTGTCAGGTGGGTTATATAATTAATTTATAGCTTCACCAGAAATCAATATATATGTAATGGATTGTTTGCCTTTTTGCCTGAATTATTTGGTGTTTCATATTTTATTGCTTTAAATAAGATGGAAATATTATTGCTTATAAGTGTGCCGGAAAAATGAAGTAAATGAGGGAGGAGGGAGG
>JACGDI010005755.1:864674-988863 GCA_014898725.1 Jacaranda copaia
CAACCCCTCCGTGGGTAGGACTTGCCTTTCATTGCTAATGCGTGGATTTTTTGGTTGATAAATAATAATGGCACGGGCGGTGCAGATTTTCACATATTTGATTCATTATTGTAAGCCCATTTATTCTTAAGTTCAAACACACCTACATACATAAATTATATTGTATTAGGACCATGGAAGAAGAGCACTACACGAGCTCCATCTACAAACAAAAGAGTTGCTTTTGTAGCTTTAAGATATTGTACCTTGTCTACAATTGATCGCCATTAAAGTTTCTTTAATCAATTCACTTATTTATTTTTGATAAGATAAAAGTACTCTGAATTAATTATCATACTCGTTATACAAATTACCACATTATAATATTTTAGAAATAGTTAAATTAGTTAGAAAAGTGGCTTTTGAACAATATTAATTCAACAATTGTACAAGCGATGACATGGCATTAGATGATGAAGACATGTGGCAAAGGGTCGAAGTTTGTACAAGTAGGTAGATGCGGGAGCTATGAGAGCAATCACATGAAATGACGCTGAATTGGGTCTTAGGATTAATGAGTACGTGCAAGCTGAAGTAGTTAAAAGAGAGTCGCCATGGTTAAGGAGTTGGCTTATTTCTTGGGCGGCCGATTGTTCACATGTGGATTGAAACATATTAGGTGGCAAGCCGTTTGCCTACCATATCTGCACTCCTTGCTTCCAGGGTATGACGTGCTCCCGTTGACTTCCGTCAGTACTCTTCCCCGGAATTAATGCCGAATTTTACTTTCTCATGCTCAATTTTGGCACTTTGGATTCACTTTATTTCCTCTGTTCTATTTTTTATTTCCTTTATTATTTTAATTTATTATATTTATATTAAGCATATATAATATTTAATTAATTAAGGCCTTGTTTGTTTGGTTTAATTAGATGTGATATATATATATATATATAATCAAGTATCTTTTAATATTTGTTTCAATTAATAAAAGCCCTTAATAAATTGTAAGTCCAACATTATTTATTGTTACTTTTGAAAAATAGATCAAACGGGGCATGCTTGATTAAGTGTGATAAGAATTACAAAGATTTAATATGGTCTTTTTTTTTTCTTATTTCAATTAAACTATATTCTCAAGAATGGAAAAGAACGAGGAAATAATAAAAAACTTATTAAACAATATAAAAAATATAATTGTAAATTTATATATGATATTTTAATTTATTTATATATTAATTTTACCAATCAAATATAAAATTAAAATTTTTATTTTAATAAATTTAAAATATATTTATTTACTTATATATTATTTTTAATTACATCATTCAAAACAAACGACATCTTGAATTCATAGAATTTAGAGTACTCTCTCCGATGTTGAAAATAAGAAACGGATAGAATATGCCCTTGTCAGCTCATCGTCACTTGGAAATTAATTTATTTATTTGAACTGCCCGGCCTCCAATGGCAATGTTTCTTCCAGAATACTGGGGAAAAAATAAATTGAAAATTCCCTGTTGCTGATTGTCATGCATGATTATCGGTTATGGATTGTGGAAGTAAGTACAAAGAATTCCACCCTGGAGCTAGATTAGTTGTAGAAACAATATTTTATTATATTAATGCTTAACTAGATTAGTGGTATAATTATTGATGACTTTGATGTGCAATCGAATTATTTTGGTTTGTCAACAAATCAACGTTATTCTATCAGCCACTTTCTAAAAGTCAATTTAATTTATGTCGTCAATTTACTTTATTTTTCAACTCTGTCACAGTCAATATCGTTGCTGCTTTATTAATTTTTAATTTTTTTATTGAATAATTAATTAGCCTCAATGGTATATATATAGCTCTCATATTTTTACGTATAGAATTTGATGTTCGAGTCTTAATAAACTATTAATATATATATAAACAAGGGGATATTCAATGCTATATGTCATATTCCTGCTTGAAATGCTTACCGAGTTTTTTATAACAAGCTCCTGTGAACGAATAGATATATGTGTAGAAAAATGGGATGTCCATCGCGATGTCGGTAACTGGACGTTGGGATCACAACAGTATGAATGCTACCAGAATATAGGTTTTTGTCTATTTCTACAACAGTTGTTGATAATTAATTATAAGTTAAAATAGATAATTATTATGGTAATATTTGGATTTGAATTATATATGTTTTGGGAGAAGAGCTTTGGGAGGGGGGTTTGGAATATAAAATTTGTGTTGGAAAATGTAATGTATGTTTATTTATGTTTTGTGGATAATAAGAAAATTATTTTGGGAAATTTTTATATATTTGTTTATATTTTGAGAGAAGACAAATTCTACTGTAACAGTTAAATCAATACTTTTTTATTGGGTTTTTGGGGTGAAAATAAAATTGAGTGATTTTTTTATTGTTAGAATAATAATAAAATATATATGACATATAAAATATTTATGTACGTATTGAAAAATAAAATTTTTTTGGAGATGATGAAAAATAAGCAAGAGTATTTTAAAAAATTTAATTTAATATTTTGAAGGAAGATTTTGTTTTATTTTGCCAAAATATAACCAAACATAACCTATAATTGTAAAGGTTTACTCAGAAGAAAATGTTGATACCTCAAACTACATTGCTCCAAAGTACAACACTCAGTGCTTATAAAAATAATGAATGACAGAAACACTCGTAGTGATTCTTAAAATGTCATCATCATTTTCCCACAAAAATTATTGATGCCGTCTAATTCACAAACCTACTAAAGTGTCTAGTAATTAAAGATACGAACCATATTAAATAAGGGCTCGTACGTAAGCCGGCCTGATTTGAAATTAATGATTTTTTTGATTTTTTTTTTATAAGGGTGGCAATTTTCGATTTGATACGATATTATTGAGTTTATATTGGGAGTTATTGGATTGGGTCGATTCGATAAACAACACAAAAATGATAGGTTGGTTTGAGTTACATGATAACAACCTAATAACACTATAATAGCTCTATATTTTTTTGCATTTTTAAATAATGACTTGTTATTTTTGAACAATTTAACTTTAAATTGATTTATAAGAATTAATGATTATTATTTATTATCTAAAATTTGACTACTTGGTGATATTGAGATGACTATTAATCATTAAATAGGATGAAATATACTTCTTTGTTGGAATTTGACTTTATTGTTGTTAAAATTAAGTTGTTTAATCTGAAAATTTGTATATAATTGATATTATAGAGAAAATTAAATGAAGTCCAATTATCAAATTGTTCTATGGTACAAAAGTTGGGTTGCTATAATATAATATTAATTTTTTCTGACTTGTTGGTATAAGTTGATTTTTATCAAAATCTTGGTATAAATTGATTATTTTATTAAAATTCTAGTTAAACATAAAATATATAGATTTTTAAATAAATTATTAATAAAAAATAATTATATGCTAAAATGAATTGGATTCGGGTTGACATAAAAACTTTTAGGTTGAGTTCGAATTGAGACTTATATTGAGTTAAGTGATTATTGAACTGGGTTCAAATTAAGCAAAATTTTGTAATATTCTCATTCTAACCGACCCAATTGCCACCCAACTTGTTTGGTCCAATGAATTAAATCTGCACCTAATGCATGCGTTTAAGAAAAAAGGGCTATTACTGTTTCCTTTGTTTATTGCTGGCGTACACTAACATATCTTTATTTCTTAGCTGGCTAAGTGCAAAATTTCAGAAATGAAGTTAAATTTATTCCTCTACGTTTGGGACCATTTGGCGTGGAAATGGAAAACACGTACGTGATTATCAAATTATTGATCATTAATTTGGAACGAAAAAGGAAAAGAAAAAGATAGCTGAGCTAAAATTGGACCATATATAGGTAGACGTAAGTTGCCCCCGAACACAAGAAAATCAACTCAATGTAAATGGATATACGTCAATTTTTCAATTCCACTACTTAATTTAACTCTTTGATTATGAGAAAATAAATAAATAAATAAATAAAACCATGGAATATAGATATTCTTGGCTAAAATAGACAGTACAAAAGTTTATTAAGTATTTAAGTTGAGTAAATGAGATTTTCTCTAGCTGAGTGGGTAATTAAGTTGGGATCGACCTGAAGATATTACGTTTTAATAGATTTTGGTTCAAATTAACTCCATTTATATGGTTTTTCGGTTGATCATAGCCTGAATATCTACAGAATTGAAGCCCTTCTCCTGAAACCCACATTTAATTCCAACTGTATTATTAATTATTTGTAGCATAACCTATGGTAATAGCGATTGCCGACATTAGAAATTCTTTACGTTTGGAATTAAATCTTTGACGCATGTCTGATTGTCGTGGCTAGTCAACAGAAGATCCACCAATGTTTTCTTACATGTGTGGGCGTATCTCTTGCTATTGTTCTATCTGTATTATAGTAGCTGCGTGTATATAGCTCCATCTGATGGTGGATATATATTTCAGAATCTATTCATTCAACTACGTATTGGGAGACTGGCTGTTGGCAATTCAATTGCAGGTTTGGTACGTACTTGAAATTAACTTGAAACACTAATTTAGCTGCAACTGCCGAGACCACATATTGGACGAGCTCAGCGGTATTTAATTAAGTTTTAGGGGCATCCATGTCCTGTTACTACAGCAATTTGCAGAGTGTCAGAATGCTAATTAAATAGCTTCTATCCTTTAATGCATTATTCAAACAAGATTTTAAGTATTCATCAATTTAGTGGTTGCTTTCTTTATTGCCACGTGCGTGGTTGTTGCTTTCAAATTCCAATTCACAACAAGAAGAGTAGTGATGCAGTGGGCTAAGGCGGAGATTGGATTTCATTTGCCCGGGAAAGACCCACCATCAGAGAGGAATCCATATTGAAAGGGTTCTCGGCCCAGATGGGCTGTAATATTGGATGAGCCCATGTGCTCCCTCTATTCGAGGCTTCAGCTATGTATTCGGGTGAGCCTGAATTTTGTCACGGCTATGTTCTTACCAACTGAAACTCAAATGGGAGTATATAATATGAGAATTAAGCCCGGGGGGTTAGGAGACGGTCGAGTGCAGCAAAGTTATTATCTTTGGTGCTTTTATCTGATTAGCCGAATCCAACTTGTCGTCCTTGCAATCTTTTTGGATGGTACTTAGCTTCAGTATCCATTGATGACCCAAAAAGAAAAAAAAAAAGTATCCATTGATGACCACAACGTGACAACCAATTCAATGCTACCGAGGAAAGAAATCCATATTTTGACAAACTTTATTGACTTCTCCGAACAGGATCTCTGTGCATGTTTAATTTTGTCAGGATCCATAGTGTTTCCAAGGGATGCCATATGTGCAGTAATACTCCCAACCTGCAGCAATATTTCTTCAGTTAAATCTATTAGCTTTTCACTTTAGCCCTTTTCCTTTTTCTTTTATAAAATAAAAAAAAACATTTTTCAACTCCATCAGAAAATAAAAAACATATTTTTGGCAAGCATAAAGTGATATATCTGCTGTACATATAATATATATATATATATATGTACATATATGTCTTGTTGAGAATGGGAGACTTGGCAAGGGGTAGTTGAATTAATTCATAATCATATTGAATAGCGGTATGGCCATTAGTACTTTCTCTTTTATTGTTCCTGACCATAAGAACATGGTCTGCATCTTAGCACTACATTTTAAAATAATTTTGCCTGAATCATAATGGAAAAATTCAATTTTAACACCATGTATTTCTCATGATCTATATGTTTATGTTTTGGAACTAGGATAGAATGGATTTTATTGGATGAAAAACTATCGTACATATGTGACGTGACAAAAATATTTCTTTTTCCTGGGCCAAATTAACTGTAAACACACCCATGTACGTCCATGCTCCGTAATTTTCATCACAGATTGTCCATGTACAATTTTCTACGAGAACCACTAGGATTATTTATAAGCATTGAATTATCCAACAACCCCTGGCCGCCAATGATGGTGTTATACAGTAAACTCTGATTCAATTCATCTTCATTTAAAATTGACCACAATCCTCTATATAAACATCTCAACTTGGATGCCTACATAATAATTTCAACAAACATATATTTCACATACAATATTAATCAATATTTATTTTTTCGGCTCAAGAATTCTCTAAAAATGGCAGTCTCCGGAATGCTTAAGGCAACAACATGTCTAGCGTTCATCGCAGCGGCTGCGGTGGTTGCGCCGGTGCTCACTGAGGCGGCGGCGGCGCCGCAACCAAAGATCTCATGTGGGAATGTGACCAGCACCCTGGCTCCGTGCTTTGGGTACGTGTTGAATGGGGGCAAGGTGCCATCCAACTGCTGTGCAGGAGTTAAGTCGCTGTACAAGGAGGCGAGCACCACCGCTGACCGCCGTAACGTTTGCTTGTGCCTGAAATCCGTCACCAGCTCCGCCTCTGCTGCCGCCGTTGAGAACGCTAAAAGCCTCCCTGGAAAATGTGGCCTCTCCATTCCGTACGAAATCACCCCTAAAATTGACTGCGACAAGTAATAACTATTGGCCTCTTGTACCACATGCTCCTGTCGTGCATATATATATATATATATATATAATTTTCGGTTTCATAATAATTTCATAATGTCGTCTCTGATAATGTATAGCATGAATTCTTCTTGCAGGGTGAAATAGAGATACAACAATTAAGTTGTCCGACTTCTTCGGGCTGGTGGGTGGCTCTGCCGGAAAGAGAGATTTAATTTCGGTTCAGCTGCTCTCACTTGCAAAGAAGTTCTTTTGGATCTTTCTTCACTTATCATGTCATGATTCCAATGTTGATGTTGTTTATGGTGTAATGGATTATATAAAACATTTCTTTCCCGCTCAATCTGAATCCTTTTTGTTGATTGCCAACAGATATTATAAGTAAAAATGAGGTGAACGATCCCTCAACCGCCATTCTGGGTAAAGTAAATTAAATGAACAAAAGGATTAATTACCCATAGGACTTTATGATGATAAAAATTTGTAAATTATTACAATTTTACAAAATAGTTTTAGTGGGTGTTCTGAGTAATTAATTAGTAGATGGCTTGTGCTTAATGGCCCACTTATCGAAGTGCATAAAAAAAAAGGGAAAAATAACAACTAATTTTAGACTGCTTTTCAAAAAAAAAAAACAACCAACCCTTCAACTCTCTAGCAATCTTTGGCGTTTAAGTGGCCTTTTCATAAATTTATTATGCTCTCTCGTATAAATTATAAACACCGAAAACACAGATGAAATGTATTGCTGATTCAGAAAATTAAATAACCAATTTACCCATCAAATTTTGACCAACAATAAGAATAAAATCAGAGGTGTCCAACATTTGGAGTTTTCTTAATTAATGCTAATTTTCTTTGTCCTGTCTTCTCTTCGTTAATTTCTAACACTGCAGCTGCATGGACAAAATATATATAAATGTATCATTCGGAAATTAATTTGATAAAATTGTTGGAAATAACCTTTAAAATTTCCTCAATTATTCACTTATTTTTAATATTTTATGTGCTTATTTAGTTTTTATTTATTTAAGGTTTATGATCCATTATTAATTATATCAATTTTATTATGGTTTTATGATATTTATATTCACGTGGTTTATTTACTATTGTGTTTATTATAATTTTATTAGTTTTTATTATGCCACTAAATTATTCATAATGGTCAGATCTTTTTCATCTATTTAAAGGGCCACTACCTTCTCATCTGGCATATTGAGTAGTGGGTGAGTTTTTGTTATAGTTTCTCACTTTGTTAATCTCGCACAAGACTTTTATGTTTTTAGCTACATGACTATAGATGGATCTTAATCTCCTTTTAGTCGTGCACATGATGTGAGACATCCCTGATAGCTAATGGAGTTTTTTTTTTTTTAGTCATAATTAGCCGTTAATATCCACACGAAGGGAGACAATCATAATTTTAGAGTAGTGACAAATTTTGTGATTCTTCGTTAATCCAATTTCAATTTTAACGACATTTATGCAGTTTAATTTATTATTTTTTATGCATTCTAATTAATTTCACATAAATCACACAATATCCACAACAAAAATGATTTAATCTTTTGACAAAGACATTGAGCTGAACACCTCTTTCTAGAATTTAACATACAATTGGCTAGTACGGGATTCGTAGCACGTAGAATTCCAATTAAAAGGTAGCTAGTATGTATGAGACAAAATGAGTCCTTGTAATTGAATTGACGTCTACAAAAAAATTTTCAAATGTATGGTTGGTATAATTTATCGTAAGAATTTTATTTAAAAAAAACATTAATTGTTTTAGGATTTCCAAATCTACAAAGCTTGGCCATTATATTTTAATTAAACTGCTAAAGAATTATGCAAACTAATCCATCTTGTTATAGTCCATACAACGATAGAAGCCCCATTGTCTTACCTTGCAGTATAACAAGATGTGACAAGGAGTACTTGCTACTGCAATATAATATTATTGGAATTTTGAATTGGATAGTAATTAGTGTTTGCATCACTAGGGCCCGTTTGGTTTTATTTTTATTTTTTATTTTTATTATTTTTAAAATTTAAAAAGTTAGTTAATGAAAATGCGTCGAAATTAAATGAGTTTATATTTAGATAAATTGTTGAAAAAGTAAAAATTATATTTGTTTTAATAGATTTTAGATAGAGAGAAAGAAATAATGGAATACAAAAATAAGATATATATGTGTTATTAGAGAATGTATTTTAAAAACTCAAATAAAAATGATATTTGGTAAAATTATGTAAAAAATTGTATATTTTATTTTTAAAATAATAAAAAAATATAAAAGTGGGTTTTGAAAATGAAACCAAACAGGAAACATTTACTAATTTTGACCGCCTAAAGATATTAATCTCACTACCTAATCCAAGGTGGTAAGTAAAAACCTCATTAAAGTGCGTGGCAGAATTCTTACACCAATTTTGTTCTTGATGTTCTCTCCATCATACTCATGAATCTGAAACTATGAATGCCATTGCCGGTAAAGGGGAACTGTTCCGAAAATATCGTACGATTTTCTTAATGTGGTCGATCCAACTCAAGCAAAGCAGAATCATTAATAAAGCATTGAATTAAAGCCAACCACCGGCCACCAACAAAGCTGTGCGAATTCATAAATGAATTTTTCTCCATGGCAAACCCTAAAACCCTCCTATATAAACCCCACCACCTTAAAAGTTTGCCATACAATCCAACAAGCTTCGCTAGCTAGAAAAGATTGATAAAAAGATTTTCTTTAAGAAAAATCAGATCATTCCAATGGAGAAGGCGATGTGGGTGATGCTGGCCGCGAGCATGGTGGTGGTTGCACTTGCACCGCCCCAGGCGGAGGCCGCCATCTCTTGCGGCGCAGTGGCGAGCACCCTGTCGCCATGCATCAACTACGTGTTGTACGGTGGGGCAGCGCCGCCGTCCAGTTGCTGCGACGGGATAAAGTCCCTATACAACCAGGCCAGGGCCACCGTCGATCGCCAGGCCGTTTGCTCCTGCTTGAAATCCGTGGCCGGTTCCGCCAGTCCGGCCGCCCTCAGCAACGCCGCTGCGCTTCCTGGACAATGCGGAGTCTCCATTCCCTACAAGATCAGCCCCTCCACTGATTGCTCCAGGTACACATAATTAGATTAATGGTGCATTTCCTAATTTACGTACGTACATTAATTATAGAACTTATATATGGACTACCTCTTTCTAGTTTTAAATGACTTAGGTGTGGCCAAATAATTAAATCAGGTCTGGACTACTTCTAATTATACGGTTTTCTCCACAATATTTGTGTTCGCAGGATTCAGTGAAGTTGACGAATCGAAGCTGGATTATGTTAATGGGAATATATCCTCTTTTGTACCATGCAGCGGAGTACCATATATATTATAGTATGCTAGTAACTAGTAATATTCGAATAAGAGCTAGGGTTTTTGTTTTTGTCTAATGGTAACTCTGCGTGCCAGATGGGACAAGTGGATCATATCTATCTAGTAATGTAGTTGTTATCTAAAATCGGCTTGGTTTTTTCCCTTTCCCTTTTTTTAAGTATCTATTAGTCTCTCTTTCCAGCTATTTTACTTTCTCTTTTGGTTATATATGTCCTGAAGTTGACCAAATGAAACCAAAAAAGAAGAAGAAGTAAGATTAAGTGTTATTAATGGTGATGCAAAACAAGTATATTGGCACCTAATTTCTCTTTTTTTTAAAAAAAAAATATTACAGATGATGAAATTTATTTTTTCAATAAGTTAATATTATTCTATTTTTAAATTAAATAAATTAAAGTATAACAATATAAACAAATGCATATAATGTGCATAATAATGTCCATTCAAATCAAATAAGAGATTTTCACGTAATAAAGAGAGACTAATGTTATTGATAATAAGTAGAAATTAATGTTATTGAGCTACAAGTTAGCGGATGTAATTTTTTTAATTAGTACGAGGAACTTTGGCGAATTCTTAATATACTAATAACTAAATAAATATACAGATATGATCATGACAAAGATTTGTCTCACATAAATCCAGGCATCATGTTGCGGTTGTCAATTAATTAATGCCATAGCGGTGCGACCTAAAACATCTTATTACTAGTGCTAATTACAAGAATATTCATTAATTAATATTACTAGACTATGATTAAATATTAGGTACTTAATTGTCGCCAACTTGATTATATTTAACTAGTACTAGTATTGCTTATAACTAAATTCAGATTATAACAACCAATAATGCATTATGTACATAAATTTTTAGGTTTAAGCTGAGATCCTCCATTTCACTCATAACTCCACGGAATTTAAATTGGATCGTTATGTTAGTACGGCAAGGAATTAGCATTAATGAACAGTTGGGAATTAATTGTAACAGTGCAAAAGACGCATCTTTAATTCATAATGCTAAACCAGAAAGGATACCAAAAACTTTACACCATATTTATTTTGAGGGATTAGACAGGACGAAGCCCCACATTCTACATTCTATTTCATTCGATATTTACTTTGAGGGGTAAAGCAGAATGAAGGCCCAAATATGACATTTCAAAATTTGTGGTTCGAGTTCTCTTAACAATAAATTAATAAATTTATGGTTCAATTATTTTCAGGACTAACGTGTGGTGGACAAAATGTCGCATCACAATAATTAAGTGAATAGATAAAAACAAAACTATTTACACATTTCAAAAAAGAAAAATTCTAATCAAATCCAAATCAGAAACAGGAAACGGATGAAGATAGGCGGACACAATATAAGAATGGAAGAAGAGGAAAATTGGAGGGATGTATACTTCTGTAGCAATAAATTGTTGGGATGCGAACTTTTCCGTTGTTACGTATATCAAACATTTATTAAAAAAAGAAAGAAAGAAAGAAAAAACCTTTCTTTAATAATTTAAATTTTTTAATAAGATGATCCACAGTACCATTACGCTTTCGTCCTCTTTTTCCCATTTTGTTTCCTTGGTGAAAATATGACCTTAATAAAAGTGGTTTGAAGGTATAATCGCGAAGGGAAATTTTTCGAGCCGCGACCCTAATATACGGATTTTCTTTGTACAAACAATCTAAGAACTCCCGAGGACTCGTAGCTGTACAGTTACCGAAGACTGTTTGCTTGTTGATACAGTTTTACCTCTGAATTGAAGTCCTTTAATCATAATAGAACATGGAAGGAAATATATTCGTGTAGAACTCATAGAAATTGAAAGCATGTACGTATGTATGCCCCACTCAATTAATTATCAATCCAGCAGCCGTGTGAATTGGGAAACCATTCCTCGGACGTGGCGCGAACCCATTGCCCCGCCAATGTGGAAAATCCCACTGTAATATTGTGTGGAAACGAGTGCCACTAAAATTGGACATATTTTCTCTTTCACGGGCCCAGCTCAAATCAAATAAGTGACATTTATAAATTTTAGAATTTGTAATTACTGTCTTTGGTAAGTTGGCATTTGATTTAACGATATATTTGATCTCTAATTTTGAATGCGGTTAAACGTTGGAATCTTGAGTTTAAAACAGAGATAAAAAAATATTTAATTTGAAGGGATGAAATAAATTTTTTATAAAATATAAAAAACAGTTTTATTATATTTAAGGATTAAAATCTAAGTTAATCGAAAAATATATGTAAAATTTTATATGGACTTATGGAAGGGATCCTAATTCCTACATCCGCACTTGTTTTCAACTTCGTAGGATTTATTATGAAAATAGATATATCAACCGCTAAATGGAACATTAAAACTCACCCCAACTATCAACTAAGTGTCCGACTAATGACCCAAGCTTTCAACTTTATTATGGAAAATAGATCGATATCAACCAGTAATTGGAGCATTTAATCCACGACAACCATCGACTAATTGTCCCACTGATGATCCAATCAACAGTCTAAACATCTACTCTATTTAAACATTGCACCTGACAGCCTTTTCTGCACACACAAAGCACCCTGTTTTTTTGTCATTTTGTGTTAATTGAAAATCATTAACTGCAATGACTGGAATAATTAGGTCGATATGCCTTGGCCTAATCGCGGTTGTGTTGCTGGTGGCGGCGGTTGCGCCCCGAAGTGAGGCGGCGATAGGCTGCGGCACAGTGGCGTCATATCTGCAACCGTGCCTCCCCTACGTGACCAACAAAGGTCCGCTGGGTAGTTGTTGTGGTGGGATTAAGGATCTCTATGGTGCCGCCAAGACAAAAGAAGACCGCCAAGATGTGTGTAATTGCCTGAAATCCCTCGCTGCCTCATACAAAATCGATTACAGCAAGGCGGCCTCACTCCCTGGCCAATGCGGCGTTAGCATTCCGTACAAGATCAGCCCTTCCACCGATTGCTCAAAGTATGTATATATATATATATCACTTTTCATTTTTCGTTTAATTTTGAAGATTAATTTAATTTAATTATTTGTTAAGGGAGAGTTAATATTGGTGCCCTGGTCTTGTGTTTTGCAGGGTGACTTGAGCTTAATTTGGAGGAAATTAAAGTGTTTCTTGCAGCAGCCTAGTTATATACATATAGCATAAATTGAATAAAGAGTTATGGGGCCTGCCATGTAGCTCTAAATCTATTTCCTCTTTTCCCATGCTGGGTGGTTGTTGTGATATTAAAATTATTATTGATGTATAAATTTTCCAGTGCGATAATCGAAGCTAGTTTTATATATATATATATTCATCTCCCTCCCTCTCTCAACTTTATGATTTATTTTTATTTATGTTCATTGCAATAAGAAAAGCCAGAGTCCTGCTTATATGTGGGCATAGAACAATAAATAATCAATTCATGAGTTTAAGATATTAAACATGTATTAAATGTTTCTTGTTTTCTATCGCTTTTAATTTTTTTTAAAAATAAATTATAAATCCGAAATCAAACAAAAGAGCGTTCGTCAATTTAATTCTCATTCCTAAATATCAAATCCACTCAGTCCCACTCCCGTTCACACTTGCCCAGACCCGACCGGTCAAACATACCTTCTTGATCTTGTTAAAACCTACTAGCTTTTCTGGATTGTTCTCACTTCTCAGCAAACAAAAGAAGAAGTCTGCTTCCATAAACAAAATTTTAATGGCAATTTCAGATCCCCATTGGATCAATACATTTTCCTGGCATTAATGGTTTTCTATTTTTTCTAAGAAAATTAAAATGTGGAAAAAATATAGGTAATGTTTGGTTATAAATTGTATGTTTTGGATTATGTGTTTTGAGATAATGAATTTTGAGAGTGGAGTTGTAAAATGTGAAATTGTATTGAGAATGTAATGAATGTTTTCTTATGTTTTAGAGAAATTTTGATATATTTATTTATATTTTGAGGGGAGATAATTTTTTACTGTAGCAGTTAAATTAATATTTTTTTTGTTAAACTTCTAAGGTGAAAATGAAATTGATAAATTTTTTTAATTATTAGAATAATAATAAAAATATGTATGTATTGAAACATAGAAAAATTTTGAGGATAATAAAAAAAATATTTTAAAAAATTTAATTTGATATTTTAGAAAAAAAAATTGTATGTTTAATTATATATTAAAAAATTATTTTGCCAAAATATACCGAAAACACTGTCATAATAATAATGGAGAGTGTGACGGATACAGAATGTCAAACAAAGTCATAAAGAGATGGGACGCTTAGCGATGCGCCGAGGAAAACCAGTCTCAACCACTCACTTTGGTTTGCTTCTTTGAGAAAATAACTACGTCTCTTGCCATTTAATGCCGTAGTAACTGGCAGTAATATTGTCCTTATGAATCACATTAATCTTTATGGCATGAACAAATCTAAACTTTTCCGTAAACCATTCGGCAATTAAGCGGATTTCAGCACAATCTATTTACACTCTTCTAATCGTGAAGGATAAATCAAGAATAGCATATCCTTAAATTTGGAACACAATAAACAATTTAGAGGATTATTATGTAAGTGAAAAATTAAAATTGAGATCGAATTAAAAGTGCATGCTTCTTATCCGTTCGAATCATAGAATATTTATGGTGAAGATTTTGTAAGTAAGATGATGTCATGTATTTTTAACTTGAGATTTTAAATATCATAAACAATTAAATATAAATCAAATCGACCCATAAAAAAGGGCACCAATATTCATTGATGTATTCTAGTATATCATCATTTTTTAGGCCTTTCCTGTCGTATCACATTAGAATTATGTTAGTTAGCACCGAATAGAGTCTAAACAATAATTGTTTTTCTTGTTCTGCCTAACGTAGTATTTCTATGGCCTGTAGTTGTTTGCCCAACGACGTAGGTAGCTAACTATCCTCAGACGCATGTTTTCATTTAAAATATCATTTGTACCGTAAATAAAAATATAACCATGCAGTGTATTGATTTGTGACATTACTTGAGAATAGCCCCCACAAACAATTAATCCAGCAGCGGTGCCTAAAAAGCCTCACACGTAAGTAACCTTTGCCCCACAGTGGAAAACGCCACTTAAATCGTACGAACAAATTTTACTCATCAGCGCCACAAGGTTGGACTTTTATTTCATGGATTTGTACCCCTAATTACGCGGCATTAAATTCACCCCATCTACCAACCGTATGGACTACTAATTATCGCATACGTAGAATTGCCCGAGAGCTTCTTGCTCGTCTATATAAACGCCCTTCCACTGGCTTTCTACACACACTAAAAAACTTTCCCAGTCCGCGCATATACCAAGAAATTAAAGAGATCAGTGCTGGTTTAATTTTCAGTCAATTAATAGTTCATTTATCACAATGGCTGCCCTGATCAAGGCAATGTGGTTGGCCTTCATCGCCGCCTTGTTGGTGTCGGCGGTTGCGGAGGCGGCAATAGGCTGCAGCCAGGTGGTTAATTATTTGGCACCATGCCTGCCCTACGTGACCAACCGAGGTCCACTGGGCGGGTGCTGCGGTGGAGTCAAGGGACTCTACGGCGCGGCTAAGACTACCCCGGACAAGCAGAGCGTATGCAACTGCCTGAAATCTCTTGCCGGCTCCTACCCAGGTGTCAACTACGGAAAGGCAGCCGGACTTCCTAAGCAATGTGGCGTTAACATTCCTTACAATATCAGCCCGTCCACTGACTGCTCAAAGTATGTGCATATGATATATTTCCACGAATTTTAATGTCTTTTATAATACATGCCTATAAATATTTAAAATTTTGTCTGATTGGAAACTAATTGGTGATGTGTTTTTGTGTTTTGCAGGGTGAAGTGAATTAATTAATCAACTTGGCGAAAGGGAAAGCGTGTTGTGGTTCAGCAACTTCTACATGTGTTTGCCATAACAATAATGCGTTGAGTAAAAATAAAAAGGGTTCCATTGGGACCTGATGATAGAGGTAGCTTTACCGCGAGGGTAAATCTATAAGTTATCGAGTCGGTCAGTATAATACGTCTATGTTATGTATTTGTAATCAAATGAATTTCCAGTTTTATACGCTGGTTGTCTGTTTTATTAATTATCAGAATTTCGTTTGGTTTACCTTTTGGGTATTAGCCATTTAGCCATTCAAATGCTACATTACATGACACAAAATTCTAAAAGGAAAAAAAATAGTAATAATTTATTATTAAGCGATAAATGTGGAAATTGTTGTTATTTACATTTTGTAACATGTATATAATTATGTTTAAATTGCCACTGTTAATACACATGTGTAGTAAAAATTAAGCTAACGATGAGAATAAAAAATCGAGTATTTTAATGTTATATGTACATTAGGAGTTGAAATGCAATACATTCTTGCAACGCATAAATTTGCAAATATTATTATAGTAAAATTAAAATTATTTTTCATTTAATATACCCTTAATATAATTTATATATTATCATTTAATTAATATCTTATGATATACTTTTTCTTGCAATGAAGGCTGACAATAATGACAAGAGGCAGCATTAATCATATATAGCGACTGGTTAGTTGAATCATCAATTACATCGAAAAGAAAATGTTATTGGCCGCCAATAAGGTTTAAAGTACTAATATATATTATATGAACATGAATTATATATTATTAGTAGTTACAAATTTATAATTTTTTATATCATGACTAATCTTTTAAAATTAGTAGTAAAATTAAAAAAATATTTAATATATAACTTGTAATTTTGTTAATTTTTAATGTGAATATCTAAATGATCGGGTATTTTTACTATTCCTAAAAGAAAAAAGATATGAGTATTGCTACATTTTGTCGACATTGCAGGATGGCATGGGGAAAAATGAAGACCAGCCAGACAATTCATTTATGACGCTACGAAGCCACCTGCCACCCGCATCATATACATTAGACACGTCGATTCGGATTAAATGTATGGGAAAGTCCAGTTTCCAGTGAAGACTACTTTTCATGGAAAATAAAAAAGTAAAAATTTATATATACTGATCAATGATCATCCATATCTCTTGTCTTGTATGTTACTCAACAAACTCATCCAAATCCTTTAAAATCATGAAAATCAATCAGAAGAAATATCAAACACTTCTTTATGTCTTAAACTTTACTGTCTTTATGTCTGCATGTTGGCACTTTCTGCGGAAGACATTCTTTTCGATTTTCTTTGTACATATTGAACGGACGAGAATCAGTACACAATAAGTGGTTTTTTGTTTCAAGACTCTTTTATCGATTTGATAGAATGATTAGCATCTTGCATGCATACATATGCAACATATATGTTGTTGAAAAATCAACTTTAAATTTAATTCATCTCAAAAATTAACTTACAATATAAAAATTATTCAAAATCATATATCGAGATTACTGTTTATATATTCTACTAACGTGGGATACTAATATATATATATAATATGTTTGAAAAGGGATTTTAATTAAAAAATTATTCGAGCCATTTACATAGTCAGAAAGTGTAGACGAGTTGCCATACCCACTATACCCAATCCCATGTGCAATGTTGGGTTGAATATAATAAAACTGACATAGTGACACCCATTGTATCCAGCACATTAGGTGAAGTGCTCCTCATTTGTGCGACGGGCCGCATACCTATTTTTCTTGAGAATAGAAATGCTTTAATTAGCAGCAACGACAAATTAAACCCATATACATTTCTAAGTACAAATATATATTACACGTTGGAGGATTGAAAATCAGCTTTATGCATATCCCCTTACCTTCAATCTAAGAGGATCGATGGTGTCGACTATTGTTCTTCCACACTCATATATACAAAATAGATTCATTTCATTAATATAATAGTAGCACAACTCAATGTTTTTATTCCAGCACATATGTAATATTTATTCGGTTCGGCTAGGGTTCATAAATTAATCACATTCCCTTAAAGGCTAAAAAGCTGGATTGATCAGCAAACATGTTAACCACTTCCAGGAAATTATTTACAACTTTATTATGAAATATTTTGCATATATCATAGTGGGTTTAGGCATAATGGCATTAGATGAATGAAAAGTAAGAAAATGCTGCGCATGGGGCAAATACATTACCGCGGCCATCCCGCAAGAAAGTGAGAAACTAGTGACTCATGATGCACTTATTTGAAAATATTATCGAATGGTTTGGTTGAATCGGGTATAGAGTAGAATTTCCCCACAGTAGAAGCAATCTATTGAGATTATCCCGGAAATCACTCCGCCGACAGCCTACCTTCCTTTATATATACAGACCCTCCATTTGAGTGGTATGAAGTGGAAAAAAAAAGGAGCAAAATAAATCCATCCCTGTAACAAAAACCAGGACGGTTCTCATTCCATTTCGTCTTAATTTCATAGAAAAACGGTTTGAATTTCTGATGATCAGCTTCTGTATTATAATTTGGAAATTTCTAATTAATTAACGCTGAAACTGTTGTGAAATTTTAAAGAGACTTATGGATCGATTTTCCTTTCACTAACATTTGTACCAGAAAATATAAAAGTTTAGCATATCAATTGGGAAAAATGATAAACTCTGTCAGTTGAAAATGGGGCATTATTTCACTTATGAAGACTGATAGATCAAATATTTTTTCCCTGCGCGTGATGGGCAATATGATATTATCTTCACTTACGTGACAATAATTAAGTGTCAGGCCCATATTTCAAACCACGGCCCACACTTGATCGAGTGACACACCGTATTTTTATTTTCAGCTGACAATCTGCAACTGGCTCAGTTCTAACCACGGCCCAGATGGAAAGGGGTGTGGTCAGGCCCATATGTTAATCTACGAGACCAACAATTTGCTCATGACTTTCAAAGACGAATACAAAACTTTTTTCGCTCTCAGCAACTGGCTGAGCTCCACGCAGGGCCCAGATGAAAAGGGAATGATCAGGCCCATGTTCACTCTCAACAAATTCGGTTCAGTTCGGGTCATCGGGTTTGATCGGGTCAAGTCCGATAAAATCCAATCATATTTGGTTCGATTCTCGAATTTCATATTTATTAACCCGACTTGACCCGATCATTTAATTAAAATAAATATTTTTTTTTAAATTATTACTTTTGTTATTTATACTTATATTTCATGTCCAACTTAGATTTGAATTTGAGATTTTATATTATCAATCATGACTTATGATAAAAAAAGAGATAATTTATAACAATTATGACTTATGGTGCTCATGTGCAATACTGTATACTTTTAAATTTTGATAAATATTTTGTAAATAATTTAATTGTCTTAATTTTTTAATTAAAGAACTAAACCAACCCTATCTAGATTGGATTGGTTTGATTCCAGTTTAATTATTAAAAATCACAAAACACGAACCAAACTGAACCATTAAAATTGATTTATTCGGATTTATTTTTTCCCCAAACTTGACCCAACCCAGCCTGTGAACACCCATAAATTCAATGCATCAGATTCAGGGCCAACCTTACTTTGGATCCACTCATGATAGGAAGGTAGCATCGGAGCCTTGGAGTTCCCCCGGTTACGCTTGACCTAAATTTGATGGTTAACTAAGAATGGCTAAGCTCATGATCCCATAAAAGTCAAAGCGGGACAACGGGAAATTAGCAAAAATTAAGTGCATACCTAACGATTGAAAAAGTTGATGGGCACCCCAGACGATTAAGCATTACATGGGCGTGCAAAATCAAGGTAATTTTTATTAATTACGACAGATATATCATTGCACGGTGTAAATGGAATCATAAGTTAAACAATACCCTAAGTACCCATAATGCAAATATATATATACACACACATTTAGAAAATAACGTATAAATTTCAATTTTTTTTGTTTTATTCTTTTTGAAACGTCACTCAACCTAAAAATTATAATTTTTCTTGAGACAGTAGGGATTTGTAACAACTTCAATTTCAAGTTTCTAATAAAATAAAGAGATTAAGTTCAAATTATCCAAATGTTCTATTCAGAAAATACCTGCAAAGCCAAACTCTAAATTAAGGACAGTTAAATTAAGCTGGTTGGTTGAGTGAAATAATTATGACTAGATCTAGCATAGAAAATTTTCCAATTTCTCCATCAATACAGCAACATTTTTCATCATCTCAAAATACAAAAATGAAGCAATTTTTCCAAGCCTAGAACCAGCTAGGGGACGGATGGAAGCTGCCGAATGGCGCCCTTCCGCCACCCCTACTGGATCGACTATGAACCCTATTCGATTGGAGCCGTTCCAAACTTGACCGGGAATAAAATTAAACCTTATAAGAAGATTTTGAAAAAAAGCTAATTACAGTCTTACACCTTAATTTGTTCGTGGATATAATTACTCCTTCAAGTACCATTATATATATACATGTTTATGTGCATTTTCAAATCAAAATTAAAGTAAACAGAGAAGTTAATTACTAGTGGACTTCTTCACCGACAAGCTATATATAATAGTATTCTAAGGCATGCATGCACCTAGCTAATATAATCTTGATTTCTCTTATGAAGCACTTTTACGTTTGCAATTAGATTATAGATCCGGCGCAAACAATAAAATGACTAATAATTATGTAATAACTCTAGTAATTACTTCCGCAATCCAACGGCCACCCACTTTTTTTCCTGTTCATGACACCCCAAGTGGCTTCCCTATTTAAGGATCGATCTGTTCCCAACCAGCTTAATTTAAGCTAAACCAGTAATCTACTATTATCAAACACTTCACGTATAAGAAAATTTTATCAAGAATATTCTTCATTTCCGATCGATTGATTTCCAATGGCAAAACTTGCGATGATTGTTTTTGCAATAGTGGTGTGCATGATGGTGGTCGCTCCCCATGCAGAGGGCGGAATAACCTGCGGGACGGTGTTGAGTAGCTTGTTGCCGTGCAAAAATTACCTGAGGCAGGGCGGCGCCTTGCCGTCTAGCTGCTGCGACGGCGCTAGGTCTCTTTACAGAGCCGCCAACACCGCCGATGCGCGGAGGACTGCTTGCCAGTGCATGAAGATTTTGGCCAATGCTTACAAAGTGAATCCTCGGATTGCTGCCGCCGTGCCAAGCAAGTGTAATGTCAACATTGGTTATGCTGCCAGCTACAGCACTGACTGCAACAAGTAATTAAATGAAATCTCTCAACTCTCATCCTTCTGTAAATGCTTTCTGGTAGGAAAAATCAATCAGCCATTAATCAACAATTCAATTCTATGTGTGCAAATTAATAGATTAATTCTAAATTAGACAGATCAGGGTGTAAATTAATTCTAAATATTAATTAAAAATTAATTGAAAATTAATTTTTATTAATCTACTATATATTCTTATTTGACTAGACTCGGTAGCCAGATTTGATTTGGTTTCGTCTTGCTAAATATATTCCGTTCACCTTTTTTTTGCAGAGTCCACTGAGTTGCAGACTGGAACTCGGCAGCAGCCAGCAGGCCACGTTAATCAGAGTCTTGCTAGGTTTTTGGACGTGTATCTTAGCATGGATATTAGTTGTTCTTTAATAAACACTTCGGCTGTATGCTATAGTTATATCTACGGTTCTCAGCATGGCCATTTAGCCACATGATTTCTCTAATTGATGGCTGTACTTCATTATAATAATAATTATGGTTTATAATTTACACATAGTGCCTTTTCTTTATTTTGTTGGCAATATTTAAGAAATTGTGTGGAAACATTCAGGTAGACAACAACACTAGACAGAATGAAATAAAAAATTTAAATCGCAAAATACAAGGTTGGGCCTGGGTATTCAATTTCAAGCATTTTAAAAAAAAAGGCTAGATACTCAATATTCAAACAAAACTTCAAGTCATGTATCAATCGATTGATAAGATATTCAGTGATCATTTGGTTTTATTTTCAAATACCCTTTTCATTTTCTACTTAAATAAAAACATAAAAGTATCAACTTCTTCTCTATTTTTAAAAATATTTTCATTCTCAAAATATTCTCCATAACTTAGTATTACACTCTCTCTTCATTTTCACTTTTTATTTTCTCTTATTCACATTTGCACGATTTTTAATATAAAAATACTACATTTTTTAAATACAATTCATTTTCAACCCTACATATTCATTAGATTTTAAACAAAATATTCAAACAATATTTTATTTTCAAATTCAAAATTATAGCTAATTTTTTATTATTTATTTTTATTAAAAAATAAAAATATATTCGAAAAACAAATCCAAAGGACCCTCAATTAATATATATACCACACAAGTACAAGTTAAATATTTTGGTTCAATATTGCGTGTTAGGTCCGAACTATCTGAAAACTTGACTGCCCGGTCCGCCCTTACACAAGGGAGCTAGGCTACTTACCGGCCAGCCCGCCTTGCAAATCGTATCAGCGGATGCGTCTCATAATTAAATGCCCAACCATCGAAGTCAATTAAGAGTACTAATGGAACTAGCTAGGAATTCAGACAACCAGACTGATTTATATGTATGATAAGAATTTCCACAATTTTAATTATTATACCCAGCTAGGTTTTTCTCATTCAATTATATCAATTCTTTCAATACTTTTGTTTGATTTTTGTTCTCATTAATTTTATTGGATTATATGTTTATTTAATCAAATTTATATGTCATGCAATAATTTTATGATGTGATAGTCATTAGTGATGGAATAATAGGTGGCAATAGAAAGATTATCACTAATTTTATATATATTAAGTAATAAAAAAAATATTTTGTCATAATAATAATTTTAATAAACTTAATAGTGAAAGAAATGCATTTAAATTATCACTATATATTGACAATTAACAATACATTTACAACGACAATCTAGTACATAATTTTCATTTTATTACAAATTATAGTGAAAATTTAAATTGGCACCATTGTCAATGATGACAACTTAAAAGGTTGATTCTTATTACAATCATGCTAAATTTTGACAAAATAAAAATTATTATTACTTAAAAATATTATTAATGATATTATAATAATTATCATCATTAAGTATATGTCTTTAGTGATAAATTTTACATTGTTACTTCATATGCAGAATTTGTAGGTAATAAAAAAAATTAAGGCTAGCTGCCTCTGATTTCATCAGCTAACATTCCCTAACAATCAGCAAATAGGCCAACTTCAAAAGACACAAAATTCTTGTGAATAAAGATGATGATCAGCTGATGGCAAATTTCTTGTGCTGCCCTGTTGAACTAGCAATATATTTGGTTGATCATTAACTGAAATTTTGAATAATAATATTTCATTAGTTACGAAATCAGGCATATGTTACTATTGATGAGCTAAACTTTGGTGTGTACACTTTTCAAGCATTAATGTGTCGTACTATAAGGCTGTATGTATGATGGAAAATTAGATTTGATATGTATCTAATTGTTCAATCTCATTCAATGGCACACGGCAGCTTTTGCAGTACTGTACACCAACTTCTACGTGATTTATCCGTCCCACAGCAACCAATGATCGTCGATCCTTGTGCATTTGGCCGTCATCTAAATGCCCACCACTTTAATTAGTTATTTAATCATGCCCAGCAAATCTCTATATATACCCCAAGACCATGGAGCCTTTTCTACCACATCAATTGCAATCCAAAAGTATAAGATTATATTTTGGCAATATATATATTGATTCTGTCAACAAAGCTATGGCGGAGGCAGGTTCAGGAGCAGTTAAGCAGGTCGTCGGGTGTGTTGTGATGATGATGACCATTTGCATTGTGGTAATTAGCGTTCCTCGTGCAGAGGCAGCCATCTCATGTGAGCAGGTTCTGAGCAGCTTGTCTCCATGCATTGGCTACGTCCAAGGAGGTGGCTCCTTGCCACCTTCTTGCTGTGATGGGGTTAAATCCCTCAATAATGCAGCGAAGACCACGCCTGACGTCCAAGCCGCTTGCAGGTGCATCAAATCTCTTGCTTCCGGCGCTGGGGCCAACCCCATCCTCCTCAATAGCATCCCACAAAAATGCGGCGTCAACATTCCGTACAAGTACTCCCCATCACTTGACTGTTCAAAGTAAGACATACTTCGATGCTCGCTCTCTATTTTTAACAATATTCAAACTGTAGAGATAAGGATAGAGAAACCACTAATATTCTTCTTCTGTCTTCGACTGCAGGGTAATCCGTTGAATTTGTCATGAGACTTCCAAGAGAAGGAAGAATATTATTATTCTAATAAATAAAGAGTGAATTAATAAGATCATGTGGAACTTCTTCCCTGCAAGGGACTGTTGCTGTTTTTTGGCCTTGTGTCTGTCTTTTGATTCTGCATAGTGCTGGCTAAATCTCCGGTAGGCCTGTGCTGTCGTCTTTATAACTTTTCTTGGAAGTCTGCTTGTAATAGATGTGTAATTGCGACAGTAATACTCTTTGATTACAAGTACTTGTTTCCCAACTGTATATTTAATTTCCCTTCTGCTCAAAATACATTGCGACTAGCAAGACGAAGTTAATTAACAAATTTTCAATAATATGAGATGCATGTGTTGGGGCTAAACTGTCGTCTTGCCATGCAAGGATAGCAATGGAATTAACCAAGAACTAAGTTAGAAAATGAAAGAATCAATCCCTCAAGTAAAAGGAGTTGGTGGATCATAAGGCACAGTTTGGTTCTTTTATTTTAATTTATATTTTATTTTTTATTTCGTTTTATGAATAGATAACATATTTTTTTAAAATAATTAATCTAACATCAAATATACCAATAACAAGATAAATGAAACACTGGGCTCGTTTGGCTCAATTATTTTCAAATTTTGAAAAAGTAGTTAGTGAAAATGAGTTGAAATGAATTTGTATTTGAATAAGTTGTTATAAAAGTAATTATTATATTGGATTTAATAGGTTGTTGATGAAGAGATATGGTGATGATAAAATAAAGAAAGAAAATATATGGATATTTAAATAAAATATATAAGTTATTAAGAAATATATTTTAAAAATAAAAATAATGTGGAATGAAAATACGCAAAAAGTGATTCGTTTTAATTTTTAAATAATAAAAAAACATGAAAATGAAACCAAACTAACCCATGTCGACAAAGAATGAAAAGATGTGAGCCCGAGTATATTTATAGCAAACCGACATTGTAATTAAATATATCCAACAAATTTAGTTCACAAAATCGATCTTTTGAGTGGAATGAAATGAATGATCGAAAGAGACTGGAGAGCATAACGTATTTGTGGGCAATCAGAAAATTCAATTGTCACAGGCGTCTTTAAGTATTTCCAGGACCATGGTGGCTATCAGATTTAGTTATCAAAGGTAGTGTTTGGTTATGTTTTTTTTTTAATTTTATTATATGTTTTGGAAGAATGAATTATTAGAGAATAAGAAAGTTATTTTTTAGTACGTTTGTTTATGTTTTGGAGGAGACATGCTTTACTGTAGCAGTCAAATCAATATTTTTTTGTTGAGTTTTTGGGATGAAAATAGAATTGTGTGATTTTTTTAATATTAAAATAATAATAATATATATATAATATGTGTATATATATGTTGGAGAATGTGAATTTTGAAAAGAAAATGAAGATATGTTTAATCTTGTTTATATTGTTTTGGGGAAAGTATAACCATTTTGAACGTGGAATTTTAAAATAAATTTTTGGGACAGTACTCAAAAGTAAAATTTGAGGCTTACTATTCACTTTATCTCATCTACTTTCTCACTCCACACTCTACATAACTTTTAAACAAATCTAAAAACACCAAAAATTAATTTATGAATACACAATAAGTTTTTTTTACATTTAAAAAAAAACATTTTCAATTTAACATGTTTATAGATTTTGTTTAATTTTTTAATATATTATTACTACCAAACAAATAAAAAATTAGATTTATTCATAAACGATTTTTTGATAAGAGTTAAAGGAAAAAACTGATTTATTAAAATTAAAAATTTATTATAAATTGTTAATTTATTTTAAATCCCAAGCAAACCCAAAAAAGCAAATCTTATACAATAATTTTATTATTTCAAATAAATTTCTCAAATATGCCTAAAAAATAATTTCACAATCATTCATAATCCCAAATCACATCAACACATCGCATCATTATAATTATTACACTTTATCTCACAATCATTCATAACCTCATCCTACACACCCATATCTCGCAAACACCAAAACATTCTCAAAAACTTTAAAATACAAAAACATTAAATCATTTTCACAAGAAATCACAACCTAGGAGCCTAAGACCCATTGGGCTTGATGGCCAGAAATTGGAACTTAAGTGGGCTACTCTTTGTTTTCGGGCCTAAGGATATACTTTACCCAACTAGAGCCTAGAGGACAACCTGCATTTTTAAGTACACGTTGGGTTTGTTTGCACTATTTCTGAATCCTGACCCGACTTGCGCCAAGTTCGGGCAAACCCGTTACTGCAACGGCTAGTCGCCGCTAGAGCTGGCTCCCACTGAGACATTGGCAAAAACTCCGGCCCATTTGAAGCCGCCATTTTGCGTCCTGCTGATGATGCAAGTAGACCAGCAGCAGCCATGGACGCTCAGCCTTCGAGCCAAGGCCAAAAACATTGATTTCAAATTGAAGGCATCAAAAGTCTTGCCCGTTTGCAACCTCTTCCGGTTCTCGATCCAGTTCAAGCTCCAAAATTATTTCTTGGAAATCAAATCTAAACCCCACTCCGCTTTTTCCTTGAAACCCAATTCTTTGAAGCTCAAATTCCTTCAGATTTTCAGAAAATTTCAAGCTCGACGGGCCAAAAACAAAGGCATTTTGAGAAGCTGGTGTGCTCATAAGGTATAATCAATTTCATTTCATTTTCAATACTATACTTTTTCTGTAATTGAGAATGCAAATGACCGATTTCTTTGATTTTATTATATGTTTATTACGTAATTTGTCAAAATAAATTATTGAAAAATGTAAAAATTATTTTTTATATGTTTATTTATATTTTTGAAATATATTTTTTATTAGGTTTTATATTGGGTTTTTCAGAATGAAAAAAAAATTGGGTTATTTTTTTAAAATTAAAATAATAATAAATTATATATGATAAATATATGTAATATATGTATATATTAAAAAATATATAATTTAAAAAAAAGGGATATTAGTTAGTTATATTTTCGCAAAATAATATTGGTACGAAGTAGAAACGTAATCAAATAAAGCCTAAACCTTTATGCCAATTTAATTTCTAGCAATCTTCACACTCAATGCATCAATTCTTTTTTTCGTTTGGGTGTCGAAGAATTACTTCACAGAAAGAACGAAAAGCTATGTTTGGTTATGGGCTCTGCTTTTCGCAATGGTGGGCAGCCTTATAATTATGCAGCTGAGATATTATTTTAGTGAACGCTTTTTATGGAAATACCTCTGCATTGCCGGGAGTTATGCTGCACCTGTCGGGTTCTTACTCCAATTATCCAAGGTACTTCTTTGTAATTTCTTTAAATTTTTTTTTTCAAGTATTACCAGGAATTTCTTTTCTTTTCTTTTCTTTTCTCGTGTTAGAAACCTTCGGTCTTCAACCCGACATTTGCAGGTAATTTTCAATGGAATCTGCCGATCTTTGGGCTTCTAGACCATCGGGCATCATGTGATCTTTGAATTTTTATCCCAAAGCCGCTTTACATAATTTTCCGAGGCGTGATTCGCTGGTACTTTGAATGCCCGCGCCCAGCCGAAGGAATAGTTTGACTTGGGTGCAGAGGAAGAGGTGGTCAGCAAGGATCCCGAGGACGGTACCTTTAGCTTGTCATTCAATAAGAGGCATTGGGACATTAAACTTGTCTTTCTTGTTAACCCAAAATTCGTGTACGATTATTTGTCAACGATTGAGCTGAAATTTTAGAAAGAAACATGGATGGGCCTTGCTTAATTTGCTTGTTCTTACAGAAAAAAGGAAATGTGAAGAATTGAGGATGTCGATCATAAGGTTTATTTTTGTTTGTTTTGCTATTGAAATGCATAAAACCATCAATATTGATGTATATTATAGAAGAAATGTCCAAAGTACCCGTAAAAATGATGAAAATCGCTAAATACTTTGTTGGATTCGCATCATTTTAATTAGATTAACGTTCGGTCAAATTCAATATTTGAATGATTCAAAATCTCAATTGTTCAATAAAAATACGCTAACAAATCTCAACCTACCACTTAAAATGAATAGCGCTTAGCCAGCTCAATAGATAACTATAAATACACAACTATTTGATACACAATCAATTTCAAGAGAAATCGTATTCAATTTCTAAACAATCAACTACATAAGTCTTTTTCTACCTATCTACCTACCTATATGTTGGGCTATCTATCCGTTACGTATTTAAATTATTCAGTGTCTAAGAATCCACAATCAATTGATCTCGAGAAGTTGGCCAAATTAATTTGATCCGTGCCCAATTGCTGTTCAATTTTTTGACTAATAAACCCAAATTTACCGATGTCGTTTATTTTGACATCAACTATGAAGATGAAAATTTCTTCTTAATAAAGTTGTACTGGGGGGGATGTATCTTTGCATTATGGGATATACATTGAATGTTAAGAAACTTGGGATTGAATGTTTCTTCCTGGGTTCAATTTGTCCAATTCAGTAGTCTGCACCACAGATTTTGCCAAAGATTATTCTATAAACACGACATGGTGGTGGGAGGCGGATGATCTATACATGGTACTAAATTGAAGAAGATATTTGAAAACCCCCACTTTCGAGTCTCCCAGTCGTACTTTGATTTTTACAAAGAAATTGTGTCAAAATCACTCTAAATTACTCAAAATTGACGTACCAAGTAGTTTTGGACCATGACCTAAGCCCATCCCATTAATTAAACTTACCACTTGGTGGGTTTTTTTTTTTTTAATTTATACATACGCACATCAGGAGTCTGTCAGGACTTAAACTCTTAACCTCCCATATTATGTGAGAAATTTATGCTATTGGGTCACAGGCCACTTGGATGATATAATTAAAGGACGATTTTGAATTTTCTTGCTATAAAATATCACCATGAGGACATGGTGTTTAGCATAATTTTTAACAAAGTGAAGATACATGGCATGAATGGAATAAATTACTAAAAGGTTTCTAAATTAAAATTTTAATATTTAAAAAAACATTGAAGTGTTTTAAATTTAAGAAAAAAATATTTTTTTTCTAAACCGAGTGAAGTAAACAAAAAAAGGAAAATAAAAAAATTTCAAATTTAATGGTTTAAGTTTTTTAAAAACTTTGCTGCAGAGAAGTGGATATATTTAAAAGAAAATTAATTTAGAAAAAAATTCTTAATATCAAAAGTTGAAATGTAATTTGATCCAAAATAAAAGAAAAATAGTTAAGTTTATTATTGGAAGCTCTAGACTGCAAAATGATTTTATGAACTTTTTTTTTTATATATAAATTTTGATGTTTCAAACTTTTTAGTAATTTTAACAATTTTATCGATTTATTTAAATATAAAAATTTATTTTAAAATATTTTATCAATAATCACCATTTCTAGATTGGTGGACTTTTGTTAGATTACAACACACTATAATCATTAAAACGTGAGAAGACTGATAATTTTCATCAATTGTTTTTTAATTTTAATAGCATGGGACAAAAGAAATGTGGCGCAGTCAATGCATCCACAATTTTATGGTGGGTCTTCACGTCACGAGCCAATCGCCCTGCTGTAGAGTCAAAGACTCATCCTGATGGGTCTCTTTGACCACACAGGAATAAATGAATATAAATCAGATTTTATATATATATATATGTATATATTTTATGTATCCCTTATTTTTTTTCAGAAAAAAAGAAAAATATTTTATGACAATATTTCAATACTTTGACTGGGCTGTCACTTCAATCGAGGCCCTTCTTTGTTGAATATTGAGGTACCTGTCTTTTTTGGAGCAAATTAATGGACCATAATGCCCTTCACTGACCTTTATATTTTGTTTATATATTTCAGCGCCGAAATGTCCCCATTGCCCCTTCCTTTGTGGAAGTTTTTAATAATTTCATATTTCTTTTGTTGAATTTGATTTGTGGGCAAGTTGCGATTCATGATGAGAGAACTTCGAGCCCGTCGGATTTTATTTCTAAAGGGCATTTTTATTTTTAATTATTTTTAAAAATTAAAAAATTAGTTATGAAATAGAAATAGAAATTGAGATGTATTTGAATGAAATGTTGGAAAGTAATAATTAAATAGGTTATAAGGTTGAAAAATAGTTTAATTTATATTTTTTTATATTTAAGAAAAAATATTTTTATAAAATATATGTATATTTTATTAATTTAAAAATCATAGTGGTTATTTTTTGTCAAATCAAGATTGAATTTGATTAATATATAATATGATGATATAGTAAGTGTAGAAAAGATTTCAACAAGAAAATTTGTGCTTTTTTTTTTTTAAAAAATTGTCATAAAATGGTGGTCTTATCTAATTAATTGGGATGAAAAAGTAAAAAAATAATATTCTTATGTAATTGTTGTACTTGTAATGATCATTAACTATGTAAGCGATTACTAATAGTTGAAAATTAATTTTAAAAAAAATATTTAAGATGTAAAAAATACGTTCCTAACCAAATCATTTAGAAAAAAATATAATATTTAATAATAAATTGAATTTTCATTAGAATTGCATAAACAATCCATTCAATATTTCATTAGCTGAAGATATTCTACTTTTATTGATTGATTTAAAATGGTGGTCTTATCTTGATTATAGAATTTATTTCCTTTTAACATTTTATTAATTATTTATTTTGAAAGTGATTTGATAAACCAAATTCTATGCTGAGATATTAAATATAAAATCAGCATCTGACTATTTTCCTAAGAAGGTTTTTGTTTGTTTTTACTATTTATTTATATTGGTGGTTATGACCTTAAAATGTGTTATTTTCATAATAACATTATTATGTGATATTTATGAGCTATTTGACCTAATTTGATTTTTGCAAGATTCATCATTCATAATTTTTTTAAAATCACAAAATAATTGATTTGATAATTCCCAAAGAGTACTAAATATGATAATTTATCGTCCTCTCAAATGGTGTTCTCTTGATAAGGAAGATGCTTAATAACAATGTTACAAGAGTGTTTGGTTATGTTTTCTCGAAATAATTTTGTTCTGGGGAAATAAAATTAAATACAAATTCGGTTTTTTTCAAAACATTAAAAATAATTTTTCTCAAAATACTTTTTCATATTCTTCATTATCCCCAAAATTTCTTCATTTTTCAATATATACATACATATTTATATCATATATATTTTATTATCATTCTTACGATAAAAAAATTACTCAAATTTATTTTTACCCAAAAAATTCAATATACAAATATTGAATTGACTGATACAGTAAAAAAATATCTTTATAAAAATATAAATAAATGTACCAAAATTTCTCCAAACAAATTATTTTTCAAAACATAACAAAAAATCCATTATATTTCCCAACACAATTTACATATTTTCTAATATCATTTTTAATATTTATTTTTTAAAATACATAATAAAATCACACAAAAAAACAACATAATCGAATATTGCATATATTTCTACCATGTTGAGGGTAACCAGGGGTATTCAAGTAATTCAAAGGGAGTAGCATCCATATTTTAATTAGAAGAAATAGGAGCCAAAAATATTTGAATGATGATTGGGTTGAGGTCAAAAGTGTCAAAAGGTAGTGAATAGGCAATTCATGGCTCTATGGGATGAAGCACAACAATAATGTTTTTCTTTCTTATTGAGAATTAAAGATGGGGTTTTGGTTTGACCACTGCTGCTTGTATGCGCTCTCTCTCTCTCTCTCTACTAATTATCATCACATTCTTCACCTCTCTCTCCTCTCCCTCCCAAAAATCTCCTCCCTGCATTTCCTCATTTGTATTCATTTGACTTGCCTCTAGGGTTTTTATGTTTTACCTAAATCAAGTCATCGATTCGCAAGATTCGAAATTTCACCATTTGAGTGCCTGTGTAATCAGTGAAAATCCGTGAAGATCCAAAATTTATCCATAACGGTTGAAGATTGAGCTGAATTTCGCCCTCTGGTTAGTTTTTATCATTTTTAAATCGTTTTCTTTTGCTTTATGTTTCTCCGAGTAATTGGGATTCTTGGATTAATTTATAGGGAAATTTTTCAAAGAAAAAGATTCTTATTTGTTTCTTGAACCCCAATTTTTCGTTAATTGTAAATTAGTCATGATTTTGTTCTTGGTGGAAATCTAAGGTATTTTTGGATCTGGACTTGATGTTTCGTGTTTTCATATATATATATATATATATATGACAAGAGTTGAACTAACACAGGACACGTTGAATTTGCCAGACAAATCTTTGCTATAGTAATATATACAATAAAACTGTCTGAGTATATGTAATTGTTTTTTAGGAATTTTCGGGATTGCATTTGAGAGAAAATTAGCATGACTTGGGCTTACCAACAATTCTGAGGCTTTAGTATAAATTTCGGTCTGCTCTATTTGCCCGAGAGATCAGATAATCTGGGAGCCGGAAGAACTGCCTTTACGTTTGGACCCGCACCTGGGAGTTCCTGAAGAATAAATACACTTTGGTTTTGATTTTGTGAAATTCTTTTTGGTATCTGTGTTATTTTCCTTGGAATTCGCCTGTTTTTTTAATATATTTGCTTTTGCCATTGTAGGGGAATTAACATTTACAAACATTTCCTAAAATTTATGGGATGTGTATTTTACTTCATGAAATGCTTGGAATTATTTGTCCTACTGGTTCAGATGCATGGGCTCTGTCCTCTTTTTAACATGTCAATCTTCACTTGAGCTATAAAAATTATGATTTTTGGTGAACAGTGGAGTTTTGTGATCATTTGGTTTAGAGAATCAGATTTATAGTTTACATACATTTAGTATTCCTTTTTTCTCGTGGCAGGAACTTACTATACCTGGTTAGAATTGGAAGCTTTTCACTTGCAACATGGGATGCTTTGCGGTTTTAAAGAGCAAGAAGAAGAAAACAGAGCGGGCCATCTATGTTAAGCGTGTAAACCCACAGGAGCACTCATCAACTGCATTACCTGAACCACAAACTCATACACGTTCTTTGCAGTCTGCACCCCCAAGCTTTAGAACTAGAGTAAAACCTGTTCAGTCAAATAATGGAGTAAGTAGTAGTAGGACACGAGCTTTGTCAGCCCCATCAAGTCTTGATGCTGCTGAACAAGAGGCACTCACATCTACTGAATGTGAGGAACAAGAAGAGCCCAGGAGTCGCTTTGGGTCGATGAAAGAATATAATTCACCGAGTCCTCAACCTCTTCCTCTTCCATCACCCCGTGGTGCTAATGCTCTTAAGGCTACAGCAAGCTTCAAGATGATAAATGCTAGTGGTCCTATTAATACATCTGGACCACTTCCTCTACCTCCTACTTTGCCCCCAACTTTGACAGCTAAAGGGGCGCTTCTTAATTTTTCATTTGAGGAAATTGCATCAGCTTGTCATAACTTCTCTCCTGAGAGATGTATGTCTGAAGGTCTCTCTTCTGTCATCTACCGAGCTTCTTTTGCTGAGGATGCATCTGGATCAAGGAAGCTTGAAGCTACTGTGACTCGTCTTAACCCTTGCAACCAGGTATTTTAAGATTTGTTGGTCCTCAGATATTTGATTGATTGGTGTTTTTAGCATGGCTACAGGTTCTTGCGTCACTTTTCATCCTCTGCATGATTAGAGATGCTCGTTGGGTAGAGATAGGGGGACCCCCTACACTGCATTGGCTGCTTTCTTTCTACCTCAAATTTCATATTGCGCTCCCATATCTTCCACACATGGTTCCTGCCCTCTGCATTATTAGAAATATTTACTGAAATAGAGATGTGGGCGGCCTATTACACTGCATTGCAATTTCTTTCCACATGGATGTTCCTACCTTTCTGTGTGCTCCCTTATCTGTTGTACCCAGTTCCTGTGCGCAGATATCTTACTGTTTTGTGGGAAAAGTAATATAGTTAACCAGGATATCTGGGGATCGAAGTCGTCTTAATGATCATGTAGTAAATTTAACTCTATTTGGTGCTTCCATTTCAGTTGGAAGACATTTTAACAATCTCCAAAATGTAATAGTCTGACAATTTATGGTGCTTTTCCAGGGTTTGAAGGAATTTGTGAATGATGTGAACACACTTGCATCTTTACAACATCCATTTCTCTGTAAATTGATTGGTTATCATGCACGTGACGGCTCAGACCACAGAATGTTGGTTTATGAGAGGCTATTTCATGGGAGCTTAGATAGGCTTCTATATGGAAGATCAGATGGTCCACCCATTGACTGGAATAGTAGAATGAAGGTTGCTTTATGTGCTGCACAAGGTCTGACCTTCCTGCATGAGGAGGGACCCTTTCAGGTAATCTAAATTATCTGTCCATATCTAAACTGGCAATTCATGGTTTGATGATATATACAATTGATCTATGTCCCTTGTTGCTATCATCAATTGGGATGTGAAGGTGGATTTCACCAGTATGTTAGAGTAACTTATGCATTGTTGTTGCACAGGCAATGTTCCATGAATTTTCAACTGCAAATGTACAGATTGACAAGGATTTTAGTGCAAAGCTTTCTGGATATGGTTGCATCAGCCACATTCCAGAGGCAGATATCTCCAGCAGCTCAGTTGTAAGTGCTTCTATTAAGTTAATTTGTTCGTAGCATCATTATCTTGCCTTTTTGTGGATGATGTCTTGTGTGTTTGTGTGTGTTTTTCCTTTATTTCTGTTGGGGTTAGGTGGGTGGGGGGAGGGCTTGTCACAACTCGGGTTATAACTCATTACCATCTTGCTCAAATTATTCAATATCCGTTCAGGCTGTGGCAAATCTTTCGGTGGAGACACTGGAGAGGGGTCTTCTTACCCCAAAGAGCAATGTCTGGAGTTTTGGAATTGTGCTTCTTGAATTGCTCACTGGCAGGAAAAATCTTGACAGTCGGCATCCAAAGGAAGAGAGAAATCTAGTAAAGTGGAGTCGCCCTTTCCTGTCTGATGATTGTAGACTGTCTCTAATCATGGATCCTCAGCTAAAGGGTCGATTCCCAGTCAAAGCAGCTCGGACAGTGGCTGATATTGCTCAACGATGCCTCCAGGTAGATCCATCAGAGAGGCCCACCATGAGAACCGTTGTGGAGCATCTCAAAACCATACAGGACATGAAGTATACCTCTCGGTTTCCTCTACAAGAGCCAGGAGCAATTAGTGGGAAGCACATGTCGAGATCACCCAGCTTGAATGGGATTGTCACTCCAGCTCCAAAATCAAATTTTTCTCCTCCCCCTCCAAGTAGACCATCTGCCTCTGTCACAGGTCTGCATGCACTGCCCTTGGCTTTACCTCCCAGAACATGTTCGTCTGCGCTTTCATTGGAGGAAATTGATCGACAGGAAAGCCGGAGATTGTCATCTTCAGCTGTTCGTAGATCTAGTGTGAAGGATTTTGATAGTCAATAGTGAGCATTTTTTAAATTTTTTCTTTTAACTTTCTGATATGGAATCTTACATATTATATAGAAGATAAAGATATTTTCACACAATTGGCTAGAAGTGATTTGGGGATTGATGTTTTTGTATATATGTTCTTTTTCTCTTAGGGTGGGCTAGTTTCCACCACTCTGCGGTGCTGCTGAGAATTTTTTATTTCCTCTTTGTTCTTTGCCATACGCGTACATCGGTGCCATTTTGTGTATGTATTAGTACTAGCAACGAGTATCGTCCAAACTGTTACACTCCTGTATGCAAGTGGAGAGGTAATAGTTGTATTGTGAGTTACCAAAAGAAAAAAGAAAAAAGAATGTATCATGTGGGATTGAGTTCTTGTATGCTGCAAGCCCGAATATGGAGTGATACAATTTTATAATCTGCATGATATGGTCTTTACCATCCTTATGAACTTACACGTGTTCTACATGTACATATTTGATTGCAGGGATTGAAGGATAAAAAACAGTAACAAGAGAAAAGGAGAGAGAGAGAGTGAGAAATATCACGATGCATCAATTTCTCTTTGTTCTTTTTCAGAGAGTTCACTGCTACCCTCATCGTGCTCTTGAATAGCAGCAGAAAAACCGTGGTCCTCCTGTGCTTGGGCCATGTTCTCTCCAGGTACCTGGGGTGCCACAACTGGTGAAGTCGCATGTTGCTCAAAAACTAAGCTTGTAAGGCCATTTTGCCTAAGATATGTCTCCAAAGGCAAACTAGCTTCTTGAAGGAGGCTCATCATGCTGACGCGGGATGGTGCTGGATGGTCTCGACCTGGACAACAATTTAAGTCTAATCCTCCCTTGAAAATTTCAGCAGCATTTTCTTGAGACTGACCATCGCTCTGGCATCTGAAAAGTATTTCACTTTCTGATCTTTTCGCATTATCAGACCAAACAAGTTGTGATGACAACTGACTGGGGATGCTATCAACTTCTGCTTCCTCCTTAGCAGCTGATGCAAACTGATTCCTCTGTGCAACTTCTGCTTCACGCTCTGATTGACGTTTCTTCTTGCGCATCATCAAGGTCTTAAATCGCCGTTTGACTGTCATGCAGACATTGCATACGCATGTGGGCTTGTGTTTGCCCTTCCCACTGGGTGGCTGTATGCACACAATGCAGGAGCAGCCTGGACGATGCCTTGGATGTTTGGTAGTTGTTGCAACAGATGAAGCACCTGGTTCACTAATGTCACCACCAACAGGTGCAGAATTTGTGAGAGTTTCCAGGTCCTGAGACTCATGTTCGTGCACTGGTTTGAGGCTTGTCTGAACTCTCCTTTTTGTGAAGTCTACATAATAGAAAATAAACAGAAAAGAGAATTTCTTATAAATTCTTTCCATGTTCATAAACCATACTAAAAGTGTCACATGTAGCCTCCAATGACAAGCACGGGTACAAATGCTCTTGTTAGCAACTTTTTGGGAGGGTGGGGGGAAGCAACAGGAGACTGAAAGCTGGAGCAGCAGAAAGTGGCATTCATTACCAGAAGGATATCTCAACCTCCCAGTCACCACCCTCCTCTCTTTCATTTTTCTATGAAGCATTTTGCAGAAAATCAAGAATGATAATCTCTAACATAACAAAAACCACGGACTAAAATATGATACCCTTGCTCATTCTGAGAAGATTCTCAAGTTCCCTGGAGCCCAATTCATCCGGTGCAGAACATGAGTTTCTGATCTCAAAACAAAAGCAATATTCACTTATAAGCACATCACAGCTAAAGAACTTTGTCAGAGGAAAAAAAAGTGAAAAATGAAAACTTCCTTCACATTTTCTATTTATGTAATGAAAAAACCAACCTTGTCTGATCATTCACGTTATCCTGACATGTCCATTTGGGAGGGAGAAGAAAATCAACTGGCACTTTTCGCCATTTAAAGCAACCATCACATTGAGTCCATTGTTCATGCTCCCTGGATTAGAGTTTGTTTTGCAGGTCATTCAATCTTTTCTTGGAAGAAAATGAAATTGAACAATTAGTATCGCAAACTTATGAGATTTGGGCCTTAGAAACAAACCTGTTACATCACTTAACAGTCCAATATAAGCTGTTGGTCCATTTTGTTCATGCTAAAAAACTATGGCTTTGTTCTAGAGAATCGTTTGTTCCACAGAACAATAAACATGATCCAATAGTTTTTCCCTTTTCTTTCTTCCTTCTCTATTTACAGTAGGGAAGAGGGGAGGCTCATAGGTTCACCAGCAGGCAGATCCACTCCTTAAACTAGGCAGTGTAAGCAAGAAATTCTGAACTTGATGCTGAACTACTTAAAGAGTTTATCCAATAAGTATGTGACATAACATGTAATGAAACATTGAGTAGCTTGCTATTAGTGTGTATATTTGGTATCTTACGAGATAAATTACATAGATTAGTCAACAATTTCAATTGCTCTCTCCAGAGATAATCCAATTAGTTCTGCTGTTCAGGCTCTAGCAGACCCAAACACACCCTCTACATATTTTAAGATATCTTTTTGTTCAAGAGGAATTCTGTGGGAGCACAAACTCTCCCTGGTTTTATTAGGTCACTTCAATTGTCAGAACAAGAATCATGTCAAAGTATATCCTTAGCATCAGCAACTTTAGAAATCAAAACAAACAAATCTATATGTAACGGACCCCAGGCATACATAATCTTGTTGTTTCCGATCGAGCAGAGAAACTATATGAGATACTAAAATAACAAGTTCTTATCTTACCCAGATAGACGAACAATGAATATACTCTTCTTCCCAAAAACAGGTGGTTCCTGAAAGAGAGTATAAACATCAAATCAAAGCTCGTGATTCTCATTGATAGAGGATCAATAACGTGAGCTAGCAAAGTTTAAAAAGTCTTCTTACTTCAAACTCTTCAAACTCATGATCCTCAACTGAGATGGTGCTCGGCTTGACACTTGGTGGTGGGCGAAGCATATCCTGTACCTCTTCCCATGAGAGTTTCAACTCCAAAGAATCATGACCGTCAATAAGTAGCCTTTTACTTTTCGGCCCAATATTTCTTCTTTTGCGCTCTGGAAGCAGCAATGATTGGGGTAGTAGATTGTCTCCTGACTTGGATGCATTCTTCTCAATGATGTGGGGGCTGATATTCCCACTGTAGACATGCTTAGACAACACAGTCATAGAAGAATTCCTGCTTCCTTTCAGTGACTGAAGAAGGCCAGAGTAGCCACTCATTATCGGTAGATTTTCAGCATTTCCAAATAGTGGTTCACCTTGAAGAGCACCACTATTCATAGAATAATGTGAATCCTGCTCCATTAATTATGCATAATGTCATGTCCTTTAAATTAACGTAAGGTATCATCAAAGTCACTCATTATCATGTGCATATATGAATTGAATAACTTATCGGCTATAAAAAGTCATTCCTGAAGACAATGACAACCATAGCTACCTTCTGTACAGTAATGCTATTTGATGCTTTTCGGAACCCCATCAGAAGTTTTCCTTCTGGATCCATACGGCTGAAAGTAACTGACAGGACACACCTCAAAGAGATGAGAAAAAAAGTACTTCAATGGTTTCTTTAAACTTAAGAGAAATACTACATGAGCGTGGACAACATCAGAAAAAGAATTCATTGAAGAACATTCTGACATAGTTGTGTTATTCAAAAAAGAGAGGTTGTTGGCAATACCAGTATCTCCAGCTTGTAATTGCATTGACTGAATGCAAGGGGTCACACCCTCTAAAACGTACATTCTGCTATTATTATTTGGCCAAAATCGGAATTGGAATACCCACTCTTTGCCCTTCACATCCTGAATCCTCAAAGGAAGGCCCTCTGGCTGAGAGATTGGTGGAAAATATGCCTGAACAGCGAGTTAGGCTAATCTCATTATAGAGCCAAAAACCAAAGCTAAGGATAGCTGGAGCACGTGTTTTCTCTTTTCTGTGTTAGTTGTTCTTCAGGCTTGGGGTGGGGGTTAGAAGGTATTTCTATCATAGAGTCGGCAAACAAATAAAAGTGCATATATGCTGATCATCTGTAATAAATCAAAGAGTGAAAATCAATACTTTCCAACACCAATAGCCAGATAATAAAAACTCACTTCAGCACACGCTTTAGGAAGAACCAGACGACCAATTCTACCAGCATCACTGGCACTCAAAACCTTTTCAAATAACGGAACAATGGTAGAATTTGAGCTGGAAGAAGACCAAATTAAGGAAGCACATTGCCTAAGAAGAAGTCTAACAAATTGATTAGCCTTAACAAAGCTGTTGTAGTTTGTAAAGTGATAGGAAACTGGTTAAAAAGATGATTTGTTAAGGATACTCTCCAGATATTTGCTGCAACTCCTGGTCTGTTATTCTAGGCCAATAACGTGGAAGCAACTGATTCTTGACCCTTCCTTCCACAGGTGGCCTTGCAACACGTAACTGTGTAATAGTGCCAGAGTTTGTTTCTAATCCTGCAGCAAAAATGGAATTTGGTAGCCTTGGCAACAGATGGCGGGGCCTGCACCCCTGTTGAAAGGAAGAAATTGCAGTGCTCAATTGCCTTTCTTCAGCAGTCATCCCGGATAAGGCATTCGAGTTTGGGGAAGCAGACAAGCTGATGCTCAAGTTTGTTTGAACTATTGATTTAGGTTCACTTTTATCACTTTTACTTTCTTGCAATGTGTCATAATTTTTTGATGGTCCAATAGATGACTGATTAAAACTTGAGAACATTTTATACCCTATTTCTCCTGAACCAGCAAATTCATCTTCCATTTTCTTTGGAGTTGTATCAACATTCTGGGAGGGTGGCAACTGTTCTTGGCAGTTATTTTCAGCATCATCGCCGGATTGTGCACGTGCCATCTTATCAAAACTTTGATCGATGCCGTTTTCTGTTGACAGACCACATGCTTTATGTTTTTCTTCCGATGGTGTCTGTGTAAAGGTTTGGAAGAATCAGAGGATATCTCGATTTGATAAACTAAACATATATATGAAACACTCATTGAAAGTGCAATGTTCCTCATCGGTGAAGGATTGCAGATATCACTTCTCTGCTTCTGTTAGATTAGATTGGGAAAAACCAACAAACATAACTGAAAAGAGAGACCAAAAACATTTAGAGAAATGGAAAATTATGTCATATTAGGGGCCAGCAAAGTGCTTAAGATTCAAATGGTGGAGAATATGGATGGAGTTCTTGATCCTAGTTTGAGAACAGGGATGTTTACCTTAACTACAAACATATTGGATTAAAAATAGTTAAAACAAAAAAAAGCTCCATAACCGTTCCCAAAATTTACCCACACGCAGGGACATGCAGTCATGCACACACCAATACATTTGAAAAAAGAACATCAGATGCACCAGAAGAATATAATGATTATGCATCCATTGTCCAGTAGCTCCCAATTTGAACATGCATAAATTGGTCTTACGGAAGGAAGCTTAGAACTCTTGCTGCAGCCTTTACAATTTACACCACCAGTGTCAAGTAGCTCGAGTGACGAACTGGAAGCAATGCATCCACAATGAAGACGCTGCCAATGTGAGCCACGCTCAATCAGTACAAATTGATGAGGATTCTATGAACAGAATGAGGACAAGCAATCCCCTGATCTCACCTTCCCACATGAAGTACACTCCCTCCAACCAGTTTCATCTGAATGGAACATTTCGCAGAAGATTAATTGTTTATAGGCAGTCCTGTGGACAACCCATTTGCAAGTGTTATATTTTCTCTACATGAGTTCATCAACCCTATAAAATGTCATTAATGATCGGATATACAACACTTGTTTTCTGACAGTAGCATAAACTCAAGAAGATAGATTCTTGGTTCTACCCAATTCTCAGAACCACATAATGTCAACGCTTTAAAAGAGCATGCTTAAGATCAACCTGTTACAAATAGAAAAAATAGGAAAAATATTTTGATTAAGTTGTCTAAAATCCTAAATAAAATCAGCTTTTGAACCACATCTTCTTTCAGATATTCAAGTCCTCTTGCCAACCAAAGTTACCTTTCTTAAAGAAGTAACTCAAAAAGATATTTCATGTTTCCAAAGTGACCATTGTTCTTGAGGCACATGTCTGAAAATATGCAAAAAAGATTGTGTTGCTGTACCATATTCTACTCAAATTTGCTCTTTCACCATTTCTCCAAACCACATTTTACTTTTAACTATTACGTCCTCATATATATTTATTCAACATACATTTTGCAGATACAATTTGGGGATCAGATTCCTAAATGCTAAATAAGTGCCATGATACTTTACCTCACCAAAAGGAAGAAGAAAGTGGATATACAATTTGAAAACTTGATGACTTTCATTTTTGTGTATGCATTTATGCATTACAGTTTGAAATGCGCATGCCAGATGAAACAAAGGCTCGAACTTAAATGTTGCTTATTGATTCCTCCGACCCTCAAAATAAAGAAGGATTAAAGCCAACACAAAAGAAAAAAGGGAAAACATTTCTATCGAGATTTCATAGATATGCTAAAATTTGCTGCTTATTCGAAGACAATTGAATATCAATCAAAACAACTGAAGCGAAATTCGACATTGATGACACCAAAAAACTCCCAAATTCCATTTCAATAGAACCAATTAACAACCTGCTAATACAAATAACAAAAGTTCTCAAATGATGGGGAAAAAAAATTCAAAATTTTCCGTAAGCAGAAAAAGAAAACGAAAAATAGAGACGAACGATATCATACCCGCAATTATCACAGAGAGTAGCAAAACCACCGGATCGCAAAGGCCAACCCTTTTTCCACTCCACCGAGTTTGATGAAGCGCATATCCCATTCATGCACACCCGACCCTCCATTTTCAAACACTTTACAGAGTGGAAAAACAGAACGACACTGCACAATAAGTCAACTGAAATAAAGAGCAGCAAAGATTTATTGATTTGAATTATTAATTTAAGCTGAAGTATGATAAAATACACAGAAAAGTGAAGCTGGGAAGTGGGAACTCACCGGCTTATAACAGTAAAAAGGACAAAAAAAGAATTCTTTTTGCACGAGTGTTTGTGTTTGTGGAAGAGGAAATTGCTCTGATTGGTGTGTATGTGGCCTTAATTGAAAACTTGTTTGACTAGAACAATTAAGGCAAGGCGGCGGCGGCGGAAGAATATTGGCCGTAGAGAATATTCCGGTGACCAGAGGGGTGGATTGGCGGTGGGGGCTCAATCACACAAGATTAGGAAATATGCATGGAAAGAAAAAAGATGAACTGGGGTTGAGAAAATCCATGCAAGAGTCTTGAACCCTCGTATGAGGTTGCTTATCTACTCTTTCCACCATTGCCAATTAGTCGCTTCTCTTTTCCCTTTTTATTTAAATATCTATTTCACATTTACGTGGAAATTATATTCACCGCCATCTTTTTGTTTCAGATTTTCATAATTTAGATCACTTTGCTTGTAATCGTGACTTATAATACTTTCTGTATTACCTTGCAAGAATCAATACTATCAAAATTATATCATAATGTCGAGCTCAAATTTGGTAAAGAATTCCTGTTCCAACTAGCAACCATACCTACTTCAATAAATTATACATAGATCACTCAATTTCAAGAGCCACTCACCACCGCCACATATGTTTTCATAAATATGGAGAAATAGAATATTTTTCATTCATATTTGACCAAAAAAGATAAAATAAAAAAAATGTCAACACTTGATAAACTTAAATAAAAGAAAGCCTGTATATATATATATATATATGAATGTATAAATTCATTCATGATTAAGTGTTTTAAACAATTTAATTAGCTGATAGTACTATTAAAGAATTGTTTAAACAAAAATTAAGTCAAAAGGGGACATAATTTCAAAGAACATCATTATACATTTGCAAGATTTATTAAGTCTGAAATTTATGAGATTAAATTTACAAGTCCAACTCTAATTTCACCAGCCAGTCAATAAAACATTGAGTAAATTGTCAAATCAATCCCTAAATATTTTGTTAGCGAAGATTAAAAGTCCAGCGGAGACGCAGAGGTGGGATGAGAGAAAAGACTGAAATTCAATCAAAATGTAGTGCTTCAAGAAAGACACATCACGAAAAAGAAAGGGATAAAGGAATATTTCGCCCACTACTGCTCCCCCCACATGATGCGCTTTTTTGTCATCTATCCGTCCAGATGATTAACCAAAAAACACTGCGATCGGCTGCTTTTGCAATCGGCATGCAGCAAATTAAGACTGATTCTCCCAGCCGAAATCCCGGGGTTGCCCCTGGGCTTTTATGTGTGCGCCAGCTGTTTGCCTCGGATAGTGTCCCCCAGCGTCAATGTTTGGTGCACGCTTATCTTTTGGTTTGGTGTTGAAGCAATCATCATTGCCGTCGGTTTGTAAGTTGGTTTTCAAGTGGGGGATAAATGCTGGATGACGTCGGCGGATGATCAGGGTGACGTCATTATATCTGGAGTCTACGACTACGTAAGATGCGGGTGGAGGTTGGGATTGTTATAGTGACCACCACCTAAATCTCGGAAAGGGATACCTTAACTACGAGGTTGTCTTGAAAAAGTATTTCTTTGTAATTATCATTTTTGTAATATTTCTATAGAAGGTTTCGCTGATAAAAAAATTTACTCGCATATGTACAAAAAATAAAATAACTTTAAAAAGGTGAGAATATATTGAAAGAATTTCAAGAATAAGTTGTTGAAAGTAGGACTATCAATAGGTCATATTTGGATTAGATCATGTTGGATTAGAATTCAAAACAGACAGTGATATGTCATATCTGAATTCGATCCAATGTCTTATAAAATCTTGACGATTATAATCATATTCGAATTCATATAAAAATTGGATATTTGAAAAAAGAACCAAATTCGAATAGTTTCAAAAATCATATATTTGTTATTTTTTCAAAAAAATTGGTAGAATCTAAATTCAAAACATTCATCTTTAAAAAAATACACACACAACATATTAATGAATACATTTTCAAGGTTATTTATCATATAAAAACAATAATTGAGTATAATTAATCATATTCATTTATCATATCATTGTATTTTAAGTTTTACTGCTGATAATAGTATTTATTTGACATTATAAATGCATATATATATTTTATATTTCAATCAATTAATTATGAACATAAAGTTTTATAAAAAAAAACCCATTTCGATCAAATTGATATTTGCATTGCATTTTTTATATCACAACATTTAGGTCATGTTCATTATTTTTTCTACATCATTTTTTATTATAAGAATAGATAAACAAGTAATACAATTATGATCTAAATAACTTCCAAATATAATATTTTATATAAAAATCAATTGATTTGATATATTACATAGGATCTCATTACTTTTTTGTCCAAAAATTCATTTTGGCATTGCTATAAAATCCTATGTATATGTATAATACTATATATATTCGAATTTAAATTATTAACGAATTAGATCGAGTCAAATTTATATTCGTTCTATTGATTTTGAATTACGAATTTTTTTTAATCGAATCATATCTGTCAAATTTTTTATCGGTTAAAGATCCTATATTTTCAGATCAAATTTTGATTCGATTTAAATTAAAATTCGCTCCATTAATAGCTCTAGTTGCAAGACGTACAATTTTCTCATTAGATGGGCCTAATTTTGTCTTTCACAACGGAGTGAAAAAGGCCCAAGCTATTAGATGGGCCTATGTCTGTTAGGCCCAATTTCTTTTGTCTGAGTCATGAACCGGAGGTATTGGACACATGGTACAGGCCCAAACAGCCTTCTCCCTACAAGTGCAGGCTAATGCAAGCGAAATGGGCCTAATCAAACCCAACAAAGAGCCACAAAAAACTGGAAAGAAGAAAAGAACTAGAAAAGAAGGTGCATAGTTGAGTTCTGAGTTCAACCAAAGGTGCTTCTTCCTTATCCAAGTTAGTGTGCTCCCCAGCATTTCCCACCAGCCCGTTCGAGGTAAACTGATGCCAACCATGGCGGGAATATCCGGTTTCAAGTGCCCCTGTTTTCGCCCTCTTTCTTCGTCTCTGTCCTACAGTTCCAACAGATTCCTTCTCCCGCAGCTCAGAATTTCCTCCCGCCGTTCCACATTCCCCAGTAAGTATTTTCCTCGTTCGTATGGTTCCACTCAGCAATAATTGATCAATTGCATTGTAAATGGTGCTGCTTTGTGGTTGTAGAAATATATGCGTTGACTAGCAACGATATAAAAGTGGGCCTCAACATTGAAGTGGATGGAAGTCCTTGGAAGGTTATTGGTAATTCTTCCTAACTTGGCCCAGACACTTTTTTTTTTCCTTTTTTGGTTTCGTGATCTTATTTGAGAATGCCAGTACGTGGCTGAACTGCACTGTTATTGAGGAATTATGGAAATCGTGTGTACATTACACTGTTATATAGTAATAAGCACCTCAGAATTCTGCGAGCTGTAAATCAATGTGTATATATGTGTTTGTGTGTGTGCTTGGGCTTTTCTTATGGCATTTTCCTTTTTTTTCCTCCCTTCCTCCCTCCCTTCTTCTCTCTAAGTTGCACTTGTAAGTGGTGATGAGTCTGGTTTGTGGGCATTGTTTAGAGTTTCTCCATGTGAAACCTGGAAAGGGGGCAGCATTTGTAAGGACCACACTGCGAAATTACGTGACTGGAAATCAAGTTGAGAAAACTTTTAGAGCTGGAAGTAAGGTAATTACTCTAGAGCTGCTTGTTTCTCTCTTGTTATTGGTAGAAATTGGTGTCAATTTTATGAATGTGTATGTAGTAAAACAGAATGTCTTTCCATAGGTAACTCATGCTATGTTCAGGCTAACTGAGTGAATCCTGTTCCAAAATTATGAATGGCTGCTAGACTATTTTCTTTGAAATCTAATGGTGCACATAATTTTTTAGTTGGTTTAGTGAGTATCATAGGAATGGTTTTGTTGTTTAATGCAACTGTATAGTTTTGTTGAATTTCTAGTTGGTTTAGTGAGTATGAGAGGAATGATATTGGCATATTACTAGTTTGAATGCTAATGTTGCTTTTCATTCTATTCTTTTGACAGATAGAAGAGGCTGACATATTCAAAGAAACTAAGCAATACACGTACAAAGATGGTTCCCTGTATGTTTTCATGGACTTGGTAAGTTTTTATATTTTCAATTTCATATAATGGCGTGACATTGGATACATCATGTGATTATTTTGCTTTATCAGAACCCTAGCATACAGAAACTCTAAAGCACCTTTTGGACTTGGCTGCAACATTCCGTATTTGAACTAAATGAGGAAGATGCTGATTTCAACTCAGCATGATGCGTTTGTGTTTAATTAAGATGTAAAACACAAATACATAGTTATTCTTTCATGAGTCCAGTAGATCGATGTTGTGAGATTTATGCATCCCCCTAATAGATGGAAGATTATATATTAGGTCCTCACGTAAGGACTCATGTATTATCCACTAGGATTGGCCTCGAAAGATGGTGATTTGAGAATGTTATGCTCTTGCTTGGCTTTTATAACCATTTTCCACCTTCTGTTTGATATAGTTTGATGTTTAAAGTTGATTATGCGTCATATGGTTCTCTCCTCATACTCATTACACAATCTTCTGCTTGCTTGATGCTCATGTCCGAAAATGTGGCTTATTGTCCAACTATCTAAACAAGTGACATAGTCTAATTTTTATGTTGTAAAAGCTAATGCCATCTCCTGCAATATGTATTCCAGACTACATATGAAGAATTCCGTCTCAATGAGGCAGATGTTGGAGATAAATCCAAGTGGCTGAAAGAAGGCATGGACTGCAATTTGCTATTCTGGAAGGGGAAGGCAAGTGTCAACTTAGGTTTCTGCAGTTCCAACTTTTCCTTACAATTCAAAACCGTTTCCGAAGTTATTTTAATTTTTGACTTCTCAGACTAGTCTTCTTGTTCTGAAAGGAGGAAATTGCTTGTCAATACTAAACTAACTATTGACATTACTTTAGGTCATCGATTTTGAACTCCCCATCACGGTGAAGTTGACTGTGGCTGAAGTTGATCCTGGTGTAAAGGGCGACACAGCTCAAGGTAAGGATGTCTCTTTTTTGAAGGTTATAGATTGCTTCATATGTTTATTACTCATCTGTGGTTTCTATTTGGTTGCAGGAGGATCTAAACCTGCTACTCTTGATACTGGTGCTGTGGTTACTGTCCCATTGTTCATTGAAATTGGCGAGGAAATCTTGATAGATACTAGAACTGGGCAGTACATGAGCCGTGCATAACTTACTATGGTATCATTTTTTAGGAGTCCTTGATGGTTTTGGAAATCCGGCATCTTCTTTCCCTTTTGGATTTGAGAAATCTGTATCGGGTCCTGTGGTAAAGGTTTCAGTTAATCCTAATCGAAGAGAGAGAAACAACCCCAAGAGAGATTAATACTATAGATATTCTTTTTGTAATGCAAGCATCTTTTGCTTCATTGAGAAGTTATAACAAATTTGTGTAGTCAGAGGATGGACAGTTGGATATAATGGTACAAAATCCTCGTCCTTGGCAGCTTAGTGCATTTGTCAAATGCATTAACATCTATCCATCGATAAGAACTGCAAGAACTTCCCACTGGTTTAGACAATTGAGAAAACAAATGAATCCCAAAATTATGAACTATTGTCTCAATTTAGCAATGGATACATATTAAGGCTTCAGCTGCTAGGCTTCCTCTTAGGCACCACCCCTCTTTTTAATGCCACCCCATAAACATTACAAGCCTCTAATGACCTCCCTTGTTGGTTCAACTCATTGATCAAGACATTGAAAGGAATCCCGCTGGACTTTCTGTCTTTGTGCATCATCATCATCAAAATTGCCATTGCCCTGTCAACTTCCCCAATACCACAAAGAGCGTGAATGGCAATGTTGAAGGTGAATATCTTAGGTGAATATCCAATCCTAACCATCTTATTCAAAATCTCAAAAGCCTTGTCTGTCGCCCTTCCATTGCAAAAGGCTTCAACTATGAGATCATACGCACCAGGGTAAATGGTATAATTTCCATTCCTCATTTCTTCAAACACACTATACACATCTTTGAAGAGCTCTTTCTCTTTCCTTGAACGCCTGCATAAACCTCTCAACAAGGTGTTCATCATCCTCTCATCCACTCGAAAACCAACTTCAACCATTTCCTTATAAATCCCCAAAGCTGCCCTGATTTTACCCCATTTTAACAACCCATGCAACAATGTACTATAGCTAATGTAATCAGGCTTGCAATTCTGCTCCCTCATTCGCTTCAACAGACCAAAACCACACAAAGGCCTGCCCTCTTTGAAGTAGCCATTAAAGAGAGTGTTATAGGTGACCACATTTGGCGTCAACTTCATTTCTAGAGCTTCCTCCAGCAACTCCAATGCCTCTTCTGACCTGCCCACTTTACAAAAGCCATCCATCATTGCTGTGTAGGTATAAATATCTGGTTTCATTGACGACTTCTTGATACTCCCCATCAAGTCAAAAGCGTCCTCTACCCTCCCAACATAGCACAACCCCTTCAACAAGCAATTGTATGTGTTGATTGTCGGCTCGCATCCTATTCTAGACATTATGTCGAACACCTCAAAGGCATCTTGAAGTCTTCCATTTTCGCAGAATGAGTTGATCAATGTAGTGAAAGTAGCAACACTGGGCTTGAACCCACTTTCCAGCATGTCGCCCAAAACATTTTCGGCTTCTGTCGGCTCATTTTTCTTGCAGTAACAGTTAACCAAAATTGAATAGGTCCCCTTATCGGGAAATAATCCAAAAGATGGTAAGCTAGACTTCAGCTTCAATGCCAATTCAAACTCATCTGCTGAAACCAAAGACATGAGCAGATCATTGAACTGGGATATGGTTTGCATTCCTCCCTTTCCCTGGAATTCTTCCAATGCTTCAAGCTTTTGTGAAAAGGGCACTGTTATCACTGTTTCAAGAAAATCTTGGACTTGCAATTTTCCGCTACTATTGAGTGCATAAAGATTGTGCTTTTCTTTTAAGGGTATAGCAAAGACATGAAATTTACGTCGATGGAATGAACTGCTGGTGACGTAGAAAGGGGCCCTGAGTGACGGAGATCGCAGGGATGAGTGAAGGAAAGTGGAAGATTGGTGGCATGGAGATGGCTGGGAAGCAAGCATGATGGTGATTGGATAATTGGATAATGCAGCTCGGAGCATTAGTTCAATCTGGGCATTGGTTTAAAATTTTAGATGCTTTTCAGACAATAAATACGAAAATATTTTTAAAGAATATTAGTAGTTTGTAAATTACTCAACCTAAAAGTTTTATTTTACCAATTTACATTGATAATTTTCATATGCACAAAAACGATTTATCCATTTGTATGAATGCATAATCGTTTCTTCTAAAAGAAATCCACTAGCAGTGCTTAACCATCTACAAAATAATTCACTTATTTTGTCTTGACTGTTTTATGGTTGCTTTACTGTTTCTTTTTATTTAGTTCAAAATCAAAGTGATCTAAAATATCTTGAACTATTGTCTATTGGAGTAGATTGACTTGAGTTATACATCAAAATCAGTTAATGATAGGCCCTTTAGCATGCGGCTATGAGAAATCAAAATCAGTTAATGATAGGCCCTTTAGCATGCGGCTATGAGAAATGAGCCATGGGCCATGTGGATGAATGAATATCCATCTCGTCTATAACTAGACTAACTTGGAGAGTGGAAGATCATCTACGAAGATTTGGCTCATCCATGCTTAGACTCTTTGTCCTGGCGGTAGTGGTTTAGATCTTCTATTAATTACAATATATATTTTATTTTTTATTTTATTGTATGAATATATAATATATGTATTAACTATTTTTTTATAAAAATAAAGAAATTGAAAACCAAATGCATTTAATATACATACATTATATTAGAATAAAAAATAACACACAAAATGAAATAAACGATGAAAGTGTTATAGTGGTGCTACACCATGACTACAGATATGTATACGATGGCGGTTCTAATCATACGTTTGCTCTTTATGTTGGTCGTAGTCCAATACCTAGCGTATATAGATAGCAACTTGACTTAAATTTGTTTTGACTTTAACCATGAAGCAGACACATCCGTAGAATTCAAGATGGACTTAATTAACCCAATGGCGGCTACAATTTAATAGTCCTGGCTTTGCCCCTGCACTTGGCCAATGCAATAGCTTCCAGGGAAGGGCACTTGATTTTGTTCTTGTCCAAATTATAATGAGCTGATCTACTTTTATGTTTTAAAGGGTCGTTATCAATAGATCCCTTCTTTTGAAACCAGATTAGCATGAAGGGCCCTACATGATTATAACAGAAATCTAACATTAAAAAAATGAAAGGGAAACTGTAAATGCAGCCGTTGTGTTACTCCGAGCACGAAACTACAACAGATTTTCGACAGAGATTTTGTGTCCTACAAAATTATTTTTCTGAAAGATTAAATGCGGACACTGCACAAAAGCATACATACACATAAGCCTTTGCCAGAATTTTCATCGTTTAATGTGCCATACATACACACACGATAACAATTGATCATTCAAACCCTTAAAGATCTGCTAAATGTTTTCCAAAACATGGGGTCCTTTGGATCTGGGGCGCCGTCTTTGCTTGCTCCCTTTTTACCAAGAATTGGCCTGAACAGCTTCTTGATCACCTTCTGGAAACCCGACCCCCGCCTGCGCCGGCCTTGTTTCCCACTTTTTGCCACCACTTTCTGCGGCACTTGGCCCCGCCCCACCGCCGGCTCCGACAGACTCCGCCCCAGCATCGCCTGGTTCAGCTGCACCTCAAACGAGAGCCGCTCGTATTGGTCTAGCAACGTGCTTTGTTCGTCGCCAAACCTCTTGAAAATCGCTGCCATGTCTTCCATTGTTCCCGTTTCGGAAAGTAAATTCTGGACAACCAATTGCATGGATATAAATATGCGTACACAAGAATGTGTTGTGTGTGTGACTGTGTGGAAATCTTGGCTGAGAATCAAGAAAACTTTAGCTTGGAATTAGCCAAGCTGACAGAGGGGGAATCCCTGAGATGAGACAACTCGAAAGCCACTGAAAAAAGTAAAAAATCAGCAAATATGATTGAAGAAGCTGTCCAAAGTAATGAAAATGTTCATGAATTTATATTAGACTGGACAATAACTATAATAGGTAGCAACTTGTAATGAAGGAGGTGCCGTTCAGAATTACACAGGTTGTTGCATTATTAAATTTTTCATTCAAATTTTGATTTTCAAATTTGATTGTGAGATATAAATTTATTTTCTTCATTAATTGTTTGCCCTTTAATTTAATAAAAATCCTTTCTGGAGACTTTTTCTATTTTGAAATTAATTAATGCACATCCGATACAAAAAATTATGATCCTTGCAATTTGAATTTTCTATTACCAATGTATCTATTTGTTAATACTATAGTCTTGAAGATACTCGAATATCGGTCCAATTCAGTAGAATTACTTGATTATCTTGAATTACACAAAATTATGAAAGTAAATACTGTTTCATTTAAATCACTATACATTCCTGCTGCTACCACTTAAAATTGATGAATTATTAATAATAATTTTATGAGAAAAATTATTATTAATCACATTAGTGATACAGTGTGAATTTGAGTAATTCTATCTTTATGTACAAGTGTAAAGTGGAAGAGAGCATATGAGCCAAAGCTGGCTGCGCTATGCAGCCAGCCACAAACTGTTTTGCAGCCAACACTTTATGCTTTCTTGCTTGATTGAATTTGTGCTTGTTCCTCAATTTTAGAGAGATTCATAGGAAAGAGGCTTCCTCAACCAAAAAGTTTACAACCTTAATCTTCTCTACTCAACACTCATCATTTGCATATGTATCCATGTCGTAAAAAAAAAAAAAAAATTCATCGTGGATATCCAAAACAAAATTGTTCTCGGAGAATGTAATCAAATATGTGCCTTCATTTTCTCTCAAAATTAGCTCATAAAATGGCTAGATTGTCCTTGTAATTTAGCTGACAAATGACTAAAAATTTCATATTTTTTATATCACAATTATTACCAATGACATACATATATTTATATATTGCAATATTTTATTGCTATATTATAATAAAAATACTACTAAAATTCATTTGCACCCTCAAAATCCAACAAAAAAATATTGATTTGACTGCTACAGTGGAATTTGTCTCTTCTCAAAATATAAACAAACATACTAAATTTTTTCAAAATAATTTTTTTACCATTTTCAAATCATAAACAAATATACATCACATTCTCCAATATAAATTTTATATTCCCCAATCCGTTACCAAAATTTATTCTCCCAAAATACATAAATTGTAAACAAATATTATCATTGCTTTTTTATATTTTGCGGGCATTACATCATTAATTATTAATTATTATTTTAATTTTTTTAACTCTATCTAAAAGGATAAATCGAATCAAACAAAAGCCCACAACTTGAAGCCCAGAAATTTGTGGGCTACTTCCTACTTTGTCCATACAGAAAGTTGCAGGTGGTGGAGTGTGTAGTCAATATTTGCTTACTGAAGTAAAAATGTAAGGAGGTATCACAAAAATTAAGGCTCAAAATTATATAATTAGTAAGGGAATGTTTGGTAATTTTTTTGTGTGTGAATTTATTATATATTTTTAAAAAATAAATTATTAAAAAATATGAAAATTCTTTTTTATTATATTTATTTATATTTTAAATGAGGTATTTTTTTTATAACAGTCAAATTAATAATTAAAATAATAATAAAATATATATAATATGTATATATATTGAAAATATGTGTTTTAAAACCAAAATAAGGATATGTTTGATTATGTTTTTTCAAACATAACCAAACATTCCCTAAATAAATAATTTATTTTAATAATAATTTCTTGTTTTAACTTGAAATCATTAAATATATTTGGTAAGTTCTTGGAACTGATTGAAAAATTATAAAAAAATTAAAATGTCGTTAAAGCCCTCTGTGCGACCTCGAATTTTCGTTCATGGCTTAGATCCGTCGCCCACGATTCATAAACCCTAAATTCGTTCATTCGTTAATTGATTTGCCTTTATTTAGCTTTAGTTTTTTCATTCCTCTACGTTTTGAGTTCAAGTTTAGTTCATTAATCATTTTCCTCCAGCTATTTGTATTTTTCTGCGTGGAACCTAAGCATTTCGGTCAATAGTTGAAAGAGAGAACAAAAATTCAAGATTCTGCTGGAAAAATGAGTTCTTTAGCCTCCTTTCGATAGAAACAATCAAAACAAGCTAAAAGTTTCGACTTTTGCGTACAGTGAAGTTTTGTGGAATGGACAGACATGGGTTTATTGCAGTTATTTTAGTTTTTGTATTGGTTTCAAACACTTGTAATGCTTCTTTAGTTTTTCATCTCCGGAAATTGATTGCCAGTGAACCGAACAACGCTTCCACTACTTCACAGGTAAGCGTTCTTTGCCTTTTTCTCGTTCTCCATAGGTTTTCTTTCTAATTGAAACGAGGTTTTTACGCTGGACGTTGAATTCCTTTTTCAGGTTTCCCCAACTGGAAGCCCGGTTAATGACTCGAATACAAATCCGATAAATCCCGGGAAGTCTCAAGGAGATAAGCACAAAGAATCTGAGACTGGCAGTCAGAAAAATAGTAATAATAGAACGTTGCCAATTGATTCAAAGGGACCAAAGGAAAATGATAAGGAAAACAAAAGTTCAGGTGCTCCGAGCTCGCCTGCTGGTGATAAGAATCGTGATACTGTTAATAAAGGAATTGCGAAGGCAACAAATGGAACCACACCGAAGTTGGGCAATGATGACAGCTGCAAAGGATTGCTGTCTAGTTGCAGGGACCAAGATATGCTTGCCTGCATTGAAGCCTCAAAACATAGTGGTATTTCATTTGAATCATTTTCGGGCATCTCATTGATTTGATTACATTGCAAGATCATATATTTAAGTCAGTGTTCTGAAGTTATATATGTAATATTGTGTAGGATGGATGATTTTCTCTACTTGGGTTATGGTTGGTGTAAGAGTTTTGAATGAAGAAGTTAATTTTTTTCACAGGATGGTAAAAGTTAAAGCTCAAACCATGGGCGTAGAGGAAGTTTTAAGGCTTGCAATTATGTCACACGTGGGTGCCAAATGTTTTAGGATGTACACAGTCTGATGTAGTAGGAAGAGTGTTTCATAATCCAGCATTTAATTGTATCTTTGTCAGGTATTGAAGCTTTAAGTAGACCTACATTTCATTGGCAAGGACTTTGAAAGGGAAAAAAATAATTCACTTCAATGGGAGAAATGAAATTAATTGTCTGATAAGAAACTACTTGGCAGGCTTTAACTTGTTTTTCTTCATAATTGGCTCATAGCATTTACCAGTTACTTGACTGCATTTATATAATTCTAAAGTCATTTAAGAATGTATTGAGGCTAAAGAGCTTCTCCTTGGGGCTTACCAAAAGGGGTATTCTGAAATTTGATAAACATCATGCCAACCTATCTGGAGCTATGAAGTTGATGCTGATTCTCAGTTAATCTTGTGTGTTCTTTGGTGCTAAGTTCTATTGTAAGTGTCTTATAAAGGCTATTATTCACAATTTTTATTGTCCTACCATAATAGCAGTATGTTAATTAAGTTGAGAGGAAAATAATGTTTATGCATCGTGTCAATGTAACCTTTTCTGAAAAGGGCAACTTATATTCCTTGTCCTCTGCGCTTCTGCTCCTATAAAATGTGGTTTTACCCAGTGGAACTGAGAGAAACAGTGTTGAATTTATTGGGTTAATATTATACTTTATTTGACATGTGGTTCCTGTAAGAATTAACTTCTGCCTATTTTATTTTGACAGGGTCCAAAGAAGTGTTCCTTGTGGTGCAAAATGAAGGGGAAAGCACTTTCAAAGTTAATGTTAATTTACCAAATTATTTGAAAAATGATTTGCCAGCTTTTGAAGTACCAAAACACAAAACTAAGAGGGTATGGCTCTTTATTGTTTGTTGTGTGCATTTTCTTTACCATGTTATGTGTCTCGCATCTCATTTGTCGCATGTGATTTTGGAAAAAGAATTTTATATTTTTCAAAAAATTTATCAGTTTGAGATTCACAAGTAGGCAGAATCTATTTTAAACACTTCTGGAATATTTGGGACATCATTTGCTGGGTGGGCCCACTCGACTGACGTACAAATCTGCCAAAATAGGGATAGCATAATGCATGAATATTCTTCTGTGGTGACCAGAATGATATTCATCTAAAACAATAGGGTTGGTAATTGATTTTAAGAGGCAAAATAATTCTCCTTTTGTATGTTATGTAGATAATATTTGCAATTACAAAAGTTAAAGAGAGTATTGGCATTTTTCCCTGATGATGATTAAGTGGTCCATTTTAGATTGAGGATAGTGCTTAAGATTATTTTATGAACATTGCTGAATCATGTTTTCTACTTGGGATACGGTGGTTTTCCTGTCAACTAAGGCTGTAAGCACTTTCAGTGGTGTACGGGTGTTGCTTTTTTTGGATGCTTTAAGAGCTTGGCAACGAGTTGCTTAAGGATATGAGATAAATGTATGAAGATCACATGTTAGCTTTGCCATTACATAACAGCTTCATCTAATGTTAGAAGCAGACACTTGAATTGTTGTTGGTTCTGATGTTTATGCCCTCCACCCTAAATCTCACAAACTTCTCATTTCACTATTTTGAATTACCCTGCAGCCTTTTTCAGTATGTGTTTTGTGTTTTTTAATTTCCTTTTGCTGCTTCATTTCTGCATCCTTGCTTTGCAGGTGGATGTGTCCTCAATTGTGGGCAAGAGCACTGAATTAATAGTGAATTCTGAGCATGCTAAGTGTGTGCTGTACTTGGTCCATCCTGTATCTGTGGACAACCTCATCCAGCAGCTCTCTTTCTACTCTAAGCAAGTCTCCCCAGTCTACATAGTGTATGCCTCCTTTCTTTTAGTGTTACTTTGTGGAGGGATATGGGCTTGTTGCAAATTAAGGAAGAGAAACCAGCATAATGGAATTCCATATCAAGAACTAGAGATGGGTTTGCCAGAATCATCTACTTCTGCTGTCAATGCAGACACAACAGAAGGTTGGGATCATAATTGGGATGATGATTGGGATGAGGAGACTGCAGTAAAATCACCTGGAGGGCACCAAATTAGAAGTGTCTCTGCCGATGGCCTCACCTCCAGGTCTTCTAAGAAAGATGGATGGGAAAATGTCTGGGAAGATTAGGATTGTATGCATTTGGCTGTTGTTAAACGAGCAAGTCTCAAAGAGGAGGACAGTTATATGACATGCGAGAAAGCCCTTGGTAAATTTCAAATATTTTTCCTCTTCTTTGCCATGACGGGAAAAATGTGAACACTGCTTTCCAATATAGGATTTTTCATCTGCGATAATAGAAAGATCTCAGGCTAGAATGGAAGCTTCTTTTTGTACGGTATACAGGATGGTGGCGCCTAGTCATTATTTCCTTCTTTTTCAGTTTTTCTTGATTTTTGGACAGCAGTAATGTTAGTCGTAAAGCAAATATTCAAATTTGTAGATTGGTCCAATATGTCTGGCAAGTACGTTTAATATATATCTGGATTGAGTTGGTTTTAAGATAGATTTGGAGTTAGCATTGTCATATTGCCCTTTGATTCAAAAAGAGGTGTTTTAATTAATTCCATGTACTATGTTATTCAGCCATCTACTATGCTCTCTCAGATTCTGGGCTGGATGTTAGTGCAGCCTACTTGAAGGCCCATATCCAGCAATCCGAAAGAAGCCTACTCCATGGCACCATATGCAGAGCCTATAAAATACGAATCAAAGGCAAAAATGGGAACTTGACATATGGACTGGTGAGAGGGTACTTGCTGTACGAGCCTTGAGACACAGAATTAATAGAGGAAAGCCCTTTTAACTTTTGCGCTGGTTGCCAAGTTGATGAATGATGAGTGATGATAATGAAGTAGTGGCCTGAATGGCCCCCTTTCCTCTCCTTCCTATTTCCAGTGGTGGGATATGCACTGCACTCCACGCTTCACTTTAATCTATAGAATGATTGTACCAAATGAGCATTAACTGAGTGTCCCCACGTATGATATCTTTGACATGGTAATGCTCCATCCAACTTACCTATTTAAATAAAAGTTGTTGCATGGTTCTATCATTCTGTCCCATAAAGCAAAACCCGAAAGGGCTAAAAGAGATTTCTTCCAACAAGTTAAACATTTTGCCCAAAATACGAAAAATCCCCCTTTTTCTCCTTTTTCTCAATTTACTACAGTTGTTCATGGGGTACTATGCAATGAACCCTTGCTTTTGCTTTTTTAACTACTTTTCCCACCATACATATATATGTAAAATTCAAAAAAGCCTGAACCAGTTTTCGTAATGTTATTGTTATTACTATTATTCACGCATGTGGCTGGCCTTCACTTTTGACAACAGATCTTGCTTACGTAACAATACTGCTGCCCTGCCAAGTACTGTATATGCCTGAAAATGTCGGTATCTTGTGATGTAATAATATAATTGCAAATGATGTAAATGAAAATCACTTATACTGTAAGCAACCACCAAAAGATATCATAACCAGCCAGGGGTTGAACTTGAACTTTTGGTCACCTTTGGGGAGAATTAAAGAAAGATTTCAGAGGGATAGTGGCACTCAAGAACCTCCATCATGTGGTTGATGAAGTTTAAAGTCCTCTGATTGTGCCCCTCTTGGGGCCTCAACTTATTAAATTTTTCAGATTTAAGTCTTAATCATCAAAACAACCCAACTAAATTATGCTTATTGAATGAGACACACTTGACGTGCATTATTAAAAAATATGCAATTCAAGTACACTCTCAACAACCCAACAAACTTTTAGTTGTTTGCCGCTTGGATCATGGTGTCATAATCAAGTCAATTCTTATCTATAGAAAAGATTTACATCAAAATAATAGCCTGCTAAAGGTAAGAGGTTTTAAGATGGGATGGGCACCAGCTGAAACATTGATTTACATGTAGCATTTGATATTGTGATTTCGTACAAGGACAGTAAAAAAAAGACCAAAATTATTCATAAATATACTCTATAAAATGATATTTCACTGCAGTAACCAGATTCTGGAACGATCTGCAGACTTGGGGCCGGTGAACAGGAATCCAGTAATGTAAAGAACAAAAGAAAAGAAATATCCTTAAAAAGAAGGGTTAAAAAAGAACTAATGAAAGATTTCAAAATATCATAGAAAGGAAGTTGGAGGATTCATAGCCCATCTATTGTCTTTATCTGCTGAACAAACAGACTGGATTCCTCTTCACCTGATCGCCAAATATCAACACTTTTATGTTCTCAATGTAAAAATTACCCCAGTTCTTCTTGACTCTCTGTAGGACATTGGATTAGTTCCAAAATCCTTATCACCTCTTCCATGTCGGGACGGTTTGATGGCACCTGAGAGGCACATATTAACCCAAGTTTTACAACTGGAATTGCCTCCTCCATTGGATAGTTGCCTTTGAGCTTCTTGTCAATGCAATCCTCTATCCTGCCTTCATCTAGAGCTTCCCTCACCATGTCACACAGAACAACTACGTCGTCTTCCATATATTCTACGGGTCTTTTCCCCGTAAGAATCTCAAGAGTCAAGATCCCAAATCCATAGACATCACATTTTTCAGTAATTTTCACTGTCTGGCATGCAAATTCAGGAGCCATGTATCCAAGTGCACTCTGAATTTTGCTGCTCAGGATATAACGGTCTAATGCTGGCAGTAGCCTAGCCAGGCCAAAATCACCCACCTTTGGATCACCAGAAACATCTATCAGAACATTGGTCGACTTCATGTTATAGTGAATGACATTCAGCTGGTGCAGATGAGCAAGACCTTTAGCAGTACCAAGGATTATTTTGAATCTCTGTTGCCATGTGAGGCAGCTACTGGACTCTCCATCATGTAGATGTTTATGCAAACTTCCCCCAGAGACATATTCATTAATGAGGAGCTGTAAGGATGGAGTCCAATAATATCCCTCAAGCGCCACTAGATTCTGGTGTCTGATCTTTCCCAGTATCTTAACTTCTCTCTCAAAATCTTCTTGACATTTCACCAAGCTAGTTGTGTTAAGCTTCTTGATGGCAATGGAACGTCCACCTTGAAGTTCCGTCCTGTAAACAGCCCCAAAACCACCACGTCCAAGTTCACAGTTTTTATTGAGCAGAGCTTGAGCTCCAGCAACAAAATCGGCTTCACCAGAAAACATAACAAGCTTGCCATAGTTAGCTTCAGTGTCATGGGAAGGACTAAATTCATCAGCTCCTGAGAATGTGAATGCAGCAGCAGACCGTGCCATAGATGTACGGGCATGCATATTGAGAATTGAGACTGTCACTACACCAAGGGCTATAAAGACAGCTGCAGCAATGGCGACCAGGGAAGATATACTAAGTACTATTCGCTTGTGGCGAAGATTTGGAGAAAGAGGACCATGATTTGAAGCCGATGAGTTGGGGTTTAGGACCAGAGGCTTGGGATGGACAGCAGGGCAAGACTGCTTGACAATGGAGCCGCACAGGGATGGATTACCAATGACAGATGATGGAGGAATGGCATTGAAGAACCCTCCTACCGGAAGTTCTCCCTGGAGATGATTGAAGGAGACATTGAAAGTGACAAGGTGGGAAAGATTTGTCAATTCTTTTGGCAGACTTCCTGACAAGCTGTTGAATGACAAATCCAAGAGCTCAAGGTTGGATAGGCTTGCAATTGCCACAGGGACAGGACCGGTGAGATTATTCCTAAACAAGACCCTACACAAGAAATAGAAGCAACCGAAATACTATTCAGATAAGGAAAAATGAAAATAGAAATTCTTTTGGCTAAACTCAGTTAAACAACAAATATGATCATCCAAAACCTAATAATCTTACATGCACGCGCAATTTAAATGCTTTAGAAGTGATAAAGAACATACACCGAGGTTAATGATGAGCAGTTGCCAATGTCTATTGGAATGGCTCCAGTCAGGAAATTGCTCTCAAATCTCAATTCCTGCATTGAAACTGCTCGTCCAATCTCAGCTGGAATGCTCCCACTTAGCTGATTGTGACTCAGATCAAGAACACAAGTTGTGTTAAGTTCACCAACACTTACTGGAATGGGACCCATTAAAGAATTCCGGGATATATTCAAGGCCCGCAACCTACTGAAGTTCCCAATAGATGATGGAACTCCACCAGATAATGCATTGGCTGACAAATCTAAGACTTGAAGACTTTGATAGGATTGCTGCCAGGGAGCAAGAAAGCTGATGCTTCCACTGTATCTGTTAGCAGAAAAAGAGACAAACTCCATGGCTAACTTAAAAACCCATGAGGGCAGATTTCCAGAAAGGAAATTTTGGCCAACATCAAGAACCTTAAGGTTTGCGCAATTCCCTAAAGACTCCGGTAAGCTTCCCACAAACCGATTGTTTGACAAATTTACTTCTTTCAAGGATTGGAGATCGCCTACAGTACTTGGTACCCTACCAGAAAAATTATTACTTGAAAGATCCAAGAACTCCAGGCTTCTCATCTCTCCAATCCAATCAGGAAATTCTCCCGTCAATAAATTCCCACTCACATCAAGATATCTGCACAGCGCGAGTTTTCTCATTGAGAGAGGAAGGCCGCCACTGAAATAATTTGCACCAAAATCAACAGACTTCAGTTGCAAACAGTTTCCAATATTTTCAGGCAGCCGACCCACAAGATTATTCCTCCGTAAATTAATTGCTCTTAAATCAGAAAAACTCTCAATCCCTGTTGGAATCTCACCCTCCAGCAAATTATCAGACAAATCCAGTGATCGAAGCGAACTCAAAGACCATAACCCAGAAAGCAACTGACCTGAAAGACGATTTGACGAAAAGTTAAGCCTCTCCAAATTCGAGCACGAGCTCAAGGACTGTGGGATTGAGCCAGTGAGATTGTTGTTGGCCAGTGAAATTGCCCTTAAGGATCCACATTGTTGAAAAAGCTCTTCAGGAATCCACCCTGATAAACTATTTTCGCTCAAATCAATGACTTTTAAGCTTGGAATTTGCGCGAGAATGGGATTTATAGTTCCTGAAAAATTGTTTCTTGATAATTGCAAAACTCTAAGGAACTGCAATCTAATTAGGCTCCTCCCAAGGTGCCCAGATAAAGAAAATCCATCAAGAATTAGCTCGGAAACCCGATTGGTATTCAGATCACATTTCACGCCGACCCAGTTGCAGGCACAATCATCTTCTTCGTTCCAAGACGTGAGCCTTGATTGTGGATCAGATAGGCCAGCTTTGAAGACTATCAAGCCCAACACGTCGTCATTGAAAGCAGGGTCTAAAGATTGAACAAGTAATGGGACCAAAAACAAAACAGCCACAAAGTTCACGAGCATCAACATTTCTCAGTCAAAATTACTCACTCGCTCGCAGAGCATGAAAAAAGAAATAAATAGTCTGAAAGGGGTCACAAAGCTTCAAAAAAGGCACCTGAAGGACACATAAACGCAGAGAAGAACACAAGAAACACCCGAAGGATGTTATGTAACAAAGAAGAGATTAAAAATCTAATGCAAAGGCACCGGCACCGTGTGTCTGAATTAAAAGTTCAAACATAAATAGCAGAAGGATGGTACTACTACATGCATACGAAAGTTGAAATAAAGACAGAAAAACAAAAACCAGAGCTTCGATAAAATGTGGGCACACTTGGAAGACGAAACTCGCTTCTTACAGCCGGAAATATTGCCGGAATGTGACAGAATAACCCGAAAAAGATACTAAATACTTGGGCTGTAGTTGAATAGTCATGGGAAAAAGGCCGGGAAAGGTGAATTAAATACAGAGAAAGAGACAGAGCGAGAAAGAAATAAAGACAGGTATAGAAGAACCGGATACAAATTTAGTAGGAGAGGAGGGAAGGGGGTCGCAGCAGAACAGAGTAGCAGCAGTGATGATGGGGGATCATTAAAGTGTTGTCAGTGCGGTTGCAAGTATGCCTTCAATACTCATAAGTAACCTTTTGCTTTTCTGGACTGCTGTCTATCCATGTCTTGGAAGTCTCTCTCAGGGACACATCCAAATTCTTCAATGTTTAATCACATTTACACAGACTCCTACTATACTACTTTATGTGGAATAGGAAATAAGCATGGCATTCTTGTTTTTAATAATGTAAGAATTAATTAATGGGTAATTATGAATGCAGCAGAATTTAGAATTGGAGTGGGGGAAGTAATAAGTGAAAAAAGTAATATAGTATGAACTGTAACAGCGAAAATAGAGGAGTTGTCTGTGGTGTGGAGTGGTGTCTTTATTACTCACACACTTTGCTTTGCTCCACTTTCAGGTTGGAATTTGCGCCCATTTTGCATTTTCTGGTTCTTTTTACTTGAAACTTTTTTATTGTTTCTGTTGTGGTCAAACTGGAACCCTAGGCTCCTTCCGGCGACTTTCTTCGTCTACCAACAGTTTTACCGGAGTGTGAACTATATATGAATAGCGAATACACGTTATCATTTGTGTGTATGTGTGCCCGGGGGCTCGCTTTTGGGCAAAGTTGGAACTTGAATTTGAAGTTAGCTCTTCCATATTCCATAATTATTATTCATCATGTGGTCACAAAATGCCCAAGCTATGTGTCGACTTAGGAGCTCGCGTGACGCGACAATATTAAAATAGATTAGTTCTTTTAGTTATTGTAAAAATATATGTTAATGTTAAAGTTAAATGAGCAATATTTTAGGTAGATGGAAACTTACCCCACATTATAAGTATTATTTCTGTGTTACACATATATTGCATGCATAATTTTTGGGCCTAATATTAATATTAAAATGGTCTCAACAACCGCACAAGTATAATGGCCACAAACCTTAAAAATTAGACTAGACAAATACTATAAGTTGAATTTGCATCATCTATTTCATTTTCTATTTTTATTTTTATTTTATTTTATTTTATTTTATATGTGCATATTAAGTGTATTAAATATTGTTTTATAAATATAATTGATTTGAAAATAAGTACATTTGATATGTATTCAATAAATTGAAATAAAAAATAAAATAAAAGATCCAAAGTGCTATAAGTTACGCTATTTAATCCAAAATCAATTAAATAAGTTGATGACCTTTGAAATCTCAAATTAATTTATAGTTTGATGAAATTAATGAACTCTATATAGATATATATGCTAACTGATATGGGATATCCCAACATGCCCACTTAATATGCACGATCCAATTTCACTTCCGGACCCAATTGGGTCGGACCACTCGACTACAACCGTTTGGTCAAGCGAACTGTTCTCAACCGCATTCAACTGAAGATTTCAAGCCACTTGGCCTTTTCAACCATTCCTTTGGTCAACTGCCCCGTCTATTCAACCATTATCAAGCAAGTGGCTCATTCCGGCGCTAGCATGTAGCCTTGCCGCATTTAATGTTCTGACAAACAGTATGTCTCCGCATTAATGGCGCATGCTAGCCAATACAGTTTTCAGATAATGTCAAATACACTATAAACTCCTAATCTTCCGTTCAATTACCTTCATTTGACCAGAACTAACTTGAGCATCGGAGTACCTTCGTTGGGGGCACCTCGACTAGTTTAACTTTTACTGTTGTTGCAGATCTCAGACCTCGAGAAATACTGTTATTGGATCATTTGACCTCTCTAGTCAAATTAACCCTAACATTACATTTTTCACTATAAACGACTTTCAATTTCATAACTAACAATCTTTTTATGTCGACTTGGAAATATTTAAATCATAATTAGAAATATTTTAAAGGAATATGCATAATTAGAATTAAACCTTTGTAAATGACAGACCTTTATAAAACCTCTTGAAACATTACATCCACTCTCTATAAAAGATCACACAAGTTTACCTTGTAATCTCAAATTACATGCATTTGTAATCTTTCTTCAAAAGGAATGGGATAAAATTTTCAATACAGTTTTGTAGTGAGCAAAATTCAAATATTAATTAAATATTCAAAGGTTTTTATATGATAAAATTCCCAATGCCCCTAATTGTTGACTACACATTTGAGTCTTAACTAAGCAACAACTTTAATAATCAAGAACACGTACTTAATGTTAGTTAAGGTGGCTGCAAGCCTGCAACTACGTCATTTATGTAAACAATAAAAAATTATAGTCAAAACTTAATAATTTATAAACCCTAAACACAGGTAACTTAAAAATAATCAGAAGCTCGATCCCCTTAATCTTAATAATTAAACTGCTGCACGGATATAAAGTTGCACATGCACGCCAATGCTGCTGTACATCGTGGAAAGATGTTAGTACTAAAGAGTAAATCCAAAGCCTTTTGTTTGTTATTATCGAACAGCCCAAGGGAGGGAATCAGCGCTAAGCGACGGGTCAAATGTAACTAGCTACTTGCAATTTCCCTCTGCTCTATGTTTAGTATGAATATATATATATACACACACACAGTGGTTATTAGTGTAGACTGTAGATAGGTTATTTTTAGTTTTTAGAGATAGTTAAACGACAAGCTTATTTCTCCTCTTTTTACACTACGATCACTGTTTTCAAGATTGCATTAATTATGATCATTAATTAGCTAGCTAGCTAGCTAGATTATAAGTCCTAATTAAGGTTAACATGTAAATACATATTGGAGCGCAATTAGAATTTTTAAGTTGAAGGTGAGGTGACTAATCATTCCCTGAGTTATAATAGTTCTAGTGATAGTTCTTGGGTTTAAAAAAATTTCACAATGTTCAAGCCATATCATGTAGGTCGGACTATAAAATAGTAAGTTAGAAAAAATAAAATGATATAATTTTATATATATATAAATATATTATAATTATTTACAATTAGCTAGTTGTTGAGTTGATATAATCCTATGCATCCACATCAATAGTAAAAGGGGGAGAATCTTTCAAGTTAAGTTTGAATTAAACAAATCGGATTCGATCTATCATAAAAAAGACGAGAATCCCATCTAGCAAGGCTATTTTTTATATTAAGAATGTTTTTAAAAAAAATTGTAATTAACCCAAGTGAATGGATCATCACACACGCATATATGATTGGAACAGCAGAAATATGATCTCAAAAGTTAAAACATAAAGTGTCCAAGGCCATTAGTGGTTTCAAGATAAGTGATTAATCGATACACTTTGGTTAACTACTAAGCAATGGTTATCCAAGTTTTGCCCAGAATCCATATCAATGTACTCGGGCTATTTCGTACCATGAGTAAAAGTGATGCCATTTCCTATAATGAAAAATTGGACTTTACTCTTTCATTTTAAATTTTAATAAATACTGGGAGGGGACAAAAGCATGGATTGCCTCAGTTGACAAAAGAGAAACAAGTAAAAACCAAAAATTGACAGCGAAAGGGGTTGGTGGGGCAGACATTTTTCTCCTTTTTCAAATAAAAATATATGTTATGATTGAGTTTTTTGTCCCATTAATTTTAGTTTTATCTCTGGATTTTTGCTTAACTCAGTGTGAAATTCGTGGCCTCTTTTCACTGACATTTGACTTTTAGATGAAACAGTGCAGTATTCTCTTCCTTCTGGCAGCACTGCATTCGAATCGAGATCAAAAAATTAAATAATGGTATCTGCTCAGTGGTCTTGATTGGGATTTACTGTTTCATTTGTCTTAAACAGCAGTTGAGTAGCGTGAATGGCGCGCTATCCAAAATTCAACACTCCTGCATTCGGAACTAACTCGCAGAGACTGCTCGCTGCCTCTTCTGATTCCATTCCACAAGAAATTGACTGAGCTTTCATTTTAAATTAAACATGGCTTGCCCAAAAACTATTGTGTTTGCTTGAGCTGATTTTTTAAGGGCACGTTTGATATTTAATATTAGGTACTACAACAACCTACTGCAATCTTTGTTAATTGCGTGTTTGATATCTACAATTATGAATGCGGGTCGGTCTATAGTTAATGGTTGGCCCATACCAGTAGCTGCTGCTATGGTTTATTCACGTAGCGGCTAGCCCGCTCGGCAAACTTGCTTTCCAGCAAAATGTCAAATTTGCCTTCTATTTTATGAAAGAATTTTATGTTTTTTTGTTTTGTTTTATCAATGGATGGGATTTCTAGCGTAAGGGCACAATGAGCATAAATTATAGTGGAAAGCATCAAAGAACAGAGAATGAATTGTGGGAGATATGGATGGGGACTAATTTGTAACTGCAATTTTATGTATTAAATAGAATCTCATTATTGTTCCACTGCTATAATACCAAAATTATTATCAAAATATCAAATCGAACGTGGCCCAAGTCTATAGCTGACTTCTATAGTGCTACTGGGAAAAAACCCACCTTATAATGGGCTTCGTACTTGTGGGCTCAAGAGTTCTTGGCTTGCTTATTCATACGAACTCAGTGAAGTAAGACAAACCCAGCCTAAGCCCAAGCCCAAGTCCAAAGGTTAGTCCCATAGAGACCCGAAAACCACCACCATATTTTACAGGTGTACAATAGTCTATGTCTATCAAATTGAAGTAATTTGAGGCCCATTTAGTTGTATAGCTGAACATGCAAAGCAAAACACGAGTAAGGAACGCAGCTTTTTTCTATGCTTTTCTTTGGAAGCCCGTTAGTGTTTCTAGGAATGCATTTTGTGGGAGTTTTGCATCTATCCCTTGCTTGCCTTGGCGTTGAATTTATATGTCCGCACATGCGGCTAACATTAATCCCAACTCATATTATTCTTATTTAAATGTCTTTAAACAAATGTAATTATTTTTGATATTATTAAATATTAAGATAGCAATTTTGAAGAGCCAAGAATGTGACCGGGTTTCGGGTTTTCGGGTCTACTGATTTGGGTCCGATTCGGAACAAGACGGGAGCCAAGAATGTGACCCAGCCATATAAAGATTCAGTAGGTCCGTTCTCCCAATCTCTAGGCTCACGTGTCAGTCACACTTTTCTTTGTCTACCCTTTTCTTTTCAACAAATACATACGCGAAGGCGATTGCTGGGAATCGTACTGCTCGGCGCATCTTAGGTACCCACCCGACGTAACAATACGTTCTCTGTGTTTTCTCAGGTGCTTCATAAAATTCTCCCCAAATCCAATCCCCCTATAGAATTCTCGCCATACCTACGCTTCTAGACACAGAACTATTCCCGAAATGAACATCAGATTAGAGTCGATCACATTGAGAAACCCTAGTCCTAGCTTTAACAGAGCTCCTTCTTCTATGGCGCTGTGTCGTGTGCCGTCGGCTTCGCTAGGGTTTGAAGCTTTGTTCAGAGCTAAAATCCAATGCAAGGTGTCAATTCCGGCGCTTCCTAGAGGGCTTGGGGTTAGTTTACGGCAGAGATATGTGCGGAATCGGTCTGTTTTCTCGTTCGCCGCCTCTCATGAGGAATCGGTGAGCTCACGTTGAGTATATTTTCATTTTCTGGAACTGTGTTATTTTCAATTATTTATGGTTTCCTTTCTTTTTTGTTCTACTAGAGTTTAATTTTGTGCATTGTGCAAAAAGCGGGAAATTTGAGCTAAGTAATATTTAGAGTTTGTTCGTGCTAAATTTCATGGGGGTGCCTAGCAAGAGTTGCCATGAATTTTCAGATTGATTATCAGTTTGCCAGACGGTTTTCATCCTGTGCCAATGTATATCGAAGATATGAAAGTGAGTTACTAAAATACAATACTACAGATAAAGGATATATCAACAGTTAAAAGAAAAGTTTTTGTCTATTTGCATTTCAGCCTTGATTCTCAACCACCTGATATTGGCTATTCGTGGACTCATTCAAATAAAGTGTGGTAAACAATATTTTTCAAATCCAAAAAGGTGAGAAATATCAAATTTTAGGGATTCTCCTGTCCATATGTATGTACATGTGGCACTTCTGTTTTCCCTTAGTGTTTCTTTGGGGTCAGGAAGGGCAGTTTATTAGTTGAGTTGAATTCAGTTTATCACTGCATTGCTATAAAAAAGTGCCTTAAAGTGGTAGAGTCTTGACTCATTGAATGGATTAGCTTCTCTGTATTTGATCTCATTTGGTCATTGCGATTGTAAAATAACTGAAATCAATTCTATTCGATATATTATGCCTGTTTTGACATGTATATCTATTCTGTAGAACTGTGCCTTGGAGTTAGAATGATGCTAACTTCAGTTATAGATTAGATGAAAATACAACTTTGCATGCTTTGTTGCAGGACAATAGGTCTAATGAATTTTATTACCGAACAGTCGACATTTTAAAGAATTCTTTTAATAGTATTTCCCATTAAATATGCATGATAATTTTGTTGGCGATTTAATTTTCAGAGGGCTTCAGATATTGACATAGAGAAAGAAAAGGAGGATCTGAAAGTGGGAGCTCAAGAATCACAAGAAGCATGGCAGCAGACGCTCACTTCTTTTAAAGAACAGGCCTTAAAAATGCAGAGCTTATCGAAGGAAGCTTATGAGTTGTACTCTGAAAAGGCTACCATCATTCTTAAAGAAACTTCTGAAAAATTGAAAATTCAAGCAGAAAAAGCAAGAGAGGATTTGAGTGTGATTGCAAAAGAAATTGCTGAAGAGAGTAAAGAATACCTGGCCGCTGCTGCAGAGAATTCTCCTGAACAAGTGAAGGATATTGTTGAGACCTTTGCTTCCTCAACCGATGAGTTCAACGATGTGTCTAAAGTGCGGGACTTTTATGTTGGAATACCTTATGGTATGCATATCAATGCGGAATTGGTTGCGTGCAATTGGTCTTAATGGTGGTTAAGCTTCACTCGAGTTGGAGAGCCATAACTGAAGATTTTTCCATTTTCTCAGGTGCTCTGCTCTCTGCTGGAGGCTTTCTTTCATTTATGCTCACTGGAAGCATTCCTGCCATCAGATTTGGTATTATACTTGGGGGTACTCTTTTGGCCTTGAGTATATCAAGTTTGAGAGCATGGAAAAAGGGGGAGTCATCACCCTTAATCCTGAAAGGACAGACAGGTTCGTATTTTACTGTAATTCTATGAAGAGTACCATTGACCATATGACTGTATGGAACAAAAATGTTCATTGGCTAGATATTTTCTACTACAAGAATGAAGCATGTTATTTCTGTCAAAATATTTATAGATCTTTGAGATACATTTGTACAAACCATTAATTTCAAGTTGGTACATCAAATTTTTTTTGGATGCTTGTTCAGAATTGGTAACAGAAGGCTTTGGTTCTCACTTGTGGATAAATAGTGCAGTGGCTATCTGTCAGTGTTGTGCTTACATTCCTGTGTTGACCAAAATGAATGTTATCAATGAAAAGTAGTGCATATATAGATCGAATTCATGTCTGATCACAAGCCATCAGTTGGTGCCATAATTCTGTGTCCCAGCACTTATAACATCTGGGTCAAGTAGGTAGTTGTGAACTCCTATACTGTGTGAATTACATTGAAATTTAATCTTTGACATTTGAGAAAGCCTGTTTATTTCTTTTCATGTAATTTGCCCGTTCAAACTATCTTTAGAAGACCCTGGTGATGTTTAGCTTGTCTTTACTTGCTGTGAAACATAAACAATTATGATCATCTGCTTCATTTATTCTATGATCTGGCATTTCTGGCTGAAGTAAATGAGGATTCTTAATTGTACTGCTTATACTAGAAATTTACCTTTTGCATTTTTGTTTCTTGGGACTTTCCGTTGTCTTTGCAGCAATTGCCACCGTCTTGTTTCTTAGAGAACTGCGCATGTTGTCTATGGTGAGATCTGTTTTTCCTCAATTCTGGAAATGAAGCCAAGTGGCATGTCATGCACCTTCATAGTTCTAACAGCCTCACCTTTTGTGTTTCTTTGCAGCGGCCATTTATTGCCAATTTTGTTACAACCCTCATCAGGTCCCAATTTCTCGGAAATCTTTATATTGAACTTGCTTCTGATGTATCTATTCTGCTCTTCCAACATAAAATATCATTTGGCCTGAATTAATAGTGGAGGTGTGTGGTGTGTTTAAAGGTAGAGAGGTTGGTGTATCTGAGGTGAATCCAAGTGGGACCTTTTATTAATCTTGAAAGAACTGATTACATTGTAACAGTGTCAGAATGTGAGAACATTTAGGAATGATATAGCAACAGCCATAGCATAAAGGTTGAAAATTGACTACCAGTGAAGTTAAATGGATCTCTGTTCACAAAAACAAAAAGGAAAAGAAAGAAAGAGAACAATGGAAGGTAGTCGATTAACATTAAACGTGCACACAGAAAAACTTGTACCACTGTTGAACAAAAAGATTCAATTTGAGTACATGAGCAAACGTCTTGGCCCCATGCTTATTCTAAATGCATAAAAAATGGCTTCATCTAGCTCTTGATGGTTAGCTTGTATCATGCAGTGGTGGAGTGGTTGCATTCTATATCTATAGGATCATCAGAGACCGAGAACAATCTGGGGATTCCAATCTGGAAGTAGACACAAAATGAATCCTCATTTTGATGTAAGTTTTCTTTATTCTTTCTTTTCATTCTTTCAAAGGACGATGCTGATGTAAGTTGGCAGCAGATAAATACGCCGCACTCCTTTTAGGTGAATAATACTACTACTTTTTGTCGAGCATCATTTGCAGGTGTTCCAGGAGAGGAGATCGACCAAGAAGTGGATTTGCCAAGATTTGCGATCAGTGAAGGGAATAGATAGGAGATGTTTGCTTGTTTTGCTGCTAATAGGCCACATAAGCTTTTGCCAGAATAAATTTACTCTCCTTTTGTATGTCCAACTTTAAAACGAAGTATAGCTTGCTTCACGCATCATGAATATCAGCTTTGCTTCCTATTGCTCTTGCAACAATACTGTGACTGTTGTGCCAGATGTACTTCCCAATCACCTTCGTTGCTTGTGAAATCCTTTGCTTTTGCTTTTGCTTTCTTTCAGCCATTATGTATTTTATCTATTTGGAGGCAGAATACCTGTTTGGAAACGCTGCGAAATATTATTACCAATGTAATAGTGACTAATTACCTCCTCCCTCGCTTTCTTTTTTTTTGTTAAATAAATAAATAATTAAAAAAAAGAACACAAACAAACGACGCGAAAATTTATTGGAAACCATTACCGAGGTATACAAAGTAATAGGCCAACCGTCATTTGAAAATTAATTCTAACCAGCTTCCAGGCAAATAATTCGGTTATTCAGGTTAGTAATTGTGGAACCCTCCTACATGGTAATGTGATAAAATTTCATATTTCTGAACTAGCTGAGGCATCGAGAGAAAAAAATCTGCTTCTCATCCTCCACACCAATATAATGCCATCAAGCAAGCATCAATTTATCACAAATAATGATTCATGAAAAATTTCCCAAATAAATGGGAGTTTATGAAGTGTAGCTTGGCTCCACATGTACATAATTGATCTAGATCAAAGTCAACGTAGATATAGATGCATGGAGCAGCAGAAACATCACATAACCAGGTAAAATTAGTGGTGATGCAAGGTACATAACAGTTCTATTTTCAGAGCCATAATACGGTATCCCCATCATCCTTAAACATGACCTTGAGCCATGTGACTGGGCACCTCTCCTTGATTGTCCAGGGGCATGTATTGCGCCATGATAGCCCGGATCTCTGAATCCATGTATCCCTGAATTTAAAAAGAAAAAAAATCAATGTTATGAGAATATTTCCAGATCATGGCCACCACCAACATCAAGAACACACTGGGAAACCCAGATTACGAATATCATCGTAGGTCACTTCTTTTAATCATTCATGTGCAAGTTTAGTTCCACATGCTGTTTCAGGCGCCATCATTGATCATCAAAACACCATAAATAAATAGATAGATAGGTTAATTGAAGAGAGGTTACCAGGTAAGCAACTCTTCAACTGAGACTAACACACTCATTAGCATAAAAAAGGAGCAGCCAAACAATATGTGAACTATAAAAGAGTACTAAAGCGATCAATTAAGCCAAGCATGATTTTTTTCCCCACACGCATGATAGGAAGCAAAATTAAAACAAGTGAACCATGTGAAAGTCAAAATTGCTTTATGGTTTGAACAGAACAGGAATGAAAAGGTCCACAATCCCTTGTAAAAACAAAGCTGAGGCTTACCCGGATTCTGTACTTGTACAGAGCATATCCTGCGACTCCTGCCACAGCTAAACCGAGAATGACCACCCACACAAAACTCCAGCTATATTCTGTATTAGCATCTTTGCCTGCATATGCCAAACAAAATTATTAGGAGAACAAAACAAATGTAGAAAGTACAAAAAGCTACAGACTTATCGCGCCTTTCAAATTCAGAGATCCAAATAGATATTTTACTCTCTTCACAAACCCAGTGTAGAAAACATATAGTAGAAAGGATCACCATGCATTGGTAGCCGGTGGATTAATATAAGTCGCAACTATTATGGCCTGTATGCACTATACTGTCACGTTTCATTAGCAACTAGATGACTTGGAGAAAATACATTTTGAGCATGCTTCTCAAATGGATCAAGGATTTTAAAGTGCGTGATACTATATTACAAGAAGTTAAATATGAAATTGCTTATACTTACTTATGCATGTGTCATGTTCATGTATGTACAGCAAGTTGCTGCTGCAACTGCATTCATAACTTCCCCAGGTGTTCTTGCACTTGCACTGTGGACATTGGCACGCCAGCTTATCCTTGCATTCATCAATATCTGAACAGATCGAAATTAGAGAACCAAGTAAGCCGCTTAGAAGATAATTAAGAACAAGGCATCCAACAAATCCATCACAAACTGCTAGAACCAATCATGTTACCTTCACAACTAGTAACTCCGTCACCCCTGAACCCTGGTGGGCACTTGCAACCTTTTGTATTATCATCCTGCAAATATCGATTGAGCATCTAACTTTTCAGAACATTGGAACAAGGATACTTATTTCGATGAAAAGACAAGGGATAAGCTGGTCTGATAGGTAAACAAAGGAGAAACATAGTTCGATGTGATAAGTCAGCAACTCACAATGCATGCGGAATATGTCCTTCCACCCTTCGTTGCTTTCCAACAACCTCCATTATTTATTTCACATCTTAATGCACCAGAAGCTGTCAGACCAAGAAGGATGAATGAGGAATCCATGCTCAGGTTAGTTGGTAGGAGCGCATAATCCAACCAATTTGAGAACGAGAGAAGACAGGTGTTTCTCTTCATTTTCTTTCTCAATAGAAATAATTAATTTCCCATGCTAGTTATGGTTCAAAGAAAACTTTTAGATGATACTGATATAAAGAGAACAAATATCAAAGGGGCATACAGCAAATTCTTGGCTAGTAAGGCCGTTATGTGGGACTCAATTTGCGCATAAGTAGTAGGAACAGTTACCTTCACAATGTGTATATCCATCACCAACGAACTTCACGCCCTGCACAATGGGGCACTCACAGACCCTCCCCCGAAAGGTATCCTGTAACAAATTCTTACCCAGATCAGATAAAAGCTAGCAGCCAAAAGATCATGTGAATTTGAAAAAGATTTTGAGTACCCGGCAAGCAGTAATGTTAGCAGACTTATCCTGCCAGCATCCACCATTGTTATCCAAACATTCGTTTGTTTCCATATCTGGACACCAAAAAATACAAAAACTGCAACTTTTTAGCACTTCAGACAAATAAGCAGAAGGCAAGGGATCCAAATGATTAATAAGAATGGTCCAAGATGTTATGCCATAATTCAATAAAGAACTAGCAAGTATGTAGAGGTTTAACACAATAGAGAAACAGTAGAAACAATGACCTGCAGTCAAACAAATGGCGGGTTCCGTAGTCTCCTCAAAACCTGAACAAATGGCTTTGAGAACTGCTCCCTTGTCCAGCTTACCTGAAACATAAGAATAGTTGCATGAAAATCTTAATTCTTTATCACAAAGAATCTTGACACAGGCGAGTGGTTTACCTCTATATTGTCTGTTGTTCACAACAAGAGTTGGCAAGATAGTAACATCTCCTCGTGAGCCCTTCCCTATCTGAGAATAAATTGCATCCCCAGTTAATGGTTCTTATAAAACCCAGTACCAAAGTTCTACAGGAATAAAAAACGAAGGCTTTTAAGATTATCAAACCTGTGCTTGCTGCTCTGCTTTTAGAATTGGGTTGTCAACTTCTGCCTCAGTGTCTCCAATGCATTCGTCTATCTTCTTAACATCAACTCCTGCATAGAAGCATTAGTCAATGAGCCAGTAACACATCTGTATGATTGCAAAGAATTAAGCATGGTCAATAGGAAGGTAATTAAAAATTCAAAAAAGGATGACAGACTAAAGCAGAGACAATAAAAAAAATGTATATTTCCAAGGGAAAGTGCAAAAGCATGAACGACAGTTTCCATATCTAGAAAACCTTTAGATCTACTAGATTCAAATCTGCTCGAATGCTTAAAAACATCTTAGTTAAGAATTTTGGTAGGACCAGATCCTAGTTAAGAGAACAAGTACTTCCACATATAGATAAACCATTAATGATTTACAATGAATATTTGGACCAATATAACTCAAATGCACAAACAAATACAACAATTCTACAATCTCCAGACATCAATATGAAGATGGTTATGCCAGTTACAAGGGACGGGGAAATGCCAAAAATAGATAAATAAGTAGCAGTTCCGCCAAGGCAGATGTGATTGACTAAGTACCATTGAATAGCAGATAAGAGCTAACAGAAAGTCCACAACATTCAATATCAAGCACAACACTCAATGCAACGAAACATTCCACAATGAAAAATAAAAGCAGCTGGACAAGTACCAAACCTCTTTGCAGAGCCCCCTGACAACAATGGTCACATGTTGAAAACAGAAACCAAGATATTTACCACTGAATAAAATACGAAAAAAGAATATGACCCACCGAGTGACCGTATTACTTGATCTGCACACTCCTTAGTATACTTCTTCTCTTTCATTGGACAGCGGATTGAAAAATCAGTCACATAGTCCCACCACTGCCATGGCTTTCCACTTTCATTTGCTACCTTAAAGAAGCAGGCTTGGCGTAGATTTTGTACAACGACATCCTTCCCATCATATCCTCTGCTGAAATCCTGCTCAGGATCTGGTGCGCAATACCTCCCATGGTTGATGCACTGTGACTTGCACTGTTTGCTCAGTATAAAAGCCTCTGGACAGTACCAAGTTATATAATGTGGAGTGAATTGAGTGTAGCCTTTTTGCTCAAGTATCTGAGCAGCTCCTTTGAAATTTCTAATAAAATCTAACTGGCTTTCACACTTGGGACCACACTCATCATTACTATTTGTCCATAACTCGTACTCAACCCTCTCATCAGGATGTGGAAGAGCCTCTCTCCAATCAAGATTTATGCTGACCATTTCTCCTTTAGATAATTCTTTTTTGATTTTATCCCCAAGATCCTTGCTGATGAGTGCTGATGGGATAGTTATGTTCTGCAGATAATCTGCTCGTGCATCCTCTTCCTCTGGGGTATCCATGGTAATAAGAGGCTCAACCTTATCATCTGCCACAAGAATAGCAGCAGCTCCACCATTCTGAGCATTCCATGCCTTTAATGTAAAATAGCATTCTGCCAAACAAGTACAAGAAGAAGATAAGTTCCCAAGTGTAGGTGATGGAAAAAATATTGTTTCAAGCAATAATTAACCATAATTGCTCAAGAATTCAGGAATGTGTGCTTGCATGTGGTCATGCAGTTTCTGAATAAAACCAAAGTCATGCAAAGTATATACAAGTGACTTCTGCACCCTCTAAGACATTGCTATATCAATCATGAAGCAGAAGTGAAACAAATAGATCGTCAGACTTCAGAGGTACTGACGTAAAGACAAAGATGTAGAGGAACAAAGGATTTGCAGATTCCAAATTTTCTCCCTTCAAATAGGTACAACGGTTGCACTACCAACTTTCTATTTTGCCCTTGGGCTGTTCCATAATAGTCTGAATTTGTATTTTACCCCCACAAGTCATTTAGAAATCTTATGGAGAGAAGTTTTAGTTGGCTATGCTAGACAAAATAATTTGGTTACATCCAAGATATCTTAAAATTAAGACAATCCAACATATAGGAAGTATCCATATCGCACACATTAGAACTAAAAAATGATCAAGTAATGTATAGATGTGTCAGCCTCTTGACCGTAAAAAATGTAAAATCAACATCTTGTCAGTCCAACTAAGTTAAAACACATGCACTTGGCAATCAAAGATGAATTAGCGAACCATACAGCTAAAATAAAACAATTAACCTCCTATACCTAAGAATTGGAGATCAAAAACATTGGCTAGAAATCAAATATAAATCACAAAATTAAGAAACTTTACCCCCTCTGTCAGCAAGAAGGAATATTGGAATGCCCCCAGGCTTGTTTTTGAAGGAAACATCGACATCTTGAAAGCTCTTGCATGCCTTTTGATTGGATTTGGGGTAGAATACAGACCCAACCATTGTTCCTCCATACTGAGGAACCCCAAAATTCCCAATTGCACATTCATAAACATCTTTCAGTGAGTCTGGTGATGTCACCTTCAAACTATTCTTCTCCACTACAAATCTTCCCAAACAAGACCCACATAGAGCAAACCAAACACAAATAAAAAATCCAAACTTTTGCCTCGTCATCCCTTCACTCTATTTCACTTTCCCTTCTACCAGTGAAAAGATCGAAAGCAAATAACCTTAACCCAGATCAAGAAACTTAGAAGAAACCCACTTCTGAAAGGTCAAACTTCACATCAAGAGAACAGGAATCTCACCCGAAGCTACAATCTAAAAGTCAATCCTTTAACCAAAACAAGGAGAACCCAGATCCTCTCAATTGCCGATCGAGTAAAGAGATCAGTATTATGTCTGTACTCCTTGCTAATTTTATAAAAAGAACTGAAGGAGAGCCTAAGAAAGTTAAGAAGATGGACAACTATAAGAGTCAAAACCTGGTATAGATATAAATATAGCCCCTACTTAAAGCGGAGAACAAAAAACAAAAAACAAAAAACAACTACTTTGAGTTATAAATAGTAACGACGTGTTAATTTCGGTCACCACTGGTAATCACCCAGTACACGATTGTACAAATTGATTAATTTTGGATTTATTAACCAAAGCAAACTCCTTGCAGCAAAAGAGAAGTGATTTTGGATCCGCAAATCATATAGATATAAGGGACTGCTGGTTGATCAAGTTCAAACTCTTAATCAAGAAGCAAAGTTACTAGACTATGTTATTTTATTTTATTATTTTTTGCTTACTTTGATATTTCTCTCCGACGGAAAATATAATGCACTTGTGGGCATCGTGGGTCTTTCTTAACTTCTCTGTTTTGAGCGTTGAAGGATCAACGGTTGAGATTTTGTTCGTGAAAATTGGATTCCACAAATATCTGGTCAGGAACTTCAGCGATACGGGTAAATCGTTTTTTAATTTTTTGGTTAGCAGTGGGCCGGTGGGCCCAATGGGCTTTTTTGGAGCTTACCTTGGGTCTTTGCATGTTCGCCACATGTCGGGGAGAACAAAGAAGCAGTCTGCAGATTTTAAGTCGGTTCCACTGGAGAATCCTGGAGCTCGATGCAGGTGAAAATTCATTAATTTTTTAGGAAAGGTTAAAGAAAATGCACAGATCTATTTCTTTCTGGTGTTGGTTGATTTTTGGGGGAAGGTATCAATTGAATTTTTAACTGACAGGTGGTGTTGGCACCCGAGTCCGTATAGCAGTGCTGAAAGATTAAAATCTTCTCTAAAGGATTTATTAAGATAAATATTTTGTTGAGTATTTTTGTAGTTTATCTAAAAAGATAAGAATAACAAACACTGTTTTACAGTAAGGTCCACAAATGCTATTTCATTAATTTTAATTTTAATTTTATAGGCCAGTACAATCATATTCTTAATAATAACCGGGACCATCGAAAGGACCCCTTTGGCATTAAATAAATCCGTAGACATGTAACACGTTTTTGATGGGACGTTAATGTGCACGTGAGAAACCGTGGTTGTTGCCAATCCTTATCTCCTCCACGGAAAAGAAAACGACAGATTCTGCTGAAAGAAACGAGTGGTGCTGCGGGCCACAGGTGCCCTTGATGAAAGACACAGCTGCTTTGCAAGATCACAAGCTAGGCATATAAATATTCACGCGTGTACTCGAGACATTTATAGCTTTTCTCGCGCTAATACTTGAATTGAATTATACTTGGGCTTCATTTTGAACAGGAATTTATCAAGCCTAAGATTTAGTAAAGGTGGTTCTAATACGAAACATGAAATTGGGCTAGTTAACAGCAGTTTGTCTATAGTCTGTTTAGATTTGTTTGAACAAATGAGCGACCTACATGCGCTTGAGATGAGACCTATTACCTTGGTTAGTAGCCCTGGACCCTCCCACGCAACAATAGCAAACTTTCCTATCTACTATTTGCCAATCATATAAATACAATGTGCACACAAGTCATTTATCCTGTTTGGACTTCAGCAAGTGACTTCATAACTATATGGCATTACAACTTTTCCATTAGTAGGAGGGAGTCATCTATTCTCGCTTATCCTCCTCCAACTCAACATCTTCTCTTATAAGTCCACTCACATGATCCGATGAAGCAGATCCCTTCTTTTCCTTCCTTTCGAGCTTGGCTCCCATCTCGGAAACCACTTTCACTCCACTGGTAAGTGGAAGGGCATCTTCATCTAAGTCATCTCCAGTCTCCCCAGTGTAGGCATATCTGCAGTTCACACATCAACAATAATTCCAAGCGTGAAGCTTCTCATGATGGCATCTCTTTCCATATAGTTTGACGGGAAAGTGGGTCATCATGGAATTATTTGGTTCATCAGAACTACTGCCTGATCAAAATGAATAACCGATAATTTTACTAAATTTCAAAATCATGCCAATTACCTTGTTGGATTTTGTGATGGAGCCCAAAGGATGCATATCACGGCCAACAGGGAGAACGCAAGCACAATCCAGAAAGCCGGAATTATCCATGCAATACGCCAAAGCTCATTAAGTGGGTCACTAGCATTGAAGTAAAGCTGAGCACATATACATAGAAAGATTAAATCATCCCATCTTAAGCAGATATCACGCATACAAACCAAGAATATTACTGATGCTGGTCGTCTATGCAAATGAGCTGGTTAATCCCTAGATTAGATTACTCTAAGGTCTTAAGAAGTATAACATATCTTCCACACATTTAAGTAATGGGGAGGGTCCACATTGATTCTCATTCACTAAATGAATTTGAGATACATCACAGACTCAAAATAACATGGAAACATGATATACCTCAAAACCAACCCACGCAATTGCCAGCAGAACAAAAACAGCAAGTGAGTTTGTAAACTTGCGATAAAGCTCCAGTTTCACCATGCTTTTCCGCATCTGCATTTGCATGGCAGAGAAAAGATACCAATAACTAGTTGAAAGACAGCAGCAGAACATTGAAATCCATGTATTGCAGCAAGCCATACAGATAGCTCACACTAGAAATTTAATGCAAAGTAATTATTATTCTCATTACTAAAGAAAATAGCTGCATCGTATAAGTGAAAAAAAATGCAGAATATACATGGAGTATGAAGTGTTGAGTTCCATTAAGTAAATTCAGTTCCAACATGCTATTAGCACACTCAAAGAAAAGGCAAAGCCAATATCATATTTATACCAAATGACCAACCACATTAGCATTAGAAGTCAGCCATGTAAAGATGTATTCATCAGTATAACCATTCCTTTTCTTTCTTTTTGGCTAGAAATTTATCACATAAAAAGTCTTTTGACTCAAAATAACAAATCATTTATCTTGAATAATTAAATTCATGGGAAATACAAGAAGAATAAAATACTTTTGTTCTTGGATCCCAAGAGCATAAAACAGACATGTAGACATTTGGAGGTCTTTAAAAATACACACACACACACACACACATGTAGGCATTTATATGTCCTAGATATAGACAGCAACACAAAAGAAAGTATAAGGACTGCAGCCAACAGTTAAGTGGCTAAAGGTGAGGTGAAGGAAAATTTTGCAAGTGTGAAGCAGGACCTGTGGTGCGAAATTAGTATCCAAACAAATATAAATATATCTTGTCTACCTCAGTTTTATGATTAAGCACAATCAGATGAGGAAACTACAAAGATGAGAAAGCTACCTGAAGTTTTTCTAGAGTCTTTGATAAAGATGAGAATATCCACAAAATAAACCAGGCATCCAAGAAAGCAACAGGTAGCACCAAATATAACTTAGCTTTCCCAGAAAAGTCATTAATGTTCCCCAAATGTTCAACAAGCTCAAGAGCCTCCGAAGCAATAAAGTACATTAAGCCCAGAAGAGATATTTTCGAAGTTACGCCACCAAGGGTTGGTTTCATCACACCATATCCCATTGAAACAACCAAAAGGAGCAGGCGAGATAGAGTTTTCTTCACGGTAGTAATAGTCACGGACCACAATGTAATTGCCATTGGCCTCTTTCCAGTAGAATTAAGATTCGCATATTCAAAATACCAGAGGGCCATTTCACACATGCCAAGAGAAATTACAAAAGTGATGTAATAATGCAATTGAATAATATCCTTCCAGAACTTCAGAAATCTGAAGAACCACACAATGCCAAGTACAAGATAAGCTAAAGAGGCAATTCCGTAAAAGGTCATCAGAGGAACCATCTTTCCAGGTAAATAACCGCCTGGATTCCTCCATATGGTCTGTCCACTAATTCTTGTCCCATTAAGCTGTGGATCACAGAACATAAAGTAAAGATAGTACATCCCAGTGCGGTTTATCTCAATAGATTGAGCAACCATTTTAGCTTCTAGACTTTTTCCTACGAAAAAGGTCTGGATACGTATAGGCCACTCTGGGTTTTCGGGGTTTTTGTGAAGAATAACCTCCCCCACTGTGCATGTTCCATCCTCGGCAAGTTTTGGGGTGCAACATATTGCAGTAGATTTTGAATATGCGCCTCCAATTCTCTCTCTATCGTTCACCTCAAGAATAATAGCTTCAACAAGCCCAGTCCGACTTTGCATCTCACCATGAACATTAGCTGACTCTTTGGTTCTTACGAATGTAACATTTTCAAACCTGTAAAACAGCAGAATAAGTCACAGGAATGCAGTGCTCTCATCACCTCAACAGATTCAGAGATTGTCATATCCCTAGACTTGGTAGTTCTGAGTCTACTATTCTTAAACATTTAGGCAATGATGGAGCTTGGGCCTTGAGACAATTAAATTTCCAGTGACATACGTGATCTTTTCAAACCAAACAATTTCCAAGGCCCAAGTTCCATTGATCAAATGAAGACTTGTTTTCTGTTATCCTGGAAGAAGCCCAGTTATAAGTACAATTATACCATAAACACTTTTTACCATTATAAAAATCCATAAATATCAAAGCTGGATACACGTTAATAAGGTAGGTAATTCCTTTTTCTCCAAAACTACTCTGAATTCTCTACATACAGTCAATCCTAAATCCCTGATAAGTACAAGATGGCCTTAGTCGTTGAGTTTTGCAGTTGTATATTTTTTTTCAGCAAATTAAGCAAATACAGAAGCTATAAACAAAATCAATTACTGAGACAAAGCTCAAGCTGATTAAGCCTCTAAGACTACAGCGAATAGGTCGAAACCTCTGTGGAACGACATCAATTCCAATCCTCAATATGCCTTTTATTATCACATAATGTTCTAACATCCTTTGAGCTTAATCATTTCAACAAAAATAAAATTTACCTAATGAAAGACTTGCCGTTGCTGGATGCATGGGAAGAAGAGTAGAGACCCTCGCTGCCGGCCTGGAACAAAAAGGCGTTGGACTGAGTAGTGAAGCCTTCACTGTTGTAGTCATGAATCGAAGCTGACGCTGTTTTAATCGAAATCAGCACCAATAACCATGAAATTTCCACAATCCGAGAGCTAATTTTTCCTTTCATTTTTTGGGTTCTGAAATCCATACTGTTCAGAAGAAGTTTGACTCAAATTATCAGAACGCGAGAAGAGAGGGAAGCTTTACCTTTTTTGTTCTTTAGCACTGTTAGTGCCCCTATTGGTTCAACTAATCTACCCAAACCTTTTCAGTAATTATAGATTCTTTTATATTATCATTTTCTTCTAAAAAGTTTAACAGAATTATCAAATAAATGGCATTCGATAAGATGTTGATTATTTTTGAAAGAGAACATTCTTTCTACATTTGATTTGAAATATTTTCCTACAGCATCAAAAGGCAAAATTAGTGCAAGTTCATGATAACCCTGGAAGATTGCAGGTATATAAGCTGTAGAAGATAGGTTCCTCTCCCTTGTTGGAATATGAGGAGTTGCTCTATATTTTTTGGGACACATCTAATTTTGTTGACGATATATCATGTGTGGTGGTAACTTTTTTTTATATTAACACATACATCAAAAACTCACTTATGTTTGAATTTCTAACCTCCTATAAAAAACTTGTGTCATTGGACATGGACCACTCCGACCAAACTTTTAACTTTTTGAAGTTGCTAAACTTGCGGCTGGCAGGCTGCTAGCGATGGTTCTCGCACTGATTGATTATGACAGGTCCAGTTGATTGAGTTGGGCCCCGGTCCATTGAATTTGAACGAAAGTTGTGAAACCTATGAAAGCCTGTCAGGTAAAATGACTCGCTGGCTGGTCCTGGATGGCATTTCAGGCCCAAAATTGAAGAATTCAAATTATACAAGGAAATAAATACCCTCATTCGGAAGTAATAAAAATGTAGCCATAGCTTCCAATAAATAGAATGTCCTTGCATGCATGCCTGCCTGCCTGCTTTGCTTTGTCTTAGAAATAGAGCATTCGTTAATTCAGTTATAAGAATTATTTTCTTAATTTCCCTGTTTGGATATCTTGCTGAAAGCAAAACTCATGCAAATAAATGAATTAGACAAATCATGTGAATAATTGTGTGTTGTTTAATTTGTTGTACGACAATTTTCACTTTGATTTTCTTGTTATGTCGCTGTCTTGAACTTTAAATATTATTAGTTGCAAACAGTGTAAAGACGATAAACACGCACAAGAAATTAATAAAGGCATGGGTCTTGGCTAGGCGGGTCAAAAGAGCAGCACATGATCAGCCACTACACACGAAGGCATTGGAAAATGAAATAAAGCTAGCTATTCATTCATTCTTGATAGCATTGGAAAGTGTGTTGGCCACTCCGAATCAGGTGCTTGCACGGACGCATGATCGGATAATTAAGCGAATCCAAACCAATTAAAAAATAAGTATGATCTATTACATTTGGTCCACATTAATTGAACGCCCACACAAAATGTGTGTTATGCTCTGCTTTTTTTGGTTTATTGTTTGATGACATAAAACTCCACTACTTGGTGGAAGTCTACTCCAGAATCCAATTCAGATATGATCAAAGTTCTCCAATATATGGCCGATTGCAGTGGTTGGGGCAGCTGCTGCTGCAGGTGAAAAATCAAAATTATTTAGAATGGGTGGTGCTATTGTTTATCTGGACAGCATATTAGTTCCTTTGAGCCTCTTCTTCACAATAGGATACCATGCTTATCTGTGGCACAACTTGAGGCACAAACCCTGTCTAACCTCCATCGGCATCAACACATTGAAAAGGCGGGCATGGCTGCGAGAGCTCAATCAGGCCAGCATAATTTCAACATGTATATGTATATATATATTAATATATATAGAGAGAGAGATTATGTAATTTGTAAGGTTCTTGAATTTTATAATTGTCTGCAGGGCGATGACAAAAAGGGTATGTTAGCAGTGCAAAGCTTGAGAAACACCCTAATGTTCACCATTCTGACGGCCACCATCACAATCCTCGTCACGCTGTCCCTCGCAGCTCTCACCAACAACGCCTTCAACGCGAACCGCCTCCTCAGCAGTAGCGAGTTGTTCGGGTCTCAATCGGGTCGGATCATGGTCCTCAAGTACGGGTCGGCCTCGATATTTCTGGTGGCAAGCTTCTTGTGTAGCTCAATGGCTGTGGGGTTTTTGGTGGACGCAAATTTCTTGATTAACGCCATCGGCGAGTTCTCGCCGGCGGGTGGATACACTGAGTCTGTGGTGGAGAGAGGGTTCACGCTGGCGGTGGTGGGGAACAGGGCGCTGTGCGTTGCTTTTCCTTTGTTGTTGTGGATGTTTGGACCTCTGCCTGTGGCTCTCGCCTCTTTGGCTCTTGTATGGGGCCTTTATGAGCTTGACTTTGTTTCGACTTTCTCTAGACTCGTTTAATTTGAAGAATTGTAACTTAAGAAGTTGAAGAATTACTCAGCACCAAAATTGATATGATCGATGATGATCAGTGTATTATATATATGTTTATTATTATATAATTAATAAATAAGTATATTGCAAATGAAATAATTCTTACGTGATTAATTGAATTTAAGCAAGTAGAAGAAATAAATTGGTAGAGACATGCCTTCTAAATATAAATAATAATAATAAAGGAAAGATGCCTTTTAAATATATTACTTAAAAGAATTAGAGAAGATGATAATATCATAATGATATATTGATTTGCAATATAAGTTTCAATAGTATTGATTATTGAGGGATTATTGAGGTTGCGGATGGGATCTATTATTTTCAAATGGTACTCCATCTTTTATTGCATTAATGGATGAATGCCATATATATCATTTGGAAGATGAACTTAACGGTAAGATTAAGAGAGTTTTTCAATGGGTAAAGTTAAATTTTTATTTTCACCATAATTAATTGAAATTAATTAATTCCAAAAAGATACTTTTCCCCCTAAAAATTCTTTTGGAGAATTTCATTACTGGTGCAGCAAAGAAAGAAATAGTTAATGGTGTTTTTGGCTACTGTAAACAAAAATGAAAAGCATGGCCCCATGTGCAACTTTGTTTGTTTCCACAAGTTATAAATTAAAGATTTCTCAAGCTCTTCAATTATGTTTTCATTAGACTTTCTCTGCTGCTCTTTTCCTTTTTTTGTTTGATTGCTTATATTTTATATTTCATGGCAATACTTATCTACAGGTAATGAAGTACCTCAGTTTCTGAACCACGACAAGGATACAACCAAAAAAGTAACAAAGAATTCAAAATTGATTAAAAAAGATATTATCTTTCTAATTTCTTTTTCTTTTTCTTCTTTGATTAGTTGCATTGATAAACACTCTCTAGTGACTTTCCTTCTCCATTTATTTCTTTTCATGAGTTTGTTCCTTCAATTATGGTGAAAATGAAAACTTACCTTTTTTCAGTTGAACAAACTCTCCTAACCTCACTGTGAGGTCCATCTCCCAAATGATACACATAGCATTCATCCGGGAATGCAATAGAAGATGAGGTACCATTTTGAAATAGAAGATCTCATTCGCCTTACGGATAATACAACCAAGAATTGGGCATTAATAGGAAGTTTGATATTGGGCCTGGATGATTTTCTGATTTTTGACCTGGATGGACAAAGCCTTTTTACATTTTCATATCAAACCCAAATCTGTGTCTGGATCTCAAACTGGCTTCCTCAAGAATTTTACAATTCAACCCCTCTCAGTCTTCACAATCATTCATGCATCACCAAAAGTTGCAAATTTCTTTCTTCTGCGCAGAATGTATCTATTGGCTATCAGCATATGGAGCCCAAAATGTTATCCATTTTTTGCCTTTTTCCATCACGATGAAAGCAAAAGAAAAAAGATGATTTGGTTATCAAAAAAGTAGAAAGCAAAGGCCCAAGGCCATTTATGATCCAGTGAATTTTCTAGCCACGTTTCCACAGACTGATTCACACTGCAAATTTGAACCACATGCCTAATTTCCATTTGAAACTACCCGTTCACACCATATCATCATTACATATGTGATGTGTGTGTGTAAATTAATATGTCTTAGTGAATTGGGAAACAAAAAGTCATTCAACATGTATACAATGGGACCTGCTCTTTCTCAATCACTTTCTTTCAAATTCATCACTAATAAATATCAATATTTAATGTATCCTGGTAACTTTCCTGGAAAGTGGTCTACAATTACTTTTGGGGCGACCTAAAATGCATTATTTTGCATGACATTCTGCTGATGTTTTCGCAGTTACGTCTCCACCGTCGCGCAAGTGGCGCAATTAATATCTGGAATTTTTTTAAACTCTTATCTTGTCAAGTGACGGTGAAATTAAAGTAGACGTGGACAAAAATTTTCCACGTATGGGGTAGATTGATTATAATATTAGTCATGAATGCTTTCGTGACATGTTCTAGATGTTAATTTATAACAATATCATTGTTTCATTTTTTAAATGGAAAAAATATCTTTTACCTGTTGATGATGTTGATCGATGAGCTTTTCTCATTCAAAAGTTTAAATTCTTTGGGATGTATGGATACTCATTTAGAGTGTCAAATTCATTTAATAAATTTAAGTAATACGTACATAGAATACATACGAAAAGCCCATAAATTAAATAATTTAAAAAATAATATCTTTAAGTAACATTAGAGCATGTATATTCTCTAATAACCTTATATAAGAAATTATGTAAGATAAAACTGAGAAATTAATTAATCATAGAACTACTGTCCAATGCAAAGTAATTAGTGGTCCCAATTGCATTGGTGAGCAAAATGTCACAAATTTAAAAGCTTGGCCTTCAAAGTTCCAAGCAGCTAGCATAATCATGTTATTGATTGGGTTAGTACGGGGTACATATCGTCCACTGAAATCCTTTGAAGAAGACAATGGGGTGGCACATTAATAATTATCCTTGCTTTGGTTCCCATTAGCTCTCGGAGTTGTGTTCTTTTTTGCGATACGCAGATCTTCTTTTGACTGAATTGTGCCATCCAGATGAATACGACAACGAACCAAAGTGCGTCATCATCTTTTATTCTTCTCAATCAATTTGTATGTTCCCTTAATGGCTAAGAATTATTCTCCTTCATCTTTTTCTGAATTCTGGTCTTTGCTAGTTCTTGAAAGAATGATTCCTTCTGTTCTTCTGGCTTTTCGTTTGCTTTCAAACAGCAACTATATACTAAATTGCTTTCAAACAGCAATTCGTTGGCATGATCATCCTCATATTTTTGCGCATGCGTTTTGAAATCCAGAACTATATATATCTCTCATAGAAAGAGACCAAGAGATGATATAGTTAAAGTAGTGGTGACAAGCTGATATTTAAATACATTCACTGTCTAGTCTACTTAAGCAAAGTCCAACATTAATGGAAGGGAAACTAAGCCTATGCATCAGCAATCGATCTAAACGTTAATTTTAACACTGGCTAGTTACAACTTACAGCATCAAACTGCTAGGACATGATGCTCCTCTCTCAACAAACACCTACAAATTTCTCTTTTTACATTAAAGGGGAGCTGTGATCAACCAAAACCCAACAATTACCAAAAAGAGAAAAAAGAAGGGGAGGGGGGAATATTCTAACTTAGCCTTTAGAATTCAAGAAAATCATCGAACATCATATCCACATCCATGCTGTGATCGGTGCTCGCAGTACAAGAATATACACCAGAAGAAATGACATCCCCATGATCTGACCCTGATGAAAAAGCAGCAGCAGCACCCAAAGGAGTGGAAGTATCAAAATCAGCTGTTAACTCAGGAGATATGTAATAATCACGGTGACGATCGTGGGATGGTGATGATGGTGATTTTATTGGATATTCATCCTTTTTTTCCTGTTTGATTGCAGCATTAACAACTGAAGTGCTGGAATCAATCACCACATGACCACTGCTGGGCTTGTAGTCCTGTTCGCGTGACCCGAAGTTCCAGATGATGGAGGAATCCTGTGTGGTGGTAGAATCCACGATGATGTGGTGGGTTGCCTTGAATAAGTTTTTGCAGGAGTGTTGACCGTGGTATGTGGTCTTGTACAGAGGTGGATCGTCTTGAATCTTCTGGACTTGTTTGGTTGCTTGGCATCCCTGATCAAACTTGTGGGTGCACCTGAAGTAGTTTCTGCGTTTCATTTAAATTAATTTCTTCATTAGCTAGCATTTATGCAAACTATTAATATAAATATATATATATACACACACACACACAACTAATAATTAATCCCAACCAATTAAATAGTTGTGAAGTTGATCTGATGTCATAGCTTAATTAATTTAATGTAATTTTTTAAATATGTATGTATGTATGTATGTATGTATGTATGTATGTATGTATGTATAGTCTGCAACAAAAGAAGGCACATAGCAGTACTTTTTGTAGTTATTACCTTGGATATTTGGCATTAAGGATTACTTTTTGTCCGTATTTCCTCCACGCATGTCCGTCCTCAACCAAATTAGGGGTCTCTTTCGTCCATGTTTCGGAAGTTCTCCTGCAAGAATGAAGCCCACAATCTTTATTTCAACGCAAGGACTGAGAGAAGCTACGGAAAGAAATATAATAAAATGTTAACTCCAGCTAATTGAATTTTCATAAATTCTGAGAAAAATCAGATAGACAAGGCTTGTTTCTAGAATAAGATGATATGGAAACTACGCAACAATTTCTCAATATTTTCTGCGTATTGTTAGCTCGCCGGGGGCATAATAGTCGTCGATGGATCTTAGTTTGTGTTGACTTGAGCGTAGACGAATGGGGGGGCGAAGAACTGAAGTTATTTGAAGCAAAAAATTGTCACTATCGATACCAAAAGACGAGATAACCCAGCTCGTACAAAAGTAGAAATTCTTTCTCTATCCTTAGATTCGTAAAATATACGTACACATACTATTCATCAACTCTACTGTCCTTGAAATTAAGTTGTATCCTATGTTGGAAATATGATTGATTCAATTCTCTTTAATTTATACATGCATTCAAAACTTCTTTTACTGCCCCACGACTCAAAAAAAATTGTAAGTAGAATTTACTTGGATCACAAACAAGGATAAATCGGTAGATCATGTCATTCTCATGTGTATACGTACCTTCTCTTGTAGCATCCTCTCCGATCTTTTGGCGCCGGCGTCTTGCAACTCTCTTCGGTATCTTCCGATTTCCGGCCAGGTGAATTCGTGGACCTTGGAAGTAACTGAGAAACCTCGTCGGAGTCCCGACCAGCACGAAGTATCGAAAGAGACTGAGTAAAGGAGTCCAAGATTTTGCCAACGAGGCCCTGAGCGGGCAACACTGAAGCCGTACCATTCACCCCCGTCTCACGTAGCATGAGCCGGAGCTGATCAGTTATTTCCCGGCCACGAGTCAACTCGCCAATCACCCTTTTCCGCTCCGTGGGCGCACTACTCGTTGTTGCAACCCTGGAAGAAGACGCCATACTAGAATATATTTACTGTGTGTGGCTTCTGCTCTAATGAACCAAAGGCTTTATGTAATCTCTCTATTTATATATAGAATATGGCATCAAATAGGTAGAAGAAAATAACTCCTATTTTAAAATTTGGCAATTGCAAAAAATATTCGAGGAAACTTGTAGGAAATTCATGGGGACAGGGGCGCTCCCAATCACACGCGCACTTTCATTTGTTTGGCCACTTCCTCAAACCATTTTGTCAGCCCCACTATCCGGAAAACGCCAAAAGCAACTTGTGCGTGCGGTCGGGTTGTGAACTAGAGTAAGACAGCTCGCCGAGAGTACGTTGAACACAGCAGTACAGCGCGTGGAACAGTTCCTCTTGCGCATTATTGATGGCGTATGCCTGCTTTGTCACAGGGTACGTCATACCATGTGCCACTAGACAACCTCCTTGGGACAAAACGACAAACGATTGCAAAATGTTTATCTTGTTTTTAATTTATCAGTATTTAAATGAGTGCTAATTAATTCGAGTTTTGGTTTGGAATTAGGTTTTAGATGGTAATTATTAATTAAAGATTTTGATTATTGTCGTACTACTTTTGTCTTCTTGTAAAGAAATTATCTTTTAAAACGTGGAACATTTTTCTTACAAGAGTTTTAAGAATAATTAATTAATTATTTGAACCAGCCAGGATATATGAACACATAAATTAAGGCGTCGTTTGCTTTTGTTTTTTGGAGGAATTTTTATTTTTTAATGAAAAGTTAGTTATAAATGTACTTTTTGAAAATAAAATATTATTTGAAAGTTTTATTTAAAATAAAATAATTGTTAAGAATTGAAAATGAGTTGTATTTGAAAAATATAGTGTTTTTATATTAAAAGTCATGCAAATGTGGGTATGAGAAAATAAAAAATGAAAATAGAGAAAAAATGTGCTGAAAATAAAAATATCTATAAAAATAAAAATAAATAAATAAATAACTTTCTATTTTTATTTTGAAAAAAATAATAAAATAGTACTTTGAAAACAAAACCAAACAAACACTAGGGGTGTTTGGTTTTATTTTCATTTTCATCATTTTTAAAATAGTGAGAAAATATATAAATTATTAAAAAATATATTTTAAAAATAAAAATAAAAATTACGTTAAGTGAAAATTTTAAAAAAGTAATAATTTTTATTTTTGAAATAATAAAAAATTTAAAAAAAAGGTTTGGAAATAAAACCGAACGCCCCCAATGGAAACTCGCTTGGTACCCTCTCTCTCTCTCTCTCTCTCTCTAGCCGTGGATGCCGGCCCCATATCCGGCCCAAGCGCAAGTATAATGACAATAATGACCATAATCTAGAGAGATACGTGGAATTAATTCAAGAAATGGGGCCACCAGCAGGACTGACTGTTAAATATTTAAGACAAATGGGTTTGGATGAAGACAATTGATCATCTGTCGTCTGGGTAGTTGCATGTCTAGGGGCGTTCTGTTCTCCGTACTATACGAGACAAGCCAGACCTTCTTTTCCTGGTCTTCTCTTTGTTCCGATTGATGTTCCAATTCGTTATCCTTATCTATAAGGCCTAATTAGAGGGTCCTCAAAGTTCAATGTTTAACTTAGAATGCAAATTTCTATGCTATTTGGGCACGATTGGTTATATGTGCATAGCTTGATTGATAATTTAATTAAATTATGTCAAGTGTTTGAATAGTATTTTAAAAATTTAAAATTAATAATAAATTTAATTTATAATTCTTGAATCAATTGATTGTTAATCGCCTTGATTCTGTAATCCAAATGTTAGGAGGACGAAGAAATTAATCTTTTGCTAATTTTACCTATGCAAAGCAATAAAACTGAATTGTATTACCCTTATATCAACACAAAATAACATTGCAAGAATAAATGCAAATATTTTGGTTTCACTTTGTCTTATTAGAATGGGCATTTCAGTAAATTCATTAGGATAATTATATAATCTTTATATCCAAATAAGGGATAGATAAAATCAATACATATCCAAATTGTATAATTCTAATCATCAAACACAATATTATATTATTATCAATAGTGTTGTATGAGATAGCCCAATAGACGCATTTAGTCCAAAAGGCCCATTCAACGTGCAGGGCCTAACATCAGTTCTGGGCTAAACCATTTGACATCAATCATCCGGTCGAATATGTTGTTACCCATTGTGTTTGACGAGAAGCGTCAGCCATTCTAGCCTACTCGACCATCTCTTACCAGCCCCTGTCTGCTCGACTGTTATCGACCAAATAACTCACTCCGGCACTGACTCAGATCCACGTTGCATTTATTATTCTAACAAGCAACATACCCTTACATTAATGACTCGTGACAGCCAATACAGTCGCTGCCACCACCTTTGATAGAGAGGTGCCTACCAGAGGTACTGTTCATCCTAGAAACAGGAAATGAAGCCACCTGAAATAGTATCAAAATCTGGAATGACCATCAACCCCTTGGTAAGGACTAAAGTCCACTACACCTGATAGGAGCATTTTCGACAAATCACACACTAGGAGAAAGCTATAAATACTTCATAGCCAACCACGCTCCAAATAATGTTAAATACACTATAAGTTCTCTATATTCTATTCGATTATCATATTTCGATCAAAACTGATTCGAGTATCGAAATGCCTTAGTTGGGGATATTTTGGCTAGTTTAATATGTGTTGTTGTTGCAGATCTCAAGCCTCGAGAAAAATATCACTTGGACTACTCGACCTCTCGGGTCGAATCTCCCCAAAACATTGCCCTTTCACTATAAACGACTTTCAATCTCATTAAGTGTAATTCAATCATATCATTATAATTTTATCAATTTTTTTTATAAAACCAAATGTGTGCCCTTTAAGGATTGTTGGCTGAGCAGTGTTGAATGCAGAGTATGAAAATAAATATATGCAATTAAGTTCCCGTCATGGTTAAAGAAGTTGATATAATTAGTTTGTTATATGATTTACTTTTGAGGAAATCCAGAAAATCATACATTGTACATATGATTAAAATGGTCACATGCTTTTCACGAAGAAAAAGAAAACAGTCACAAGTCATGTCATGCAATGGCTTTATCTACAAACTTGTGGGCCTTGATTCCACTATGAAATCTTTTTAACTTTTTGTTAATGTTGAATCAACATCACCATTATTTATCATTTGTCATTAATATATATATGTATCTCTATTATTAATAAATAACCAAAAGTTATTATTAGTCTCCTATTAGTATAAAGTATAAAATAATATATATACATATATATAATTAGATGAGAATTAATGCTAGCTAGCTGTTGTCGCATACATGTTGAATTAATATTTAATGTCACTAGTTGTTCTGTTCTTCATCACATGGATGAGTGAATATACTCTATATTCTATAAGTCATAATATATTGCTGCTGGCCTTCTGGATTCCAAGCTCAGATCGTCATCTGTTGCTTAATTACGAAGTACACACCTTGAAAATTTTCAAGTATATGTGATATCACGATTAACCAATCAGATTGATAGTCTTGATCTCAATTTCCTTTGTTAAATCCGACTAACCAATCAATCCGGGTATGTAATTATGTGTATCATTAATTTAACCTTGGCTTAATTAATTGCTTGACGAAGTCCGCTAATTAAAAAAAAAAACTAGTCAGATACACATGTACGTACAGTCAGCCAGCTAGCCCTCCTCTTAGTCAACTACCCTCCCTCACCAGCCACCACTGCTTAAACATTGCGATAATCTCGTTGTGTGTGCCCGCCTGCCTGCCAGCATGCATGCAACTCTAGATATTATTTAAGGTTAGATTAAGTTGGACGAGATTATATATATATATATACATATATACATCAATACATGTTGATTACTTTTTTATGTCAGTAACGTGTTGGAGTGGAGTGTGTGTGGGGCTTGAAAAGAGGGTGCGTTCACACTAGAAAAGAAGACAATTCAAACTAATAATACGAGGAAAAATACAAAGTCCCAGGTCCAATCCTGCATGTGGAAAAAGCAGCGTTCACACTACGTGTGTAATGTATTTCTGGTTGTTGTGGAAAGCTGGGATTAGAGGCAATCAAATATACTGTTTTTTTCTCCACTTTTTGCTCAAATGCCGACGCATTCATAAACAGTTACAGTTGGACTCGTAGTTGCACGTGCTTCCACGCTCCTTTCTACTTGCTACTACTTCGAACTAGTTCCTATTAATGCCATCGTATCGTATCGTATCGTATGCAGCGGGCCAAATTTTTACCACACACCCAATTCATTTATAAACTTTATAATGTACATATATATATAAGTATATAACTTTTAGAGTTATTTAAAATTGACGTATACAAACTGAACTGTAGTTGAACTCTTGTGATGAGAAACATAAAACATGTCTGGAAAAATATAAAAACTATGCTCGCTATGGTGGGTAGAAGTTGCATCTATTAATTTCCAACAAATGATCCTTTGCCTGCCTATAATTAGTTGTCTGAGATGATAGAAAGTGTTTATCAAAAAACAAAAAGGTAAAACAAAACCAGTTCATCTTTTTTTTATCCCCTCAATTTGCTAGGGGCTATCGGCAGGTAGGCAGCCAGCAGCCACATTTAACCAAAGAAAGCAACTCTCTTTTCTTCTACTTTCTGAATGTTCTCTTTTTTCTTTTTCCCCTTCTACTTCTTGATTCTCTCGACAACAAATCGCCTTCTGTCTTTTCACCTTCTTTACTTTTAAGGGGAAAAAATAGTGCACTTTACTTGAATGCCACTTCTACTCCGTTTGGTTTCCATGCATGCTCATGCTCCCAAGAATGTTTGACAACAAAACAGAGCTGACGCCAAAAAGAAAAATAAAAAATAACAAACATATTTTTATTTGTTACACTTAGAAAAACTAGCCTGAGATGCATGCAATACACACTTGCTGAATTTCGTAGAATTAAAAAAAAACTATTCTCTACAGAAACTACTATACACTGCCTCTATCTGTTCTCTCGTATCTTTGTTTCTGTTCATTCTTCCAGGCACAACTAAAATTACCTGGACTGTTGCCACCCCATATTGATGCAACACAAGATAACCCACCCCTTTGCTCTTCAATCTCCACCCAATTGGATTTTTTCCATCTGAACTGGATTCTTTGGTCTTCAAACTCCACTTAGATTATTAACGCAGCTCGGCCTCAAGGTAACCCTCACCCCTGCTTCCATTACAACATTCTCTTGGATGTTTGTTCTGCTTACACGCCACCATTCAGCTTATGCAGTTAACTCTGAAGTATTTAAAAGCTAAAAACTTTAGGAAACTTCAGAACAAGATCGAGGAACAGTTTAAATGTGTCTGTAGACGTGAACACCAGACTTCTGCTATAGATATCAAACAAAGATTACATTGTGAAGCTAAAGCCTACAATTGGTGAAGAAGGTAACAAATTAGATCACCACCATTCAAAACTTCAATGGTGGTAATCTGATATGACAATGGTACTCAAAAATAAAACAAAGTATGATGCCTTCGGTTAGTATTTCTTTGAAATAAATGCACTTTGGTTAAATAACTGTGAATAGAAGAGCCCTTCTAAACAAACATGATTTTATCATCTACAACAAAGTGAGAGCTATTAACAGCAAGAGCACAAAGAAAGAAAGGTGGACAGGTATGAAAAACGTTCATGCACATGATAAATAAGCAACACATTTTATATTAAAACAATGATCACAGTAGCGTAGAATAGCTCAGAATATTTTGCTCATTCATAAAGTCAATGACAGTCAAACAACACAAGCCAAATTCAGCACAAGGATTTACCATAAAAATAAGGACCACAGATCAGAAACTAATGGTCAAGAGTACAGACATGCCATCAAAGGAATGAAACAAGGGGAGCAAGGGTAATTAGAACTAACAAAATCACAAATATATATTCACATATGAGGTGAGGACCATGAAGATAGGAGAACCCAAAAGGAAACTTCTACTCATGCCACAATATTCTTCTGCGAACACTCTGTACATAGTCTCCAAGCCTAAGAGATTTGAAGAAACCAGGCAACCGTTCTTTCCCTATCCCCCCTATTCCCCAACCAAATTTTCTCCATACTCCATAGAGCATATATGTGTGTGCGCACTTGCCAACTATAAGGAAGGAAAGGCCTTCACTTTACCATTCACTTCACATAATCGTTGCGCCCATAATAGAGAGTTCAGTTAACATGAATAAGAAAGAGAAAAACATTACCATCCAACTAGCTTTTTAACTACTAATCTAATTCAGACAATTTGTCAATTTCTGGGATGTTAAAATTGTCAAGTCAGAGTATGAATTAAAAAATGCAGCAGGAATCTGACCCCAATTACAGCAAGATAAAACAACACAACTATGAAATTCCCTTCTGCTTTTTGATACCAGATAACATGATATTGCCAGAAAAATGTTTTCTGCAAAACAAAAATAAAAGAACAAAGGCCTGCTTACCAATTAGTACCAAGGCCCTGAATGCCACAGAGAAGACACATCTGAACAAGCTTGAGGAGAGGCTCATCAAATGAAGGTTAATAGAAATTACAAATAGTATGCAAGTCAGTTTGAAACCGGATCTGCCTTTGAACCAAAAAACCGACGCCTTTTTCTTAATATTTCAGCTTCTCTAGCAATTTGGATATCAGACGGCCAGAAAATCTGATGGAAAACTTTGAAAATAAACCGGGGAAGCAATCCTATAACTGTTATGAGCAAAATGGAGAGCCAATAAGCTGGTGACTTCACGAGATGGTAGATCGTACTGCAAAATAAAAACAATTTCATATTGTGAATCATAGAGGACCAACGGTGCATCCCAAAAGAGTACCATAATTGACATTTTTCGACAAAATTAAGATCACTCTGAAAATAACTAACCCATAATTCGGCAAAACAGGGAATGAATCAAGCACCACCATGCAACCATAAGTAACAATTATTGATCCCCATATTGCAATATGAGTAACAAACACCCAGCGCTTAATATCCATTGCCAAGTGCACATTGACTAAGATAACAACCGCTATAGTCCACAAGCTGCCCATACTCCATATGTCAATGGTGCTCTCTCTGTATGTGAACAAGGGTACATAGAAAAGAACAAGGCTCTGCCATAATGTGTCAACCATTGTAATCCAGAAGAGGGACATATTGTAACTCTCTTGTCGATGGCCAGCTGCATAAAGCTTTGGGTATTTAAGTAATGTCTTGTGACTTAAGTCCTTGTCTAGAATACCAACAACAATAGTAGGTACTGAAGTATATATAACAGAATAAAAAACACTGCTCCAGTCTGTCAGTGCAGAGGTAGTAGAAAAGGCTGTACACAATATGTACCTGGAAATTTAATTGAAAAAAGCATGAGCTCAAAAAGGATATATATGCACAGTTCTCATGTGCATCAGTAATTACAGCAAAATCGAGAACTAACAAGCTTTAAACCAAAGAAATTGAAAACTCAAAAGCAATCCTAAACAATTAAATGTCTAATGGGAAATCAGTTTAACTTCTACACAAGGATTGGGGTTTTGTAAGGGAAAAGAATGAAATATAACGAATAAGATACTTTGCATACCAGAAAAGCATCAATACAAAAACAGCATTACGGTAGAAGTTATAGAGCACCAGATAACCAATACGCTGATAATTCCAGTGTCCATGAACCAAAAGCAATCTTTTCAAAAATCTGAATTGTCCCATAGCAAAATCTGATGCCATTACCGCTTGGCGCCCTTCTTGACCACATATGCCAACACCAACATCCGCCATTTGGATCATTGAAACATCATTAGCCCCTGCAGAAGTATTATAAATCAGATGCAAACAATAGTAATTTACATAACCTTCCAGAGAGATGTAATGTAGCATAAAACCTGCGAGCACAAAATATTTAAAAGCATGACTCTTTTACAAGTGATATCAGAAAATATTGCACAGCCAGAATAACAAATTCAGACTTACAAGGCTAATTGAAAACACAATACAACTAATTATCCTCCCCAATAGCCCCCAGGAAACAAAACATAAGCCAATAAATACACGAATGATATTAATAATGCTATAAGAATTTGAAGACAACTAACTCACCATCACCTATGGCCAGTGTCATATCATCAGTACGGCCTTTGATCAGGTCAACAATTCCAGCCTTCTGCAAGGGTGCAACCCTACAACAGAGCACAACCCGACACGAAGTTGCAAGGTCGAACAGCTGATGAAAAAAGACAATGAAATTGTGAGAAGTTTGGTGAATACAGCATTCTTACAGCCACTAAACGAGTTTCCACACTCAGACATGAAACTCAGCAATCTAAAAAAAGACTTGAGCAACATTAGAAGTAAGAACCAACACAAGACAGCAAAATAAATCATATCAAACCACAACAAAAAAAATGAAGTAAAAACAATTCTCACCTCCGATTCCAAGTCTTTCTCTAATATGTAAACCAGACTATTCCCATCAATTATAAGGGCTAGCGGCCCAAAACTAGGTCCATCTTCCTCGGTTGCATACTGCTGAGGCAAATTGGATGACTTTGTTTGAGATGGGACTTCAAGATAATCAAGTTCAGCATTCCTCTTCCATTTGTCGATCTGGTCAGAGCAACTAGCAGAATTCACAAGGTATTTGGCCTTAGCATCACATAAAAGTTTTCTACATTCATGTTCTGAATTTCCATTAATGATGATCTGGTGCATATCTGCAGTCAAGAGTCTGCAAGAAAGACCAATGGATATTGCTGTCTCTTGCTTATCTCCAGTGAGAACCCACACTTTTATTCCAGCTTGGCGCAGGGACTCAATGGCTTCCGGTACACCCTCTTGTAACTTGTCCTCAATAGCTGTGGCCCCAAGAAGGCTCAAGTTGCATTCAATGAGAGCTGCTGTTTGGCGCAGTTTTACTGATCTGTCAGTCAAGGATGTGCTTGCATCTTCATACATGTGTTGCCACCCAGCGAGTTCCTCACCAGTAAGATCCCTAGCAGCAACAACCAGGGTGCGCAAACCTTCAGATGAATACTCATCCAAATGACCCTTTGTCGCATGTCTTACACGATCATGGCCGGGGTGATCTTTATTTAAAATGCTGAACATTGATGTGTCAGCCCCCTTTACCAATACCTTTACGGTGTCGTTAGGAAATCTAATAACGACTGACATTCTTTTACGCACACTATCAAACTCATGCAGACCCAAAACATCCAGCCTACATTACACAGGTAAAAGTTATAAACCAGCAAAATAATGAGAAACAAATATCATCATGAAACATCTTCAGGTAACTTAATTTGACAACCAAGGGGAAACCATAGAAATGGGTGTGAGTGCATGTTAAAGACTCCAATTAACTGATACCATATGCTGTATATAATTTCTCACTGATTCAGAAAAACAGCTCCATTGGGATCACAGTAATATTTTGGTCAAGCATGACTTAATTTATTGTAAAGAAGTGAGTTTTCTACCTTAATTTCTCACCATTGGCATCAATCACAATGTGCCCAGATGTCCGCTCAAAAAGTGTATAACCATAAGCAGAAGCTGCAGCAACAAGTGCCTGTTCATCAGGAGATTCACCTTGATAGTTTATTGATATATGACCATCACCTATTGAACCGTCAGAGCCACTTGAAGGACTTTCAGTAAGAATAGGAATCACAGTATTACATGCTGCCAGGGTAAGAAAGAACTCATGTGCAGCAATTCTTTCTTCTCCGTGCAGATCTTTGTACAATAATTTCATAAGTTCGGGATCAGGTATGATTTCAGATTTAAGTTTCCATTTTCTTCTACCTGCCATGGCATCTTCCACTGCAAAGGTTCTCATAGTTAAAAAAACAAATAAATTTATGAAAAAACACCAAAGAGAAATGATACAAATTCAACAATGGAGTCCAGGTTGGCAACTGCAATTTGTAAACATTAGGATGCAAACACACTCAAACACGCACACACCAAAAAAGTAAATAAATAAAAAGTGGATCTCCGCAATACTTTTAGCATTACTACCACTTGTATAAGCAGCAGAAAGAAACTACACAAGAAAATCAATTTATAGAAATATATGATTTAACCATGAGAAGAAACTGCACTGTTGCAATCCATTAAAATTCAAGTTGAGAATTAATGAAGAATATGATGTGAATACAAAAATTGGACAGATGAAAAGGCCAAAAGGGTGTGTGTTTTTGCTGCTGTTATACTAGTGCGCCATGCTGCAGCCTTGTTTTGTTAGCCACCCTGGAAGGTTGCCTACTAGCTTTATACAAGTTAGCATACAGATTTGCACTGCCAAGAAAACGCAAAACTATTGAGTATAACTGCATGAAACCAACCAGATTTGCTGTGCGCAAACCATTTAAATTCTTTAGTGGTGTTTATCAATACCTTGTTTTGCAGGCATAACAAGGGATAATTTTTAACTTGTGGGAATGCATTCGCTCTTAAGAATGATACTGCCAATTTTATTCCAAAATGCAAAATAACATCAAAAACCAGAATGAACAATAACTAAACAAAGCAACATTATCACAAATTCATATTGTCATCCAAAGTAACGCAGGATTTTTTAGTCATACCTCCTGCATCTATTCCTTGTGAAGAACCAGCCATAGAGTGAGTGGTATCATAATTTCTTCCCCAGATAGTTGCTTTTCTGAATTCCATCTTGTTTTCTGTTAGTGTGCCTGTCTTATCAGAGAAGACATATCGTATTTGTCCCAAGTCCTCATTAATATTCAAAGATCTGCACTGAAACCTGGAATCGCTGCAACTATCATACATGTGCCGGTCGCCAATCATGAAATATGATTGACCCAACCGTACCAGCTCCATCGTGATATAGAGTGATATTGGAATCATTATCTGGAAAACTATGATGGAACTCAAGAATGAGAAAAACGTCTCCATAGGGATTCCGTAATACTTGTACTTCTTCCCATCTTTCCCCTTCTGGAAGTAAACTTTCCGGTAGTAAGGCAGTGTATCAAGCTCAGTCTCATGTCGCTTTAACCATAAACCCATCCCAAATGCTACAACAAGGCACATGATCAATAGGAAAACTGATAACCACAGAGTTTCCCTGTTCATGTAGGTTTCCAGTCTGCTTCTTTTAGAAGGGGACATTGCACTGTTCAACATAGCTTTTGTGTCCTGTCCAGCATAAACCACAACCCCAATTGCCCATTCTGTGTTCTTAAGCTGACAACCACGCAAAATGATATTTGATTGGCTGAGAGGAAACCTCTGCCCATTCAGCTCCATGTTGCCCATGAACTCATAGATATTCCTGTTCGGCTGCTCACACCTGATGACCCCTGATATTGTCGTCCCTTCAGTTACCAATTTATTAGTTTCTTGTCGAGCATACCTTGTTTTCAAGTTTGACTCGCCATCCAAATTCATGGTCTGTATGTAAGCAATTCCACTAGGATCACTCGTCCCGAGCAACACCATGTCACAGGGAATAGTCTCATCAGAACTGATCTTCACTACCTCACCAGCCTGAATCTTTTTCCACCTTTTGGGACAGAATTCATCGGATTGTAGCACTAGTGCCTCTCTATTGTTCTCGTTCCTATCGGATCTGTGTCTTCGCCAATCCTCATAACCATCTTTTACAGCAGTGACAGTGAGCACAAAAAGAAGAGGGAAAAGGGAGACCGTTCTCCCAAAGACTGCAAGAGGGGGAAGCTGGTTTAAAGCAGCAATGGCCAAAAAGTACAAATAAGCAACCCTGTGAAACTGAATAAAGAGATTTTTCGGCAAAAAATTAAGCAATGTGTATTTGCTTGTCCGGATCTCATTTCCAGAAAACTCAAACTTATCATTAGTCTTCTTCGGGTCATTTAAATAGATCAACCTGGGGTTATCATGATGTGCCATATTATCTTCAAGCTGCATACTAATTTGAAGGAACCTCTGAGACCTTCGAGATGTCTGAGGTTTGTCCAAGTCCTGTACCCGAGAAGACAAAGCCCCAGAAACTTCAAGGGCTTTGATGTTGTGACGCAGATCCATTACACCACCCCATGATACAAGACGTTTCCGCTCGCGTGGGGGGCATTGCTTATGGAGCTCTGCCGACCGAAATTCCTTTCTTGGAGGCTGGAAAGCGGGATGTTCCAATAAATTCCCTGAAACAGTTTTATCTTCGATTGGGGTAAAATTATCCTCCAACTCGTCCTTCAGCTCGTCCAAATTGCAATCTTGTGTCTCATCAGCAACTGATGAAGATTGCGATGCAGTCTGGCACAGAAATCCCAATGAACTGATTCTCAAGGATGAGTGACGGCGATGATGATGAGGCTGAGGGTTTGATGTAGAGAAGGGTTCAGACTGAGACAACAATGGCTTGTCGGAAGACATAAAGAATCCACCACCGCAGAAAACACATTGGCGAATAACATAACTAACGCCGAATCAGAACAATTGCTAAAACCATACAAAACCCAACCAGAAATTGACCCCCCAGAGTGTATCTCTGTCTGCCCTCCTCACCCCAAAAGATAAGGTTTGAGGATAATATTTCCCTACCCAAACCAACAATATACACAATGGGGAGGCCAACAAAATGCATTACCTCTGAACCATTTTGATGTATCTCCGCCCAATTGAAAAACTTGTTAATGCCACCTCAAAATGCACTAGCAAACGTTCCTCCCTCAAAAAACAAAAAGCAATCTTCCTGAAAAACCTTGAACTCTAGCGGATAAATATGTTTAAAAGCGGTACCTTTAACTTGACAGAGATAAAGAGAGGACAGATCCAGAAACTTCAGAAAAATTATCACAGATCAAATAGAAACAAAATGCCTACAGATGCATCATAGCTGCGGTACAGAAGAGCAACCCCTCCAAGTCTTTCAACAAAATGCCAGGACTGCAAAAGCAGAAGGGACACGAAAAAGAAAAAAGACGCAAGAAAAAACAAAAACCAAATTTGAATCAGAACATCCTTGCCACAATGCGTCCCACAAAATGCAAATAAATGCTGTCATATGATATAAAATGACAGCAACAATAAAAGAGCCCGAGGCCTGACCTGTGGAAAAATTGGAAGCAGGTGCAGCGAGAGAGTAAACAGATGGTCCGTTTGTTTATGGTCTGGGAAAACGTGACTTGATGGAAATGAATGAGTGAATGCACTGAATACGAAATGATAGCAATCAAAATTTGTCAGATTTCAGATCTGCGATCCCTTTCTTCGTTTTTCGGCTTCTTCCTACTCTGTTTCTGAATCCTGATCAGCTTTTCTTTTTCTATCTCGCATGTAGCAACCCAAAAACTGATTTATTTGTTCACTCTTAATAAAGGTTGGATTAAACTAACACAAGAATATTAGAGAAAAATTATGCTGTTTTTGAATCTGAATTGATGTTGACAGGGGCTGGGTTTGAGATCGAGATCATAGGGGAAGCAAGGACCGGAGAGAGAAACTGAGACAGAGACGAGTGGAATAGCACGATTATTGGCCTTTGTTTTTATTTTATTTTTTCCCCCTTCAAATTTCTCTCAACAAAACACCCCCACCACCATTATTATGCTTGTGCCTCTCTTCTTTAATTTACCCAACCACCTCTGCAAAAGCAAAAGATAACAGGAAAAGGAAAAGAAAAAGAAAAAGAAAAAGGAAAAGGAAAGAACAACTGAAATGCCAATTTTACCCCTTGAAACTGACCATTAATTAGTAACAAATTTATGGTATGGCTATTAAAAATTCTTGACATTCGAAATTTTTGGACCCAATTTAGGAAAAAAAAAAAATGCCACACTATCAATTTATCCTCGTGAAAATAAATTCCAGCATGCATCACAAATACTTCTAAATATTAAAAAACAAATTATTTTAGGGGTAAAAAGTTGGTCGTGGTCCTCTGGACCGTACGTTGGGATGCATGGTCCAGTACAAAACAAAAGTTACAGCGAGAACAGGGAGGCCCAAAGAGAGAGAAGAAGGGTCTGGTTTCATGAAAATGGAGCGGGCTGATTGGACTCACCTGGTGGACTCGGCCATCATAACATCCCAGTCTCATCTAATCTCATCCCTTCGTTTGGGACGTGTCGTAAAAAAATAGAAAGACAAAAATAACTATGTCAGTGAAAAGTAAAAGTACTGTAAACCCCACGGTGGGTCCAACTGTCCAAGTCCAACTTGGAAACTTCATGATGTTTCTCATATCAAGCCAAAATATACAGAGTTTTGCTCTTTAGCTCGTGCATTATTCTTCCCAAGTGGCAACATCACATTGCCGCTGTGTTTCATTTTTGTTTTTTTGGTGAATGTGAACTTCATAGAGCTATGTCAAAAGAACAAAAGAAAAAGCGATGTTCAAAGTTTCAAAAGGAGTTGTTGGTTGGTGTTGAACTTATTCCACAACAGATATAATAGACCCTTTTATGATCTAAAGCGAGCTTCATGTCGGGAAAAATGAATATTAACCACATTCTCTTCTATTTTATTATATACTATGCTCAACTGGGAGTTTCATGTTTTCTTTGATTGGTTCGATTAACGATTCTCTGACAAGCTATGGCGTATGTGCAATAACCAGATAACCATTGAAGTGATCCGAATTTGCTTGGATTTTGGACAGGTCGGCCCATGAGAAGCCCGCACAATTTTGGGCCAACACACATCAAAACTTTGCGCGGCTGAAATAAAGTTGCTGCTTTCCGAGGATTGCTGATATATGGCTGTGAAATATTCAATTCATTTACTTGAATAGTTCAAAACTGGATAACAAATTAATAATCAACTACATTGAATAGCAACAGCAGTTGTGCAATGAGGAAAAACAATCTTGGCTCAATTGTATACACGGATTTGCGATAAGAGATATATCGCACTTGTTTTCCTAGAGGGAAAACCGAAATTTTGATGGAAGTTGATTTGTATGGATCTACTTCTGAATCATGGGACTCCGTAATGGGCCTTGATCATCTCTCTGTTCTATACGAGCCTAAAATTAAAGAAAGAAAAGCAAGCAACTAGGGATTATTTTCAATACAAATGTTAAAGAGCTAAGAGTACATGAATCTGGGAAAGTGGAAACCCGCCGGGCAGGGCACTTGCCTTTAGTTGATCTTGTTTCATCTTCTTCTCTTGTTCCTTGTCTCTCAGTGATCGAAGCGAAGAAATCCTCTATCACAAACATTATGAGGCGAAAATTCCAGTTAATTATAAACTATTAGGACCTATATATATTGCATTTTGATTTTTCCCTCTCATTTTCTCTAAGAAAAAGAAGATCAAAAAGTTTGCTAATAATAGACTGCAAGAGTTCTATCCAAGTCAAGAATCGTTACCATGCAAGCTACTCTGATTTCCTTCAGCCGATACAACCGATCAACTTCGATCTCGAGGTGCTTCTGCACCTCCCCTCTATTAAAAATCTCCGTCATTTGCAAATCGAGCATCAGGCGCCTCTCTCTCAGCAACTTCTCAGTCTTGTCCTTGTCAATCCTCACCCTCTCGAGCTTTTCGCGAATGGCGTTCAGCTCATCGGCCAGCGATGCATCTAAGGATTCGATCCCTAAAGCCTCTTTTTTAACTGGGGCGGAGTAAATGGGAGGAACATTCTCCTTGTTAGAGCTATCTAGCCATGGGATTTCAACCCATTCTGCAGGATTTGGCTTTGGGATTACATTGGTAGTAATGGTTGGTAGATTCTTGGGCTGGAGTGGTCTGCGGATGCTTTTGGGACCCTGAATCAGCTGATGGCCGGACACTGGAGATTGAGCGGCCAGCATTTTCTTTTTAATTTTATTTTTTGGTTGGATGACTTTGCGTGGGGGGTATTGGGGACTGCGGAGTGTATATTTTCTCTAGTTTTGTAGGTAAAGAGAAGAGTGTATCTGGAGGCTTAATATGGGACTTGGGAGAAGAGGGAGTCCATTCAAATTTGAAAGAAGCAGGCGGACTAACGGCTAGGATTTTAATAATTATTATTATAATTTATCCATGCTGAAGCAGGTGGAGTGTTAGGCAGAGGTGGGTGATCCTGCTGTAAAAACAGGGTTTTACAGCATTCCAAAGCTCGAGTCCCCGAGAGAAAAGTCCTAAAAGGCACCTAGAATTCTGAGTTCATTTTTTATTACCTCTTGGGCAAGGTTGGTTGAATTTTAAATTTATCTCACGATAATTTGTAGAATTATTAATTATTATAATATTATTTAATTTACATGATTATTATTTAATTAAAGATATAATAATTCTTATTATTTAATTATTTTATGAAATAATCATGTTATCCTTTAGTTTAAAAAAAACCCAGCAATTCTTTAGCTTAATTTATAATGTGAGTTCATAATTAATTTCATATCATAAAATTATAATATATAATTCATTTTGTGGGAGGTCTTAAATTACTAATTTAAAATAAACAAGTTATTACTTATAATTTCCAAAATTATGAATTTATAATTTATTTTTATAAATTTCTACCATTATTGATTATTAATCTATAATGTGTTCTCATAATCCATAATTATTTTTTATAATTTTCAAATAATTTTATATAATTATCCAAGATAGTAATAAAAAATAATTAATTTTAGAATAATTTTTGTTCACATAACTATTCAAAAATAGTTTCATAATTTTATAATTACAAAAAATAGGAAATTATTTATAATACATTAATTTCTCAAAAAAAAACTAGAGACAAAGAAAATGTAGTTCCCCAATGTCTAAATGCACTATATAATTTAAAAATAAATTTTTACTGATTTAATCATTTTTTACTAATTGGAAAAAAAAACAAAAAAAAAAGCTAAAAAAATTTCAGCATGAAAAATAGTATCAAGAAATTGATTCCCCGCATTCACCTAGCAACTTGTGTCTGCGTTTTTGTGTGGGAGGCATAAGATATTTTTTAAGAGCAAATAAGACTTTCCCCCTGCAAATGAATTGTTATGGATCAAAAGCAGCATAAGTTAACCATGGGTGTTAATAGATTTAATAATACCACATTTTCAATTACACGTACAGGACCAATAATTAATCAGGGCGTTGTGGATATATAAACATTGAAATGAGTGGGATTATTTTCTTTAATTCTATCAAATCCTTCTGACCAAACTTGGCCTTCTTGTGTTTCTTATTCTTTCTGGGCAACAGCATAAGAAGGCCTATTAGCTCAGTTGGTTAGAGCGTCGTGCTAATAACGCGAAGGTCGCAGGTTCGAGACCTGCATGGGCCATTTTTTTGTATTTTATTTGATTTTCTGCACCTTTTCCATCCACACAAACAGGACTCTGTAATCATAACAATTTATAGTTCCTGTCCAATCATTTTGCGCCTTCTCCATCCACAGATACAATCCTGGGAATACAACAATTTCTTGTTTGATAGGAAAAAAAAAACAGAAAAGAAAAGAAGTAGGTTATATGGTAGATCAAATTGTTTAATTTCCTTTCACCCCAGAAGTTCAAAGAATATGATGTAATGTGCATATATAGAAACTGAAAAAGAAAAGGGAATGAAGAGTAACAGAAAAACGAAAAAGACACATTCTCAAAAAGAAAGAAGAAAGTAAATGAGGTGAAATAAGAAGAAACCAAAACAGGATACACACACACACATATGTACAGGGTTGGGTGGCAAAATATTTGGATCACAAATAATCCATTGGTAGCTCCCAGTCATCCGCCCTTTTTCTGATCTTTGGACGGAATTTTCGACCTGTCAATTTTTTACGCCGTCTATCTGAACATTCTGCATGGTCCTGGTCTCTGTAGGCATCCAATTGTTCTTCAAAATCATTGTTTGAGTTGCCTGCATTCTGGCCATCCCAAAACCCCTAGCATTACCAATTGGCAAGGATTAGTACCAGGAAAAAATTGAGAGCAATAGATATTTATCCATTCCCTGAGATTACCCAAAGCATAACTGCATTCATATTTAACAGGAAAAGGGAGATTCAGCATCATAGATGCATCCTCCAGTATATGTAATTTAACCATGCCATAGGCCCATACAGTCAGTGGCTTTAATCACAAGGGAACTTTACTTGCCAAATCCAAGGTTTATTTATTTCTAGCAGCAAACGTATGGACCAATTATTGAACAAGAACCGCAAATTACAAAGTCAGCAACAACAAGTACCTTAGTTAGCCTCTGTATGCGAGATACAGCAGCTTCACGTACTACTACTGTGTTAGATAAAACTTCCAGCACATCTTCCACATATAATGCATAGGTGCTTACCTGTAATGAAAAACAGCCAATTAATGAAACAAAGTCCTCGTCACAGGTGATGACAAATTGTTGTCACAGGTAATGAATCATTAGTAATTCCCACTGATGCAAGTAAAAGGAACATCCACCTACCAAACTTGATGGGATGACAGAAATTCCAAATGAATCAAGTTCAAGTGATTCCACCATGCCTGAATTGATATTAAAGGTGTAGCCACGCACCTAAGAGTGAATAATTATGGAATAATGTCAAAGACAAAACACAAAAACCTTGGTAAACAAGAATAAAACGATGCACCTTGCCAATACTTTGATGAGTTGGTGTTACAACAGTGTATCCTACCTGGCAAAAAGCATTCATTAGTAAAGGTCATGGAGAGGATTAATTAAAACTTAGCAAAAATTGAATTCAGTTTGCTTCCTATAAAACTATTAAAAGGTAACGATAAACAAGAAAAATACAAGATGCAGGTGAGGGGAATCCAATCAACAAAAAGAGTCCATTTTCCACTGTATTTCTCCATGGAAGCAACATTCCAAAACCAATTCATTCAAAAGTCAATGTACCTGATTCCATGTCTTATGCTATTACTCAAGATTGAATATTGAACCGAATAGAACATACCAATGTCTCAAGTCCAACCAATTTAAATTCACCTTCCATCAGATTATCATCCCCAATGAGTATAACATCTCCCACCTGTGCATTGAACATACAAAGTCAAATAACTATCATTTACCACCTTACCTACAATTTTTTTTTTAAAAAAGGAGAGAAAGAAAGTGAAGAACTATCAAGAAATTTAGGGGGGAGAGAGAGAGAGAGTCCAAAACTAGCCATCACTTCATCAGACATTTACTTACTGAAAAGCATAAAAGAAAAGAGATGTATTATTTACTGTAACATTTATTGCCCATGTTAAGTTCTAAACACTAAATAGGGTACTCTTTCACCCTCACGTGATTCATGTAAATTCTTAGCTAAATCATAATTTTCCACAAGATGCTAAGAATAATATAGCACCGAAAGCAATACCTCCCATGCTTTCTCTTTTCTGCATGATGAAAAATATTTCTTGTTTATCATTCAACAACTCAATAGCCATTCACACTCTTATGGATTATAAACGAGATAAAGATGACTTGCATCATGAAAGGAGGGCAGAGATGCCAAATTCAAAGCTTAAAGGAATATTCACAGTCAAGTACTTCATGTTCATCACTTGTGTTAACCAAAAATATGCAAACAAGAAATACATGATGATAATACAAATTACATAAAAATAACTTACCTGTCTGATCTCCTGCAAAAGAAACCTTTCAAAGTCGCCAGAAAGTAAGTTTGGCCTCACTTCCACAACAAGTACAACCCACTGTGCATAAAAATGAAAAGGATTTTTAATAGAATAAAAAAGCAAGATCCAGAAATTATGTTTGTACAAATCCCCATCCCGTCAGCAAAGTCCTCAAAAATAGCCTAAAATGTCCTTAAAAGGGACATGTCATTCAAATAAATCATACAAAAGTTTCCTTAGTTCCAGTGTATTAAGACTAGTTCAGCACAAAATTTAACTTTCAAATAGGTTGTCCACATTTCTAGCTCCATGAATTAGCATCGACATTTCTTCAATCTACAAACAGAGTCTTTTGTAAGTGGCATATTGATAAAGCAGCATGATACAAGTATTCTTTGAAGCTAATACATCACATTCCCAATAAAACAGAAGTCAGATAAGAAATTGTGACTCACAGAGCTGGTGTCCACCCAAAGCTGAGAAGCAAAACCTAAACTGAGAGCAGAACTTATGCTAATAACTTGCTTTGCCATGATACTTGATCTTCTCATCATTTGTCTCCTGCCATTCGCCACCCCAACTGCACCTCGGATATGGTGTTTCTCTAATTCCTCTAATTTGGAATCAGGTCCTTGGGGTTTTGCAGTGTCATCCTCTTTTATTAATTTATCATCTTTCTTTTGACCCATAAACTTGAAAATTTCACTAACGCTCAAATCCTCTGCTTCTTCATCAATTTCACCTTTTGCAGCTGCTTCCTCCAGTCCATGTTCATCTTTCTTTCCCTTTTGATCCCTTCTCAATCTAACTTCAGGAATTTCTTCCTTCTCCAACAACCCAAAATCTGGGTCTTCAAGCTCACGTCCATCTGAAGGGAATGGAATCGCGTCCCGATCTTGAGTAGAGTTTATACTAACGGAACTCTTCTTAGGGTGTGGAATGCTACATTTCACGTATTTGGGTAGTTTTAAAGAAGCGGTAGACCCAACTTTATGTATTTTTAAAGAATGTTGGGTAGAGAAATTGATGGAGGGAAGGCAATCACACATAGCGGGAATTGAGATTAAATTCAAAATAAAAAGAAAGAAAATCAAGAAATGATTCACCGAAGATTTGCAACGTCTCCTTGAACTTGAAATTGATGAAAAAAAGTAGAAAAAATTTTACGAACGAGCACTGCTTGAACTGAACCCCGTGTTCTCCTTACTTCGGAGCCCAGCAGTCGGAAAAGGTGGACGGGTTGTTATTTGGATAATTAGAATATTATAATATAAAATCCTTTTATGAGGTTTGTATATTTTCAATTTTACCCCAATAGTAGCAAAAATTGGAAAACGGACCATAGAATTTTCTCTTTTCAGTTGGGGATATGGTAGAAATTCATTACCTACGTACATACATACATGAACATGGTGTAAAATTAACAAAACAAATTATGCTCCAATTAGATAATATAAATATTAAATGAGTATTCCTACAAATTTCTTTCTGTACCTTGTTTGATTTCTTTATTTTTATTTATTAATAAATCAAAAATAACTCGAAATATCAGTTTGGATGTGTGCCATCTTATGGATAAATTTAAAATAACTTTATATGAGGCATGATAATTTGAAAAATAGCATGTTGAGAAATATTTTGCAATGGTAGCAGCATCGATGTCTCCATAGAATTTAAAAAATAATATATAAAATTTAACAGTAACAAAAATATGAAATCTTTTAAGGAAATTTAAAAACAAAAAACAACATAGAACTTAGAAATTTTATGCAGTTCTATACTAATGCTTTGCATTGGATTTATTAAAAGAATTTATGAGGACATTGAATTTTGATTAATTTAAATTTAGTTAATTTAATGACATCAACTAAATTTATATGTATGAAGTGTGAGTTGGAATTTGAACGAATTTTTGATATTTGCATGTGTAAATAAATAAATAATAAAATAAAATTTTGAAAAATATATGTACATATATGCATGTTTGTATGGTGTATGTGTTCGTACAACCACAAATATATATATATATATATATATATATCAATTTAGCTTTAACTAAAATGACTAACTATTTTTAATAGCTCAGTCATTAAACTCATGTTAGACTATATTAATACCCATATTTATAAGTAACTTGCACAAAAAATTAGTAATTTTCTTATCCAATCATAATTATTTTTTAAGTTAACTGTAAGCTATAAATTATTTGATGCTGACCAAATTGCTGCTTGACATGAAAGTTTAGTTGTCTCGTTATACTTCTTATCGACACACATGTAATTGAGAGTTTTATTTTGAAAATGTGTCGCATGATAGAAACAAAAAAATAAATTATAAATTAGTTTAAATTCTTGATTTATTATTACATAGAATAATTAGATATCTTCTCAACTCTTGATCAAAGAGTTTAGAAGAAGCACATGATTACCGTTTCCACAAATGCTACTATATGATATTGACTAAATTTTTTATTTGACATGAAAGTTTAATTATTTTAAAATATTGTTCCATCGATATGTATGTGGTAAGGGATTTTAGCATAAAAATGATATCTTAAAGAGTATGATGAGAGAATAACTTATAAACTATTTCAAGCACTCGATTTATTTCAACACAAGACAACTAAATATCATCACTACTTTTTTTTTTTTTAAATGTATTTGTTTGTCTAATTTACTTGGCAATCAACAAGGCTATATAACATCACTCTTGTAATTTGCAGGAACACATATGCAACCTCCTTATGAATGCAATTCTGTTTTTTTAAATGTTGAATCACAATTTCAATTTCAAAAATCTATTTAGTTTTATATTTGTTATTGTCCCTGAAAATTCACATTATTTTAAATTGGGATGTAGCCAAACTAAACTTTGATTATTTTTTCATGCTCGATTTCGAGTTTGAATCAAATGTATTGAGCCCGAGCTTGATGAGCTCAGGAAATTGAGACTCGAGCTCAGCTCAGTTTGATTCATTAGGTTCGAACTTATAATCAAATTATAGGCTCAAGTTCGGTTCGGATTTGAGCTCGAAAAGTTAAATTATTTTATAAAAATTTTAAAATTAGTATATTTTATTATAAAATCAAGTCATATGTTTGAGTTTGGCTAGGATTGAAATTTGAAAAATTAAATTATTTTATAAATTTTTTTAAAATTAATATATTTTATTATATATAAATATTTTTTTAAATAAAAAATATAAATTTGCTAGTTTGCGAACGAAAAATATTTGGCTCGAATTCAACTCAAAACTTACACAAACTCGATTCGAACTTGAATTGTTCGAAGAGCTTGAATATTTTTCGAATAAGCTCGTGGGGCTAACGAGCTAATTCGATTGGTTTCCACTCCTAATTTTAGATGCCTAGGCTAAGAATAGAGGAACAGGCCATTGTGGGCCTACCACAATCTAAAAGACATGCACTTCTATCAACGCAAATGCAATCATATTCTAAAGTTAATATTTTTCGTCTTAATATTAATAGGATATATCGATGGAAAGGAGGAATATTCTTCATGTAATCACAGCTGTCCCCATCCATGGCCTCCCTAACCACTAATCACAATCCAAGTCCCAACTCCCCACTATTCCAAAATAATATATATTTATTAGTTTTTTAGGCTGAAGGCATGTGATTTATTCACAGCGTACGGGACGACTTTTTTGACCCTGGACGTTCTCCGGAAATCTCCCGTTCTTCGTTTCTCCGCAGCCCTCCTAAGGTACACTGAGCTTTGGTCTGTTTCCATTTTGCCTGTTTTCAGATTTCTTATAATGTCAACAAATCGCGAGTAAATTTGCTGGTCTATTAAGTTTTTGAAACGTAGTCTGAAATCTCAACACTGGAGCGCAAGTTTGAATTTGAATCCACGCTCGAAATCTCACCTTCTCTTACGTTTTCTTGTTTTTCGTTGGTTTTAGAAGGAATTGTTAGGGGCTCAAAATTGAAGGATTCAGATGTCTTTTACTGCATGCGTCTGAACGTGGTTATCTACAGTAATTTTATGGGGGCGAACTATGTAATTGGATGACAAATGCTTTCTGAAGATCCAAAATTTTGTTTTGTTTTCTAAATGATTTGCCAAAATTATGACTTCCATCGTGGAAGATGGGAGGTGCATCTAGATCTGATCTCTCTTATTACTACTAATAATGCTTAATTACTCGGTTTTCGTGAGAATTGTGTTTCCATTAATATTTTGAGAAGTACTTCTGATGATTGTGGTCAAAGTTAATTTTTTTCTTTTTTACTGTATTGTTCTAGGTGGGCCACAATTGCACTCTGATAATGCTGCGTTCTACTTTTTCCAAGAACCTGTAATATACATTTCAATCTTCCTAAATGTCATGCAATTAATAATTGCAGTGTTATTTTAACATATGTACTTCAACAAACCTATGAATTAGTCTCTACTGAATGATTATTCCCTAAATGTTAACTTGTAAACTTTGTTTATCTTGAGTTAGGTGTCTACATCTCTAACCAGATATAATTTTTCGTATGTGTTGAGAGCAATCACCTTACTGGATGTTCTGCCTTCCAGGCAAGTCAGAAATCCAAATTAAACAAATAAGAAGATGGGTGACAAATTATCTTTTTTCCTGATGACTTACTCAAGTTAAATATGTTTGTTTATGCAAACATCTGCTTTTGGCTTTTGTCATTTAAAAGGTTCTGCAATTACCTCAGTAAGTTGGCTAATGTTTAGTACACCGTCCCAAAATTGACTCAGGGAGTTTGAGGGTGTCTTAGCCAATAATATTGTTAACCTTTTTAGTTGTTTTAGTTGTTTGATTCTCATAGCCTTTTGAATATTTAATGGCTTGTTTACTTTAGCAAAACAGGATTATTGTTAGTCTTTTCCAGATTCAGAAAACATTTTTTTAAAAAATGTAGTCAGTTTTAACTTCTATAAGTTATGTAACAATTCCTAACAATGCTGTTCTAATTTGGTTTCAGACTTGAAAACCAGATCTTCATGAATTCTACGACCACAGTGGCATCTACAGTTTCCTGCAAATTGGGAAACAAGGCCGACTTCTTTTTCTGGGTTCTCGTTTGCTTGCTCTTGAATTACTTGAAAACTCCAATCTTGCATATAGATATTTCTTTGATTAAGGTGATCCCTTCGTTGTTTAGCAACTTGGAAGAGATTTAGTTGTAGTGGTAATTGACAATTGGCCATCTGCATCCCTAATTAGTATTTCCCAGCATGGTTTCTCCTCAGCTACCTTCTCCAAGAAAAGATTGCACATGCAAACCTGTCCAGCGCCAGTTTTACTTACCTGTGAATCCTCCTGATGTTGTTTCTTCTGACCAGGTTGAGTTAGACTTTTCTGATGTGTTTGGCCCTCCACCTATTCAACCCTCAAATGAAGTTAGCGATGGAAATGGTGGAGATGTAAACGAGCTTGTATATGATGATCCTGAGGTCATTTACAACCGATCCCATTCTCTGGTTGGCCCTTCCGTGTGTGTCAGTCAATCTCTGAATCTCAGTGGGTTAACCATACATGAAACTGAGGATCCATTGGAAATCGTAAGTGGTGTAATCAATGGGGCCATTAAAGATCAGGACTTATCCATGAATGATTCTATTGCTGAGGTCTGTCGTAATATGATGAAGATCCAAGCTGTAGGCCTCGAGGATTTTGAGGTTTTGAAAGTTGTTGGACAGGGTGCATTCGGAAAGGTATATCAGGTGAGAAAGAACGGGACGCCCGAAATATATGCTATGAAGGTCATGAGGAAGGATAAGATCATGGAGAAAAACCATGCTGAATACATGAAAGCAGAGAGGGATATCTCGACAAAGATTGATCATCCTTTTATAGTCCATCTGAGATACTCATTTCAGGTGGCCTTTTATTGTCCATCCTTCAAGTAGTTCAGCTCTTTTAAATTAGTTCCTTTTCTTTTTGGCTATTCATGTTTCTTCCATGACTGTGAGAGGGAGGGACACACTGTCACATAATAAGATAGATAAACCATTTCTTTTCCTTTAAGAACTACACATAAAACTGTTTTGTGCTTCATTTAGAGGTTCAGTTGATATATGCTACTTTCCCCCTTTTTTGATGTGCAGACAAAATATAGGCTTTACCTTGTGCTTGACTTTGTCAATGGTGGACACCTGTTCTTTCAGCTTTATCGTCATGGACTTTTCAGGTATTTGATTTACTGTGCTTTGGATTTTTCTCTTATTGCTGATTATTTAGTTGCTAAACTCATTTCGTGCACTGTAGAGAGGATCTGGCGCGTATTTACACAGCAGAAATTGTTTCAGCAGTGTCACACCTTCATGTAAATGGAATAATGCACAGGGATCTCAAACCTGAGAACATCTTACTAGATGCGGATGGCCATGTATATTCTCTATACGCATGATGCGTGCATTTTCAAGCACACGTCTGTGGGACTTATGAGTTTTTTGTATCATTTTAATATTTAGTTCTCATTGGTGTGTTAGGCTATACTCACCGACTTTGGATTGGCGAAAGAGCTAGAAGAGAATGCGAGATCAAACTCCATGTGTGGAACTGTAGAATATATGTCACCAGAAATTATTCTTGGGAAGGGCCATGACAAGGCTGCTGATTGGTGGAGTGTTGGAATTTTGTTGTTTGAGATGCTTACAGGGAAGGTTAGATTTCTAAATGACTTATAAGTTCGACATTGATACGTATACTGCTTGTATCTCTAACCTATCTGTCGTTAATTAATGATGCTTCAAGAGGTATGTTATTTGAGTATACCTACTTAGTGCTTCTATTTATGTACTCTTCGGATGGTCCTTTGTTTACAAGCAGTTAGACAGGTTGGTTCACCTGACAAGGAGCTTTATTTGTTTTTCTAATGTGTGATTCTTGGTTGTAGCTATTCCCATGACTTATGGCCTCCTACGCACTACCCAAACGATCGTATTGGGAACTCTCAAATCACTTCCTGATCACTTATCTAATGCGTGGGAAACATAATATGATGACAATTAATCATGTCATATGGTAAGATTCATTTTCCTCGACTAATTATTTGCTCTTTCTTGTGTGGCAGCCTCCTTTTGTTGGTGGAAATAGGGAGAAAATTCAGCAAAAGATAATTAAGGATAAAATCAAGCTGCCAGTGTTTCTGTCAAGTGAAGCACATTCTCTGTTAAAAGGGGTAGTCACTCAAATCCTTAACTTTTGATGAAATTTCACATCATAAGAGAATTTACTGTTGCCAGTACAAATGCTGCATAAGGGCAGGTATGGTCTGTCCTTGTGTGGAATTAGAAGGTCTTGGTGGCCAGTCAATCTATAGGAGTTCATCTTATTTGCTTGATGTTTTTGGTGTTGTATCTTATATCCAAAAAGTGAGATGCTTTTGCTGAAAATGCAGCTACTACAAAAGGAACCAAGCAAGCGGCTTGGTAGTGGACCAAAGGGAAGTGATGAAATAAAAAACCATAAATGGTTCAAGTCAATCAACTGGAAGAAATTGGACGCCAGAGCAATTCTACCAAGTTTCCGCCCAGAAGTTGATGGAAACCACTGCATTGCCAACTTCGATAAACAATTCACAGAAATGCCATTGTCAGATTCTCCCGTTTCCAGTCCTAAAGTTGATGGAATCCTATTCCTGGGTTTCACCTACGTGAGGCCTCCTTCCTCCTTCCTCAAAAGACACAGTTCTTTGTGTCAGGATGGCTTTGATGCGTAAAATTGTTTTGGTGTTTAATGTTTATTCCTTGATAGCCTTTTAGTAAGATGAGAAGACGGTTATATTGGATAGTACTTGTTGCTTGTAGTAAACTGCTATCATTTTGCTGAATTTCGGCTTGAAAATACCCCATTTTCATATTCTTATGTTGCTCTTAGCTTTGTTTTTATCGTGACTACTGATGTCTGGCGTGATAGAGAAGAACTATGCGTTGATCGCATTAGTGAAGACTCAAGTATTTTGACTGGAATTCTGAATGCACATATTTTTGTTTGACATATCCTCAAAAAATATTTTATTTTTAGAGCGATACTTTTTTTTTTAAAATTATTATTTCAGATAAAGTGTTTTGTTACTATTTTTTTTTCATTATTACTTTAAGGATAACGATACCGATTTTTCCAACTTATATAAGATGCCTAAGTAGGATCAAGTGTACATTAGAGAAAGAAGCATAAAGAAGAACAGGAAAGACCTCCCATCCAAAATGAAGAAATTATGCAGCATTGTTGTTTCCTTTCACTCCACAAAATCCAAAGCTAAGGATAAACCTAGGATTGACGCGTGGAAAAAGTTCCTCCTCTGCTGGACACACTTCCACTCGGTGAAGAAAAGAAATAAGATACTCGCGCCAAAGATTACCCGTTTCAGGAGTCACTGATTTCCACTAGATGGCTTTTCTTCTATCCCCCACTGCAACTACGTTTCATCAAAATTCTAAATCCATCAAATTCCTCCCGTCAAGAGTTTCGAAACATATGCCACAGGGCTTCATTTTGTCCTTAACAAAATCCTATAAAAATAATTCTGTCAAGTGCAACGCCTTCTTAAATGACATTTCTGATAATCTGTTGAACAATCCCCTTCATCTGGACCAGTCATTGTTCCAATATCCTGCTCTCCAGCAACTCCAGAGAGTTACTGCGGAGCTCCCAGAAGTTCAAAAATGGGGATTATTGGTTTTTGGTGGTATTACTTGGATTTACTTGACTGCTAGGCCTGGTGTTCTTATTGGGGCCATTGATGCATATATTCTGGCTCCTCTGCAAGTGGGCTTGGATACTTTAAGTGGAAGGAGGAGTTTGAAGAGGACGGATTTCTTGGTTGGTGATAGATTGGGTGAAGGGTCTTACGGTATTGTTTATTCTGGAGTAATTGTTCCCAAGAATGTAAATGTGGATGAAACTTTTCGGAAAAAAGGAAGTAGAAGAGCTCTGCAGATGGATCAAAGGTTTAAAGAAAAAGTTATCCTCAAGCAGGTAATACTTCTCATATGCACTCATTATATTTACTGACCTTACCCAAACACACGCCCCCATACACACACATACCCAATCAAGTGTCCTGATAAGTGTCCCATTTGATGAACATTTAGACAGCATAGCTTTCTCCCGGCTGGATGTTAATGTCTTGTGTACTCTACAGGTAAAAATTGGAGTTCGAGGGGCTGTAGAGTGTGGAGATTTTGAAGAGTGGTTTAACTACAGGCTATCAAGAGCAGCCCCTGAGACGTGTGCAGAATTTCTTGGTAGTTTTATAGCGGATAAAACTAGTACTGAATTTACGAAGGGTGAGAAATGGCTTGTCTGGAAATATGAGGTACAAGACATGATCATTATATTGCTGACAATATATTGTGTTTAAATGATCATGTTTTTGATTGGCTCTGGACATCTTTGCTAATTAAATATATAAAGTTTTTGTCACATTTGCTACCGGCATTAATTTTCAGAAGCTTCATGCAGGGAGATTTAGACCTGGGTGATTACATGAAAGATCGGAACTTTCCTTTGAATTTAGAGTCTGTCATGTTTGGGCGTGTCTTACAAGGGCTAGAATCTATTGACCGTAATGCATTAATTATCAAACAAATAATGCGCCAGATTATTACTTCCCTCAAGAAGATCCATGATACAGGCATAGTTCACCGAGATGTAAAGCCATCCAACTTGGTAGTCACTAAAAAGGGGCAAATCAAACTCATAGACTTTGGGGCTGCCACAGATCTACGCATAGGCAAAAACTATGTTCCCAATCGTGGTTTGCTGGACCCTGACTATTGTCCCCCTGAACTGTATGTGATGCCTGAGGAAACTCCAAATCCACCACCAGAGCCAATTGCTGCCTTTCTTTCTCCAATCTTGTGGCAGGTATGGTATCACCCCTTTTGTACTTCAATTAACTTTTCTTTTCTTTCCAAGATGTGAAAAAACAATTCTCATTGAATACTTCTCTACTTGATCAAGTATGATTGTATCAAACCTCAATTATAATGATCTTTGATGGAAACTTTTGAAGCCTGATATGTCTGCAAACTATGTCCAGTTCATTTACATCAATCAAAATGTGATTTTTCACAGTTCATGACAGGATTCATTTGACTAGCTAGTTTCAAAATGAAACATAATGCTGGGACTTTTGTATTCTCAAGAATATGTGTTTTTGCTGATCCAAGCAGATCATGTTTGTCCTTATTGCAGCTGAATAGTCCTGATCTTTTTGATATGTATTCTGCTGGAATTGTACTGCTGCAAATGGCAATACCGAGCTTAAGGTCTACAGCAGGACTGAAAAATTTTAATATGGAACTGAAGGCTGTTGGTTATGATTTGAATAGATGGAGAGAGAAAACTAGGATGAGGCCTGATCTCCGTATTCTTGATCTTGATTCTGGTAGAGGATGGGATTTGGCCACAAAAATTATCTCTGAGAGAGGTTTCTTAAGAAGGGGACGGTTATCTGCTGCAGCTGCTCTGAGGCATCCTTATTTTTTACTAGGTGGTGATCAAGCTGCTGCTGTTCTCTCAAAATTCAGTTTAATAAAGCAGTGAATTATTATACAATGTGAGTCAGTTGTTAACCTTTCTTGTGTCAACCCTTTTTCATCGTTCTCTTTTTGTTTTTAATTTATGTTGTAGGGTCTATTCCCTATAACATATGAGTTTCGAGTTTTCTGAGTTCAGCTATCTATTACATGCTTACACTTAAGAGGAATGAGTCAAAGGTGCTTATACGGTGAAATGTCTTGCTGCTTGCCAGTATGAGAAGAATGGCACCCTGAGCTTGTGGAATTTTGCAGGTGCAGTGTGTCGAATTTTCCAGTACCTTTGCATCTAACCAATTCGAAGGGATCAAGTGATATGCAGAGAGAAAGACCAAGTTTTTCCTTCTGAGAGTTCTCATTTCTCATAGCATTAATTTATTTATTCAATTTGATCAATGAAATGGTATTAAGATATGTCTGTTCTGTACCCTATATGAAAATCACGATTATTCCTTCATCTTCATTTGAAGATTACAAGAGCTTATCTCCCACTTGGCGAGGAATAGTGCTCTTTTACGGTACAATTCTCTGGTGTGTACTTCAAAAGGACTTGGCTCGACAACTTTATTGTTGTCCTCACAGTTACAACCATCATGTCAGATAGCAGTAATAGGAGAAAAAAAAATCCCAGAACCATTGTGTTTGTGGGTCATTTTTAAATGTAAAACCATGTAATTGGCACAATTTATACTTCTCATTCAGCTTTGATGTCTCTACTGGAAACCATTAACATTACCTTGATACCACAACCAGTAGTGGAATGGGAAGATGTGATTCTTGAAATTAGAGTGAACTGCAGATAAACAGAATAACTTTTGAATAAATAATAGCAACAGATTATATTGCTCAAGTTTATATTATTCAGTTTATAGTTCATAGGACGTGAAGCATAGCTGGCTATTGCATCAAAGCTCATCATGATGGTGCAAGTTCTCAAAGGCATGCTTTTTCTTGCAGCCCCATTGGCATTTCCAAGAACACAAGGAATTGAAGCTCTTTAACCTGGTGGACTGTATGGATATTATATTCGAGGTTGAAGGGGACTTGGAGAGAACCACTGCATATCCATCATCCATATAATCAGTACCTTCAGGAAACAGCTGCCACAAAAGGCTACCACCTCCACTGCCTCCTTGCTTGGTAGAATTCAAAAGGATATTATACACTGTTCTTATGAGGGTGTCACGGTAAGTTATGTTGTAGCCAGGGTCTTTTGTGGAGACGCCAAACTCTGCAAACACGACTGGCATGCCCAGGAAGTTCTCAGCATCTTCAATGTGAGATTGCATCCATGATTTTGTGAATTCAACGTGGGCATCCGTAATTGATTCAGAAATCCTTCACCAAAGTGCACAGGTGCTAGAGTTAGACTTCATCTATTTGTGACTTTCTTTTCTGCTCGGGGTGTGTGTGAGTGTGTGTGTTGTGATGAAGGTTCTCACCAAGAATCTGGGTAGATGTGAACAGAGGCAAAATCAACCCCAAGAACTTGATGATTGCGGATGAAGTCAGTCCCAACTTGCTGAGCATAAGTATTAGGGTTATATTGAACTTTATTAGGGGTTGAAGGGCCGTAGAAACCTTCTAGACCGATCTCCACCAAATGCTTTGGATCAATGCTTTTCACATACACTGCCATTTCTTGTATCCAACCCTACAAATTCAATGACTCTGAGCATAGCATATGTGGTTCAGAGGCATGCATATATCACTGAAGCAAGTAAGAAACCAAACCTGCAACTTATTTCCAGAGGGATCTGATTCACAACGGGGCTCATTCATCAGTTCCCAAGCAAAAATAGTAGGATCATCCTTGTAGGTTATGTTTGTTATAGTATTAACTCTGTTTAGTACTGTCTGCAATGAAGGGAAAATGGCAAAGATTCAGTAACTATCCATTTCAAGAGAATCTTAAACTTTGGAGAAAGGAACTTACATTAACATGGGCTTTGTAATAGCTTTTGATGGTTGGATGAGAAAAGAAGTCATCATCAGTAGTCAAATTGAGCCCAGCAGCTTTACCCCATTTCACATACTGTGATTTCCCACCATATGCTTGCCAATTGTTAACTAAGGATAGTATGAGCCTTATTTTATACTTCTTTGCTTCACTTACAACAAAATCCAGGCCCTGAAATCAAATGAGTAACTATTATATATAATGTTTAAATATTGTTCAATATTACTCTTTTTGTAACACTGATATAATAAGTACCTTGAAAGTTTCTTCGTCATAAACAGAAGGTGATGTCTGCAGAGCTCGCCACTGACCATCATTGAAAGCCCAAGTCCTGCAAACTGATAGCCCTACTGCTGATGCCTGTTGAAATACCTCACTCACCTTTCCTCTGGTTGATGGATCCACCGCAAAAACCATCAACCAGTAAGTGTTGAACCCATTAACGTAAAACGGTTGGCCATTGACTGTGAACTGGTTCCCTTTTTTCTGCACCATAGTCCATGCATCTTCTTCCACCTCATCAAGATCATACATCCTGATTACAAGTATATATAATACATAATTTTAAAGACTAATAATGAGAAAATATAATAATCAGGATATGATGATTACTTCAATGTGTGTGAAGCAAAAACTTTACAAATGGTACCTATTGCTCGTCCCAGAAGATGATAAATAATACCCTGCACTCTCCTCCAATTCAGAATTCTCATATCTAGTATCAACAAGTAAAGATGATACATGTTCAACAAGCATTATGAGACTGACAGCTAAACAGATGGCTTTAAGCCCATATTTGAAATCCATGTTCACAAGTTGATAGCCCATTTAATTTAACTCCAGCAGCAGATATATATAAGGCCATGTCTGAGGTCTAAAATTTAGAAACTCTATGATGCTTAGGAGTATTGAAGGGGAAATGGTGGAGCTGCCTTCAAAGCAAAGACGCACTTTCTTCTCTTTCAATTATGGATACACAAGTGAAAATGGTGGGACTCCTATATTTGTTTCCTGCTCCCTCCTATTTCTTTTTCCCTCAAAATCTAAGATAAACTTGATAAGCATTGTGGTTAAATTGTAATATAAATAGAATGCATATAGATCGAGTGATGAATTGTGGAAAAATGCACCATTTCTGCTCCTTTCCCCTTAACTTGCGGTGTAGATCAAATATCTATATCAGCGCTTCACTATATGTGAACAGGAGACCCTTAATAATTTTGAGTGTATAATAATACAAGCTAAAACTGCATATGCCTACCAGTCCATGCATGCAATGTGTCAAATTAATGTCGAAATCAAGAGAAAATTAAGGGTTACAGCCAATAATATGAACAAGCATCTTCAAGTTTCAGCAACCAATATCAAATTGACAATATTATCATGTTTTTGTTTTTTTTGGATTGGTGATACTATTATCAAATTAGGAAAAGGAAAACAGGCAAAATGGAAAGAAAAAGAAAAGAAAAAAACCGCCACCTCTCATCAATTACAAGTCCTCTGTTGAGTCCTCACCAAAAACAGTCAGATTGAAATGAATTATGCTTTTCCATAATTATCAGCATCCTGGCACCAACCATTTCTAATATGCAAGTTGAGTTCATACAGAAGTAGGTAAAACATCATCCAATAAGAAAATGCCAGAGAAATGAAGCTTTAGGACCTCAGTACATGCGCCAACAATAGATGTAATGGTTTCTCCCATAGTGAAATGCTTAAACCCTTGCATTTCTGGCCTGTGGGCACCTGGTTTTCTGGCAATTCCTGTGTTTTGCAATGATTTCCGCAACAGAAAATACTGTTCATCTCATAGAATAGCTGAAGAGAAGGCTGAATCAGAAGACCGAGAAAAGGAAGAATTTTTTTCTTTTCTTTTTCTTCTTAATAGACCGGAAAGAAAAGTTTAACGGGTCCGAACATATGGATTCATGTTTTTCAGTGGCTATGCCGGTGGTGATTCATAAGAAATGAAAATGCTGACCGCAGCATTATGGGCCATTTGGTTGAGCATGCAAACCAGACAAAACAAACCGACGTCTTTTCTTTTTTTCTCTGTTTGACAAGAATATTGCGGGTTCTCATTTTCTAGTGGCGGTAAAACTCTTTATGCTTCCAATGAAAATGAAAATGTCGTTTCCCCTGGTTCAAATTCTCAAGAAAATAACTTGAATTGTAGCCAAATATGAAGGGCTTACTAAATTATGAGACCATGCGCTGTAACATGATGTCATCCATTCAGAACAAATAAACATTAGTTTAACGCCTGCCCGCTTTTTGATAACTTGAAGACATGCCTGGTGCCTGGTAAATGAAAAAAGATTAAATTGGATACAACTGAATAGGACTGACTTGTAATTTTCATAGCAGGATGCCCTTTATTAGAATCTCAGAATTTCGAAACAGAAACATGTGTTTGTACAGGGAGAATAATAAATCATAAAAAAGCGCAAGAATCGATGACGAGGGAAAAAACATTGTTATTATCTTCCCGTCTTCCTCCACGTCCAATACGGACAGCAATCCCGCCTTAATCCGTGCCACAGCCCGTCCAGAACCACATTGCATGATTAAGAAAAATACGCACGAAATCTAGTCCCAAG